>JALIGU010000042.1:95440-535286 GCA_023053565.1 Aquilegia eximia
CTGCATATTGTTTAAGTGGTTTGAATATTGAACTGTTAGATTAGCACTATTTGTGTTGTCTCAATTGGTATCAGTCGCTGGGGGCTGGTTAAGGAGCGTCAAGGCTCACGCTAACGATCCTATGAGTGCAATAATGGTTCATGAGTCTGGTTATAATAATTTTATTGCTAAATCGTCTAAATCTACAAAACCAAAATCTGATTTGAAAAGGATGATAATTTGTATGTTGTTAGCAATAGTGATTGGGCTCTTCTTTACAGACTTTCTGCAAAAGAATGTGAAAGATTACAAAAAGCTAATATTGATTTGCAGGAAAAATTTAAAAAGCTAATTGTAATGTGTCTACTATTTCTGATAATGTTGTTTTGAAGATAATGGTGTTTTGCAGACTAAGGTTGATTCTCTAGAACAACGACTCAGACATTGTGCAGAAGACTATATGCTTCAAGGGGAAGTTTATGAATCCAAAATTAAAAATTTGGAAAAGGCTAATCTTTCTTTGCAGGATAAAATTGAGATTCTTGAAAAACAAATTTCTTGTGCTGCAGATGATGCAATTTCTATTTCTCAATTATTTGACAAAGAAAAACTTGACTTGTTATGTAGAATTGCAGCTTTAGAGAAGGCCAATCAGGAGGTCGATGAGAAATACAAATCTCTATTGGTGGAGTATGAGGTAACAAAGAACGATTTAACGTCTACTCAACTCCAATTGCAGGTTTTGGACAAAACTAGATTTGATTCTCCTATTGCTAGTTCTACTAGTTCATCTAGTGTGATTACTCCTGTAAAATCTAGTTTGCCTGCCCTTTACCTACCCCACCTATTGAGACTAGACTTAATACTAATACTTTTCAGCATGTTTCTGGCAAAAAGTTTAAGTCTAAGGCTAATGGTACTGGTGTTTTTGCTGGTAAGACATCTTGTTCTCATAGTGGAGGTACAGGTCTTGTCAAGGCACCATGTCACAAATACAATGGTGACATACATGTTTCATCTTCTACTACCACATCTTCTTATAAGAATTCTTGAGTAAGTCTAATGTTTTTCATTGTTCTATTGTGGTAGAGTTGGTCATTTGGATAGCTTTTGTTGGGATTTTAATCAACATGTTAAATGTTATTCTCATGTTCATTCTAATTATAATCTTGTTGATTCTTATGTTCCTTCTTGTGCGTTTTCTAGACCTTGGAATTCTAATGTCTATTGTCATAGGTTTAAGAAAAAACAGGTACTCCAACAAAAGGAAGTCAAAGACTAAGGTGGAATTAGTTAAGGACAAGTCTATTGCAAAGCTTGTTAAGGGGAGATCTCATATCTTTTCAACTCCCAAGGTGTGCACGCCTAGTGTTAAACAAGTATGGGTAAGAAAAGATAAGTTGAAGGTTTTTCTGGACTTGCAAAGGTCTGGTGGTGTCCCATATTTGGGATGATGTAGGTTGTTTCTAGCCTTGTGTTATTTGAATTGCATATTTCTCTAACCACATAGGCTATTTGTTTGGTGTTTCTACTTTTTATGCTTTGTTTGTTTAGCTTGCAGATCATGTTACATCTCTGAATACATAGTTGGTTATTCTTCTATTTTTCTTTATTTATTCCATGTATGTGTTGTTGGTTACATCTTTTCTGAGATATTGGTTTAATTCAATTGTCTTAAATAAGTTGCAATATGTTTGGGTGTTTTCTCTTTCTGAACTCTTAAGTATGTTTTGGTATGTATCATGCATTTTTCCTCGCTTGTTTGCACAGTGCACGGCATGCTTGCATAATGGGAGTCTTTGGAAACCACTTACATATTCTTTGAGCTCATAGACCTTCTCTATCTCTCGAGTATTTATGTGATCTTGAGCTATCTCTCCTTTATTTTGGTTAATGTTCATCTTGTTGTTAGTGTTATTGAACATTCTTATCTTCCTATTACAACTCTTGTTAGTGGTCAATGACTCACTTTATCCCCAGCCATTTGATTGTCTTTGATGCAATATCAGTTGGCTAAGAACCCGTTGGGGTTGTGAGGGTCATGCTCTGACGGATGCACTCAAGAGATGTTAGTTCTTGTGTTGCACGTTATCATGGTATTGCACTTCTTGAGTTTGTGTTTGTCAAAAAGATGTAGGCTACACCCTACCCTCGTGTTTTTGAAAAGATGGAGGCAAAAATCCCTCCCACGCGGGAATGACATTAGAGTGATGTAGACTAAACTCCACCACATACGGCAAAATAAAAATCCAAGCGCATGTTCATTGTTTTTTATGTAAGGCATACAAAGTTTATATTCCTTTGCCTTTTTAATGTCTTGTTTTCATTTGAAAGATCATATTTATATTCGTTTGCCTTCTACTCATAACGTTTGTTTCAAAGGGGGTTGAAGTTTGTTTCTTCTATGCTCACTTACTAATTTAATCGTATGTCTCTTGTTGATGGTTCTATATTCTAGGTCTTCAAAGGGTGTGTTCTAGTGGTGAACTTTTTCTCTCTTTATGCATTGCATTGCATCTACACACACCGAGGTTTAGTTTATGATGCACTTCAATTCTCTTATTTGTTCAATCTTTTGCTTATCACCATATATTGCCTCTTATTTTTGTACGGATTGGGATTGGCTACTGTTTTTGGAAGTTCATGATGTATTCTCTTCACTTCTATGGTACATCGGTTCTTTTCCTTTTATCTTCTTATTATGGTTTGTGTTGTTAGTTATTCGGTTTGTTTTTCTGCTATTAAAGTTAGTCCTTAAGGTTAGTCTTCACATGGTTGGATATGGGTTGTTAGTTTTGTCGTTAAAATTGATTCTTAGATATGGTGCAGCCTCTATTTGCTATTGTTTGTGTTTGGTTCTTCATTATCCTAGTCTAACAAGTTTAGTGCGATTCTCATTGCTTGGTTGTTATCGTGTGCACACTTCATGATTCTGCACACCATGTGTTCGATAAAATGTCTACATGGGTATTCTCACATTTCTTGTGCTAGGTTCGCCATTTCTCTTACATTTGTTAGTTTGGTTAATGTTGTGTTTATGCAGGACATGCCTCCTAAGCGCGCTCGGACTACTCCCACCAAAGTAACACCCGGTTCAAGGGTGCTTCGTCATCGGGCACACGTCCTCCTCGTGCTTAAAGGAGTAGAGCACCATTCCTTTGGATTCTTGTAGATGTTCTTGCTGAAAGTGTTTATGGCTTACTCTATTTGGTTCTATTCCTTGGTAATTCTTTTCAGTCGGTGTTTCATTGACATACTAAGGTCAGATTGTTAGTATTATTTGGTTTTACACTTCATGCTTTCTATTTTTGTCATTGGATCACATGTGTTTGATGTGATTTCTGAAGGTAATAGTTCTCAATTTGTTTTAAGAAGGCTACAAGGTATGCATAAGCATATTTTGGTGATGAAATCATGTTATTGGTGTATTCGGTTGTCATGATTTATATTGATTCATGTTTTCTCATAGGTTCTCATCATACTTTTCTATGTTGGGCTAATATTCTTGAATTACCTTGTTGGCTAGCTGGTGTTTGATTAAATGCTTATGAGACTTGCCTATCCTCTTATTGTTGCTTCTTGTGCCTGGTTGATCCTATTTTTTCCTGCAATAGGTTTGATTAGATGTGTTCTTGGTAGTCTTCTGCAATAATCCTCATGCAATGGTTTTGGGCTACCACTGTTCTACTTTGGATGCATATGCTCAGTTTGGTCATCTATTGTTAGCAATTCTCTTCTATTGACTCTCTAATCTTTCTGACAATGTATGGCATGTCATCGGAGTCTTAGTGTTCTGGCAGGAAATTTACTCTGAAGTTGGATTGTTGCTTTGTGACTTGGTGACATCGATAATCCTTGCTCATTCTCAGTTAAAGTTTTTTTTTTTTTTGAGCTTGATGATTGTCTATCTTGTTTGGCATATGTTGAACTAATTTTTGGGTTTCACTAGGGGTGGGCTTACAGGTTTATTCCTTTTATGTCTCTATTCCATTGTGTTTGGATAATATTTTCTTATCCTTGTTTATAAGATTCTCTAATTCTTTTTTGTGGTTGGATGAGTTGTTTCAGGAACATGTACAGATTGGATTTCCCCATGGATTCTCAATGGATTTTCTTATACTTTACGTATCTTTTTCTGCAGTTACTCATATTCCTGTAGTCTTGTCATGGGATATTGTTGGATGTGTCTAATATGCATGGTTTCCCTATTCTTTTTCATATCTCCTACTAACTATTGTTTATCTCTTCTTCTTTCTCTTTTCGCATATTCTTTTCTTACACATTTCTCCCAGGTTTGACTATTTGGTTCTTGGTCTTTATTGTACCTTCCCAATTTCATCAAGTATGGTATTTCTTCCTTTTTGTTGTTTGCTCTTTTTCTCTAAATATCTTGCTACTATGAAGTCGTTTCTCTGGAATCTATCTCAGGTGGTTATGGTCGGTTGTTTAAAGTGATATTCTAGTGAATCATTTGTTCCGATTGTTGGTGTCCTGACTCTTTCTTCTATGTATAGGATTCTCTTGGTTTCTATCAGGGATTCATGTTATGTTTTCTTTTCTTCCCTCTGTTACCTATATAAGAATTCAGTGTCTTGTGTCTGTGTTGGTACTCCTTCTTCTTCATTTATATGCCTAGATCTCTCTCATGTTTTTTAGTTTTGTGTGTCATGGATTCCAGATTTATGGTATGGTTTTCTCTTTACTCTCTTCTACCCTTGTATGATTGGTTCTTTGTGTGTTTCAAATATCCTTATTTGGTTTGTTTGTTCTAGGTGCATCTTTCTCATATGCATTGTACTTAGGTGATGCTTTTGTTTAGGAGGAGAATTCTTTGTATTGACATCGTGTTAACAAGTGTTTATTTTATGACTTCCGTTGCATATCCTTTTTGTTGTTAACATGATTGTTCTCTTACTTTTCTTCTTTAATCTTATTTGTTATGGTTTGGTACTTATCTTTTCTCTTTCTTTTGTTACCTTGCTTCATTTGTGACAAAAAGGGGGAGATTTATGACTCTAATACTAACACCTTCTTCTTCCTTGTTAGTGTATTTTTGGGTTATGTTTCAGGTATGCTACACGTATGGGGGAGTGAACGTGTTGATGTTTAGAGGTTGTACAGTTTTGGGTCATGTTTCAGGTATACTACATGTATGGGGGAGTGAACATATATGATGGAGTGAAAGTGATGATGATCACTAAGTGTATGTACAGTTTTGGGTAACCTCGAGTATTAAACCTTGGAGTTCATGAAGTATGGGGGAGTTGTTCGAGGAACTTCTGTTGGCTATTTGATTGTTTCAGAATTTCTTGTTGCTTCCGTTCGGTCTCTGATGATTAAAGTGTCTTGCTCAAGCTGGAAGTCAAGAATTGGTGACTTGGTATGTGTTCTACTTTGAGTGTTTTTGTAGGCATGTTTTATAAATGCCATGGTTTGGGTTTGTAAGCACGTTTTATAAGTGCTATTAGAGTCATAGGTTTTTGTCACAAAATCAATGTCAAAGGGGGAGATTGAAACCGGCACGAAGTGGTTTGACATCAATTTTGTGACAAAGTGTCCATGGTTATCTCGCCTTGAGTTCATTGTTAGGAAAACCTAGTTGTACGCACATCGTCCCGAGTCTGTGTTCTCGCGTCTTTGTGTCAGAGTGAAGATTTGGTGTTAGGACGTACGTACCTAGTTAGGACGTACGTACGTCATGGTAGGCAGCAGACTTGTTTTGGTCAGGACGTACGTACCAAGTTAGGGCGTACGTACGTCATGGTAGGCAGCAGACTTGTTTCGTGTGGAGACGTACGTACCGAGTTAGAGCGTTCGTACGTCATGGTAGGCAGCAGGCTTATTTTTGTGTGGCGACGTTCGAACGTCATATCGACGTACGAACGTCCAAAGTCGATTTGCACTATTTCGGCCCATTTTCCTTGGTTTCCAACCCTAAGTATAAATAGGGTTTCTTTTCCAAAGGACTAGTGAGTTCTTTGGCCGTTCAATTCATCTTGTTTTGGAGTTTGTTTAGGTTGTTTTGGTGATTGAACTCATCTTTATCTTCCCCATTCATCTTCTTCTTCTTTCTTCCCTATTCACCTTCTTCTTCATTATTGAATGTGATTTAGCTTCGAGTCTTCTTGTGTGTTCATCAAGAAGTCGAGTATCCTTGTGTGTTCATCAAGGAACTCTGGTGTAAGCTTGCTTCATAGATCGGCTTCGAGTCTTCTTGTGTATTCATCAAGAAGTCGAGTGTCTTGTGCGTACATCAAGGTGCTCCGGTGAAGTCAAGGTGTTAGAGATAACCAGGAGTGTCAACTCGCAGTGATTGCAGGTAGTTGATAGGTTTGTAAATCTCTTCTCATCTAGTGGATTTATTTGTTGTCGTGAGGACAACCGTGGACGTTTCCCAATTTGGGTTTTACCACGTTAAAAATTTCTGCGTGTTATTTACTTTCTGCATATTGTTTAAGTGGTTTGAATATTGAACTGTTAGATTAGCACTATTTGTGTTGTCTCAATTGGTATCAGTCGCTGGGGGCTGGTTAAGGAGCGTCAAGGCTCACGCTAACGATCCTATGAGTGCAATAATGGTTCATGAGTCTGGTTATAATAATTTTATTGCTAAATCGTCTAAATCTACAAAACCAAAATCTGATTTTGAAAAGGATGATAATTTGTATGTTGTTAGCAATAGTGATTGGGCTCTTCTTTACAGACTTTCTGCAAAAGAATGTGAAAGATTACAAAAAGCTAATATTGATTTGCAGGAAAAATTTAAAAAAGCTAATTGTAATGTGTCTACTATTTCTGATAATGTTTGTTTTGAAGATAATGGTGTTTTGCAGACTAAGGTTGATTCTCTAGAACAACGACTCAGACATTGTGCAGAAGACTATATGCTTCAAGGGGAAGTTTATGAATCCAAAATTAAAAATTTGGAAAAGGCTAATCTTTCTTTGCAGGATAAAATTGAGATTCTTGAAAAACAAATTTCTTGTGCTGCAGATGATGCAATTTCTATTTCTCAATTATTTGACAAAGAAAAACTTGACTTGTTATGTAGAATTGCAGCTTTAGAGAAGGCCAATCAGGAGGTCGATGAGAAATACAAATCTCTATTGGTGGAGTATGAGGTAACAAAGAACGATTTAACGTCTACTCAACTCCAATTGCAGGTTTTGGACAAAACTAGATTTGATTCTCCTATTGCTAGTTCTACTAGTTCATCTAGTGTGATTACTCCTGTAAAATCTAGTTTGCCTGCCCTTTTACCTACCCCACCTATTGAGACTAGACTTAATACTAATACTTTTCAGCATGTTTCTGGCAAAAAGTTTAAGTCTAAGGCTAATGGTACTGGTGTTTTTGCTGGTAAGACATCTTGTTCTCATAGTGGAGGTACAGGTCTTGTCAAGGCACCATGTCACAAATACAATGGTGACATACATGTTTCATCTTCTACTACCACATCTTCTTATAAGAATTCTTTGAGTAAGTCTAATGTTTTTCATTGTTCTTATTGTGGTAGAGTTGGTCATTTGGATAGCTTTTGTTGGGATTTTAATCAACATGTTAAATGTTATTCTCATGTTCATTCTAATTATAATCTTGTTGATTCTTATGTTCCTTCTTGTGCGTTTTCTAGACCTTGGAATTCTAATGTCTATTGTCATAGGTTTAAGAAAAACAGGTACTCCAACAAAAGGAAGTCAAAGACTAAGGTGGAATTAGTTAAGGACAAGTCTATTGCAAAGCTTGTTAAGGGGAGATCTCATATCTTTTCAACTCCCAAGGTGTGCACGCCTAGTGTTAAACAAGTATGGGTAAGAAAAGATAAGTTGAAGGTTTTTCTGGACTTGCAAAGGTCTGGTGGTGTCCCATATTTGGGATGATGTAGGTTGTTTCTAGCCTTGTGTTATTTGAATTGCATATTTCTCTAACCACATAGGCTATTTGTTTGGTGTTTCTACTTTTTATGCTTTGTTTGTTTAGCTTGCAGATCATGTTACATCTCTGAATACATAGTTGGTTATTCCTTCTATTTTTCTTTATTTATTCCATGTATGTGTTGTTGGTTACATCTTTTCTGAGATATTGGTTTAATTCAATTGTCTTAAATAAGTTGCAATATGTTTGGGTGTTTTCTCTTTCTGAACTCTTAAGTATGTTTTGGTATGTATCATGCATTTTTCCTCGCTTGTTTGCACAGTGCACGGCATGCTTGCATAATGGGAGTCTTTGGAAACCACTTACATATTCTTTGAGCTCATAGACCTTCTCTATCTCTCGAGTATTTATGTGATCTTGAGCTATCTCTCCTTTATTTTGGTTAATGTTCATCTTGTTGTTAGTGTTATTGAACATTCTTATCTTCCTATTACAACTCTTGTTAGTGGTCAATGACTCACTTTATCCCCAGCCATTTGATTGTCTTTGATGCAATATCAGTTGGCTAAGAACCCGTTGGGGTTGTGAGGGTCATGCTCTGACGGATGCACTCAAGAGATGTTAGTTCTTGTGTTGCACGTTATCATGGTATTGCACTTCTTGAGTTTGTGTTTGTCAAAAAGATGTAGGCTACACCCTACCCTCGTGTTTTTGAAAAGATGGAGGCAAAAATCCCTCCCACGCGGGAATGACATTAGAGTGATGTAGACTAAACTCCACCACATACGGCAAAATAAAAATCCAAGCGCATGTTCATTGTTTTTTATGTAAGGCATACAAAGTTTATATTCCTTTGCCTTTTTAATGTCTTGGTTTTCATTTGAAAGATCATATTTATATTCGTTTGCCTTCTACTCATAACGTTTGTTTCAAAGGGGGTTGAAGTTTGTTTCTTCTATGCTCACTTACTAATTTAATCGTATGTCTCTTGTTGATGGTTCTATATTCTAGGTCTTCAAAGGGTGTGTTCTAGTGGTGAACTTTTTCTCTCTTTATGCATTGCATTGCATCTACACACACCGAGGTTTAGTTTATGATGCACTTCAATTCTCTTATTTGTTCAATCTTTTGCTTATCACCATATATTGCCTCTTATTTTTGTACGGATTGGGATTGGCTACTGTTTTTGGAAGTTCATGATGTATTCCTCTTCACTTCTATGGTACATCGGTTCTTTTCCTTTTATCTTCTTATTATGGTTTGTGTTGTTAGTTATTCGGTTTGTTTTTCTGCTATTAAAGTTAGTCCTTAAGGTTAGTCTTCACATGGTTGGATATGGGTTGTTAGTTTTGTCGTTAAAATTGATTCTTAGATATGGTGCAGCCTCTATTTGCTATTGTTTGTGTTTGGTTCTTCATTATCCTAGTCTAACAAGTTTAGTGCGATTCTCATTGCTTGGTTGTTATCGTGTGCACACTTCATGATTCTGCACACCATGTGTTCGATAAAATGTCTACATGGGTATTCTCACATTTCTTGTGCTAGGTTCGCCATTTCTCTTACATTTGTTAGTTTGGTTAATGTTGTGTTTATGCAGGACATGCCTCCTAAGCGCGCTCGGACTACTCCCACCAAAGTAACACCCGGTTCCAAGGGTGCTTCGTCATCGGGCACACGTCCTCCTCGTGCTTAAAGGAGTAGAGGCACCATTCCTTTGGATTCTTGTAGATGTTCTTGCTGAAAGTGTTTATGGCTTACTCTATTTTGGTTCTATTCCTTGGTAATTCTTTTCAGTCGGTGTTTCATTGACATACTAAGGTCAGATTGTTAGTATTATTTGGTTTTACACTTCATGCTTTCTATTTTTGTCATTGGATCACATGTGTTTGATGTGATTTCTGAAGGTAATAGTTCTCAATTTGTTTTAAGAAGGCTACAAGGTATGCATAAGCATATTTTGGTGATGAAATCATGTTATTGGTGTATTCGGTTGTCATGATTTATATTGATTCATGTTTTCTCATAGGTTCTCATCATACTTTTCTATGTTGGGCTAATATTCTTGAATTACCTTGTTGGCTAGCTGGTGTTTGATTAAATGCTTATGAGACTTGCCTATCCTCTTATTGTTGCTTCTTGTGCCTGGTTGATCCTATTTTTTCCTGCAATAGGTTTGATTAGATGTGTTCTTGGTAGTCTTCTGCAATAATCCTCATGCAATGGTTTTGGGCTACCACTGTTCTACTTTGGGATGCATATGCTCAGTTTGGTCATCTATTGTTAGCAATTCTCTTCTATTGACTCTCTAATCTTTCTGACAATGTATGGCATGTCATCGGAGTCTTAGTGTTCTGGCAGGAAATTTACTCTGAAGTTGGATTGTTGCTTTGTGACTTGGTGACATCGATAATCCTTGCTCATTCTTCAGTTAAAGTTTTTTTTTTTTTGAGCTTGATGATTGTCTATCTTGTTTGGCATATGTTGAACTAATTTTTGGGTTTCACTAGGGGTGGGCTTACAGGTTTATTCCTTTTATGTCTCTATTCCATTGTGTTTGGGATAATATTTTCTTATCCTTGTTTATAAGATTCTCTAATTCTTTTTTGTGGTTGGATGAGTTGTTTCAGGAACATGTACAGATTGGATTTCCCCATGGATTCTCAATGGATTTTCTTATACTTTACGTATCTTTTTCTGCAGTTACTCATATTCCTGTAGTCTTGTCATGGGATATTGTTGGATGTGTCTAATATGCATGGTTTCCCTATTCTTTTTCATATCTCCTACTAACTATTGTTTATCTCTTCTTCTTTCTCTTTTCGCATATTCTTTTCTTACACATTTCTCCCAGGTTTGACTATTTGGTTCTTGGTCTTTATTGTACCTTCCCAATTTCATCAGGTATGGTATTTCTTCCTTTTTGTTTGTTTGCTCTTTTTTCTCTAAATATCTTGCTACTATGAAGTCGTTTCTCTGGAATCTATCTCAGGTGGTTATGGTCGGTTGTTTAAAGTGATATTCTAGTGAATCATTTGTTCCGATTGTTGGTGTCCTGACTCTTTCTTCTATGTATAGGATTCTCTTGGTTTCTATCAGGGATTCATGTTATGTTTTCTTTTCTTCCCTCTGTTACCTATATAAGAATTCAGTGTCTTGTGTCTGTGTTGGTACTCCTTCTTCTTCATTTATATGCCTAGATCTCTCTCATGTTTTTTAGTTTTGTGTGTCATGGATTCCAGATTTATGGTATGGTTTTCTCTTTACTCTCTTCTACCCTTGTATGATTGGTTCTTTGTGTGTTTCAAATATCCTTATTTGGTTTGTTTGTTCTAGGTGCATCTTTCTCATATGCATTGTACTTAGGTGATGCTTTTGTTTAGGAGGAGAATTCTTTGTATTGACATCGTGTTAACAAGTGTTTATTTTATGACTTCCGTTGCATATCCTTTTTGTTGTTAACATGATTGTTCTCTTACTTTTCTTCTTTAATCTTATTTGTTATGGTTTGGTACTTATCTTTTCTCTTTCTTTTGTTACCTTGCTTCATTTGTGACAAAAAGGGGGAGATTTATGACTCTAATACTAACACCTTCTTCTTCCTTGTTAGTGTATTTTTGGGTTATGTTTCAGGTATGCTACACGTATGGGGGAGTGAACGTGTTGATGTTTAGAGGTTGTACAGTTTTGGGTCATGTTTCAGGTATACTACATGTATGGGGGAGTGAACATATATGATGGAGTGAAAGTGATGATGATCACTAAGTGTATGTACAGTTTTGGGTAACCTCGAGTATTAAACCTTGGAGTTCATGAAGTATGGGGGAGTTGTTCGAGGAACTTCTGTTGGCTATTTGATTGTTTCAGAATTTCTTGTTGCTTCCGTTCGGTCTCTGATGATTAAAGTGTCTTGCTCAAGCTGGAAGTCAAGAATTGGTGACTTGGTATGTGTTCTACTTTGAGTGTTTTTGTAGGCATGTTTTATAAATGCCATGGTTTGGGTTTGTAAGCACGTTTTATAAGTGCTATTAGAGTCATAGGTTTTTGTCACAAAATCAATGTCAAAGGGGGAGATTGAAACCGGCACGAAGTGGTTTGACATCAATTTTGTGACAAAGTGTCCATGGTTATCTCGCCTTGAGTTCATTGTTAGGAAAACCTAGTTGTACGCACATCGTCCCGAGTCTGTGTTCTCGCGTCTTTGTGTCAGAGTGAAGATTTGGTGTTAGGACGTACGTACCTAGTTAGGACGTACGTACGTCATGGTAGGCAGCAGACTTGTTTTGGTCAGGACGTACGTACCAAGTTAGGGCGTACGTACGTCATGGTAGGCAGCAGACTTGTTTCGTGTGGAGACGTACGTACCGAGTTAGAGCGTTCGTACGTCATGGTAGGCAGCAGGCTTATTTTTGTGTGGCGACGTTCGAACGTCATATCGACGTACGAACGTCCAAAGTCGGTTTGCACTATTTCGGCCCATTTTCCTTGGTTTCCAACCCTAAGTATAAATAGGGTTTCTTTTCCAAAGGACTAGTGAGTTCTTTGGCCGTTCAATTCATCTTGTTTTGGAGTTTGTTTAGGTTGTTTTGGTGATTGAACTCATCTTCTTCTTCCCCATTCATCTTCTTCTTCTTTCTTCCCTATTCACCTTCTTCTTCATTATTGAATAGTGATTTAGCTTCGAGTCTTCTTGTGTGTTCATCAAGAAGTCGAGTATCCTTGTGTGTTCATCAAGGAACTGTGGTGTAAGCTTGCTTCATAGATCGGCTTCGAGTCTTCTTGTGTGTTCATCAAGAAGTCGAGTGTCTTGTGCGTACATCAAGGTGCTCCGGTGAAGTCAAGGTGTTAGAGATAACCAGGAGTGTCAACTCGCAGTGATTGCAGGTAGTTGATAGGTTTGTAAATCTCTTCTCATCTAGTGGATTTATTTGTTGTCGTGAGGACAACCGTGGACGTTTCCCAATTTGGGTTTTACCACGTTAAAAATTTCTGCGTGTTATTTACTTTCTGCATATTGTTTAAGTGGTTTGAATATTGAACTGTTAGATTAGCACTATTTGTGTTGTCTCAGTGTCTTAGGACGTGATTTTCAAGATGATGAGTGTTCTTGTAGGCATGTATTATAAATGCCGTTGTGTTTGGTTTGGGTTTGTAAGCACGTATTATAAGTGCGTTTAGAGTCATAGGTTTTTGTCCCAAAATGAATGTCAAAGGGGGAGATTGAAATCGGCATTCGGTTGTTTGACATCATGTTGTGACTAGGTTAGGAGTGTCTGAGGTTATCTCGCCTTGACGTCATTATTATGAAGTACCTTGATGTGTGAGCGTCGTCCCGTGTCTTCTTACTCTCTTTCAAAGTCTGTCAGGTTGTTGTTTGTTCCAGGACGTACGTACCTTGTTAGGACGTACGTATGTAGAGTTGGGCAGAAGTTTTCCTTTGTGTTAGGACGTGCGTACGTTGAGTTCAACAGATCACTTTTTGGTTCAGGACGTACGTATAGTACCTAGTTAGGGCGTTCGTACGTCGTCGTATGGTTTTCTTGTTTTCGGCCCATTTTCTCTCTTTTCCAAACCCTAACTATAAATAGGGTTTTCTACCAAAGAACAAGTCAGTTCTTTGGCCGTCCAATTCATCTCTGGTCTTGGAGTTTGTTTAGGTTTTGGTTTAGGTTGTTTTGGTGATTGAACTCATTCTCTTCTTCCCCATTCATCTTCTTCTTCCTTATTGAATATTGAGATCAGCTTCAAGTCTTCTTGTGTGTTCATCAAAAAGTCGAGTATCCTTGTGTGTTCATCAAGGAACTCTGGTGTAAGCTTGCTTCATAGATCGGCTTCGAGTCTTCTTGTGTGTTCATCAAGAAGTCGAGTGTCTTGTGCATACATCAAGGTACTCTGGTGAAGTCAAGGTGTTAGAGATAACCAGTAGTGTCAACTCGCAGTGATTGCAGGTAGTTGATAGGTTTGTACATCTCTTTTCATCTAGTGGATTTATTTGTTGTCGCAAGGACAACCGTGGACGTTTCCCATATTGGGTTTTACCACGTTAAAAATATCGTGTGTTCTTTACTTGTTTACTGCTTTATTCTTGTTTGTTTTAGTATCATATTGCACATATTTGGTTTTCAATTGGTATCAGTCGCAGGGCGATTGTTATGGAGCGTAATGGCTCACGCGTAGATCCTTTTGGTGCAATTATGATGAATAAAGCTAATTGTAATTTGTCTACTATTTCTGATAATTTTTGTTTTGAAGATAATGGTGTTTTGCAGACTAAGATTGATTCTCTAGAACAATGACTCAGATATTGTGTAGAAGACTGAAGACTATATGATTCAAGGGGAAGTTTATGATTCCAAAATCAAAAAATTGGATTTGATAGGTTTGTACATCTCTTTTCATCAAGTGGATTTATTTGTTGTCGCGAGGACAATCGTGGACGTTTCCCATATTGGATTTTACCACGTTAAAAATATCGTGTGTTCTTTACTTGTTTACTGCTTTATTCTTGTTTGTTTTAGTATCATATTGCACATCTTGGGTTTTCAAACAAAACTCATGAGAATGCAATTTTTACCGCAGAGCAACGTACTCAAAAAGTTCAAGCTTTCCAAAACTTAGCAAAATTTTAGTTACATGTATATTTATCATTTAGTACTTAAGGAATTAGATTAAGGTGATTAACTATAAATGGCTTAAACATTATAAAATTACACTCAATTGCATGGCAGAGAAGATGAATGAGGGATGATTAGAGGAAGAAATTAGATGATAATTAGGGAAACAAACTTACAAGATAATAATTTCGGCCCAAAAATATGGACCTGTGTTAGATATGTACAAATCATTTGACCTGTGCAATGCACAGATTATTGTTTGATATATATATATATATATATATATATATATATATATATATATATATATTAGAGTTGTAATTCGGATTAAGATACCAATTTTTTTTTGTTCTATAATTATAATTGGCTTAGTTTATTTACATAATATTACATAACTTAATATATCATTTGTTTGAATGGCCTAAGTGGAAGTGGACTACTTGGTTTAGAGGAGCTGAAAGATACTATTCCCTTGAGTCCTTAAAAGAGAGGCACATGCACCCAGATTTGTACCAATTCAAATAAATTTACCATAAAAAAAAGTCCGTTTTATTATGTACACTACTACACAAATGGTCATATATCACGGTTTCTAAGTTTAATATATCACTGTTGTGTATATAACCGTGATAAAAGAAAAGTGCAATTTATATATCACGGTTTTAGAACAAATATCACTGTTTTTTGAGGTAAGTGATAAATAAAAATATCATATATCACAGTTTTAAACTATTGTCACTGTTGTACTAGATATGTGATAAATAAAAATATCATATATCACGGTTCTAAATTAATACAAATATCATATATCACGGTTATGATTGGTATCACGGTTTAATTAGGTATGTGACATTTAAAAAATCATATATCACGGTTTTTAATCTATTATCACTGTTTAACTAGGTATGTGACATATAAGACTTATATATACTTTTTTTTTCGCTGAAAAAAATCAATTTATTAAATCATAAAAATAGGTCTTACAGACTCAAGACACTCTCTAGGTGGCAGACTCTCCAAACTATTTCGAACAGCCGATGAAGCAAGCTCATGTGCAACTGAATTAGCTAACCTATTACACCACCTAAAGTTACAAAAAGAAAAATTATTACATAGACTCAAAACATGCTCTAGAATTAACTGACATTCCCAATTTCCATTTGATGGCTGAGTTTTGAGTGTTTTGATCACCTCTTGACAGTCTTCTTCAACTATAAAATTATCCATATCAAGTGCAAGCGCCATCAACACACTAACTTCAGCTGCAACTGCCTCTGCCTCTTCTGATGACTTAGCTTTAAATCTTCTAAAGGAACAAGCCTGCATCCTTCCATCTGCATCTCTACAAACTGCCCCAGCAGCAGCTTCCCCATTCACTCTATTATATGCAGCATCAAAATTAATTTTTAGAAAACCTGGCGGTGGGGCAAACCAAACTGCATCACTGTCAACATCCAAACAGCCCACATCATTATTAATAGAAGTCAGGTCATTAGAACCATTACACCTATCAAGCAGCAAAGATTCCAGCCACATATTCCAAGCAAAGTTACAGTTAATCAGAATATCTTTATGTTTAACCAGTATATATATACTGGTGTACGAATTTCCAGTATCTATATATATATATATATTCTTTTATACCAAAACAAATCAATTTTCAAGTCCAAAACTTGCAAAAAATTAATTTGAATAATTCCAATTTCTATTTTTATATTTTTTTTGTTAAAACTATAAAATTTATATTAAAGCATGAAAAACAAGTTCAAATGAGCTACTTTGCAAAAAAAAAAAAAAAAAAAAAAAAATTCAAATGAGCCCATTAGAGTAAGGTCCCAACCAGCTGATTAACCAATTTAAATGTTGAACCCACGTATAGATCAAGTAAACTTTGTTTCAAACTCTAAACAAAACAATGTTGAACCCACGTACAGATCAAGTAAACTTTGTTTCAAACTCTAAACTCTAAACAAAACTCGATCTAAACTTTGTTTCAAACTCTAAACCCAATTTAAACTTTGTTTAAATGTTGAACCCACGTACAGATCAAGTAAACTCTGTTTCAAACTCTAAACAGATGAGAAAGTGGAAAAGGAGAAAAAAAACGGCTCGCGCCCACTTTGAATCAAAGCGAAATTCTAGCTTTTTGTTGAGAGGAGTTCTAATCTGATGAAGTTTTCTTCCTACTCACAGCAATTGAAAGTTATTTGACTATAAAAGAAGGTTTGTAGAATCTATCTTTTCAAGCTTCGGCTAAATCATAATTTTTTTCGGTTCCTTTTTTATTTCACTTCGAAATTCATCTGAGTTCATCTTGTTTTTTTAGTAAAATTACAAGGTAGAGAAGTTTGGTGTTCAATTTTGTCTTGTTGATTCTTGGCTTCAAACACTCCAACAGGTAATTTTTTAACCTTATATCTAATCTATCTCTAATAAGTTTTTCTTGATGTTTTCTTCATTGTAGATTACATAGGTTTAATTGATTTATTATTATGTTAAATCATAGTTAAACGTATCTATTCTTGTTTAAGGTAAATTGTGTCTGCTTGTATTGTGTTTGATGAGTGTCCGCTTGTGTTGTGTTTGATGAAATGTCCCTTTTATTTGTACTTGCTATCCATTGTAGTTTTTGCTGCCATGTTTTTTTTTTTTTTTAATAACAGTTAAATTATGTTAACATGAGAGATATATAGCTATAAACATGTCGAAAAGAAATTTAGGAGCAAGACATGCACTTCCTCGCAAACACATCAACAGACAACTGTTGCAAAACAATAAACAATTTGAAAGGATTAGTGGTTTGTACCAACAGATGAAATTAGTGGATTATAGAAATAGACTACCTAGTACAGTTCAATGGAATTAAGATAGAGAGCTAAAACACAGTCTTTACTGCAACAAGAAAATGACTAGATTAAGATTACGAGTACAAAAAGTCCTGTTTTTTTTCCGATGAATGACTGACTGACTGACTGAAAAAGTCCTGCACAATATGTTGTTTGAATTGAATTTTATTACTTGTGCTGAATGGAATTATATCTCTTAGCTCGTACATTATATTTAATTTCTTTTGAACAGATTGGGTTTTAAAAGTCAAGAAATGAATGTTTAACTTGGTTGCAAAATATTTGAGATAGCCAAGAATTAGACACGCAATTAATTGGAGTAAAATTTATTTTGGAAAATATCTTAGCAGCCATGAACAGTCAACATGGTAGAAGAAAATAATGGGTAGCGTGTCCCTAAGTGCTATTAGCCAAGTTATAATTTTCTCCTAACAATTACATCACTGATCAACCTGCAACATATAGTTGCATTGTAGTTTTCAAGTTTCTCCTTACGAACTTGGGCTCTCCCTGGTCCTTTCCTTATTGAACTAAAAGATTACCATACTTGTTTTCCCCTGAGAGACCCCTCTTGCTGTCTCTAGACTTTGCCCCATCTGAATAGTTACAGCTGCAAGCCTGGATCCTGAGAAAGAGAAAATGACCTCTTCAGTCCTGGATATATCAGTCTGCAGCAGTCCTTCAATCCCCAAACTACTTAGTCCTTGCTTTGCGTACTAACATTTGCCAGCTCATACAGAAAACCAAAATCGACTACCAACCAGAGTTTCAAACCCCAAATAGTTACTATGGACGAGTGACAAAGAGTCAGTGGCATAGATTTATCCAGAGGCATCTTTAGTCAAGCCCCATCAGTTACTTTTATCTCTAACAGTAACTGATCATAAACAATACTCCAGCCGTGAATAAAACATCCATTCTGCATTGCCATAAGACCCATATGACTAACAGATGACAGAATCTCAAATAGCCATAGAAAACCTGGTCATAACTCAGCAGACCCCAGAATTCAGTAGCTTCACTATTATTGCTGCCATGTTGTTGCTATCTGCTTTGAATAGGAGTATGATTAGGAGTCCGACCACATATCTTGTAAGTTCATCAAGATGTCCAGTGACTAATTATAACAGCAGCTGCCTATGCGGAATCCTGCTCCCTGTAAATATTTAAACCATGTCCTACCAGAAAATCTTTCATCCTAGTGCCTTGTCTGACAGGTGGTCAGATGCAGTATAACCTATAAGCAGCAGTTGCTTCGGCATCATTAAATAGAAACTCATTCTGATAGGTCCCTGGTCTTCCCTTGACAATAACAACACACTTCAGCTGATCTTTCCAGTGTTGTTGTGTTCTCCCCCATAGCGGGTGGAAGTTATAAAGATAAATGTGTGTCTCCAGACATGGTAAAATTCAACGCTGTTAATTTAGCAGCAGTGACTGCGCGCAACCCTTTTACCTGTCCCCTGTTTTACCAAGTTCCAGCGCTTTCTATGTTCCTTTTTTAAGTGTACTCCCATATTATAAATTAGCAGAAGTAACTTAAGCCCAGAACTTGTTGTAGTACTGTGTGATACCTAGAGTTGTTATTTAATTGGAAGTCTTATTGGTAGTTTCCAATTAAAACTCAAACCTAAGATATTAATTGTAATTCATGTAGGAAAGGAAACCTATATATAAATAAAGCTGTATTTATAATGTATGAATTGGATCAAACAGCACAAGAGAAGCTATTGAAAGAGAGACAGTAGGACTGTTTCTGCAAGATGTCCAGGATTCCGCATAGGCAGCTGCTGTTATAATTCATATGCTTATTTTTATGTTTTTTTTTTCTTTTTGCAATGGTATGAACTTAAGGCCCTTTTTCTATTCTTGTTAATCAAGATGATATTTTTGGAGTTAATGGTATCCATATCATGCGTCTTCCAATAATGAGTTGTGTTTCCTTCGAGTTTGCAGGTCTAGCGGTCTGTTTATCAACATTTCAATTCTGAAGCCTTAGCAAAGTCATAATCTTTTATTTGTATAAGTTAAACCTGGTTATAAAACAACATGGTCTCGTTTAAGCGTCCATAGTGCTCTCATTTCTTAGATGAAAATAGATCTTCGTGACGAATCATTGTTTAATAATTTTCATCGTTTAAATTTATTATTATTATTATTATTTTATTTTATATTTTTTTTTACAGTTGATTGGTCGCGCAACTTGTTTGCCATAATTTATTTTTTAATTTCCCACAACTTTCTGTAATTATATTATACTAGGAATGGACAAGTCTTGGATGTCCAAAAGTAGAACATCACAAGAATATGACAATGGAGTTGAAGAGTTTCTCAAATTTGCAGAGGGTAGTCTAGAAAATCCTAGTTTCATACCATGTCCATGCACTCATTGTGGCAACAACTATAGTCACAATATTTCAGAGATAAGAAATCATCTATTTCAGTTCGGAATTGAGCAAACTTATCGTGAGTGGGTTTGGCATGGAGAAGATGTGGTCGTGGAAGAAGACTCGTGTTCTGAGAAAAATAACCCCATTAGCGACAATTATGAGATGGATGACATAGAAAACATTGATGATGTGATAGAACTGGCTCGTGCAGCACAACAAAATTTCACTGGAAACCCTGAAAAGCTCAAGCAGTTGGTTGAGGACGCTGAAAAACCTTTATATAAAGGTTGTAAAAGATACACAAAGTTATCAGCTCTGATCAATCTTTATAATTTGAAAGCAAAAGGTGGTTGGTCTGATAAATCTTTTACAATGTTGTTGAAGTTGTTGAAGAAAATGATCCCTTGTCATAATGAATTACCATCATCCATGCACGAAGTTAAAGAGACATTGTCTACATTTGGGATGGATTATCAAAAAATTCATGCATGCCCCAGAGACTGTATACTCTACAGAAATGAGTATAAAGATGATGAAGAATGTCCTACTTGTGGAACATCCAGATATAAAGAAAGCAAAAGTACAATAACCAAAAAGGTTAAAGTTCCTGCAAAGGTATTTTGGTATTTTCCTCCAATTCCAAGATTTAAGAAGATGTTTCAATCAATTCCTACTGCTAAGAATTTGGCATGGCATGCAAATGATAGAGAAGTAGTTGATGGTCAGATGCGCCACCCAGCAGACTCTCCAGCATGGAAACATGTAGATAGCAAGTGGCCCAATTTTGCATCTGAGTCAAGAAATCTCCGGTTTGCACTTTCAGCAGATGGAATTAATCCACATAGGTCCCTTAGCAGCAAAACTAGTTGTTGGCCTGTCATGTTGATTATTTACAACCTTCCACCATGGCTATACATGAAGAGAAAAATTTTGATGTTAACAATGTTAATATCAGGTCCACGACAACCTGGTAATGATATAGATGTTTACCTTGCTCCATTGATTGAAGATCTAAAAACTCTTTGGAACATCGGAGTTGAAGTGTATGATGCCTTCAAGGAAGAACGTTTCACATTAAGAGCTATACTAATGTGGACGATTAATGATTTTCCTGCTTTTGGTAATTTAGCTGGTTGTCCCGTAAAAGGGTATTTAGCTTGTCCAGTATGCGCTGAAGAAACTGACTCTATTAGATTGACACATTCTGGGAAAAATTTGTACATGGCTCACAGAAGATTCCTTTCAACAAACCACCGGTATCGGAAGTTAAGGAAGGCTTTTAATGGTGAAAAGGAATTACGTCAGAGTCTGAAACCATTAAGTGGGGAGCAAGTTTATGACAAGCAAGGTCAAAGGGATTAAAACTGTGTGGGGCAAAAAGGTGGTTGTTATTGTTGATAAATTAAGAAAAAGGAAGCGGACAAAAAAGATTAAATCTACCAATGAAAACAAAGGCTATTGGAAGAAGAAATCAATATTTTTTGAGCTTGAATACTGGAAAGATCTGCTTGTGCGACACAACTTAGACGTGATGCACATTGAGAAAAATGTTTGTGACAGTATCATTGGGACACTATTAAACATTCCAGGAAAAACTAAAGATGGACTAAAATGTCGCAAAGATTTAGAAGACATGCATCTTAGAAGTGATTTGGCACCAGAAACCAGAGGAAATCGAACTTACTTGCCGCCAGCATGTTATACATTGACCAAAGAAGAAAAAAAACAAGTATGCAGAACCTTATATGAACTCAAGGTCCCAGATGGTTATTCTTCAAATATCAGATCTCTTGTGTCAATGGAAGACTTAAAATTACAAGGTTTAAAATCCCATGACTGTCACATATTAATGCAAAACATTCTTCCAGTAGTAATACGATCAGTATTACCAAAACAAGTTCGATATTCAATTATTAGATTTTGTTTTTTCTTCAATGCTCTTTGCACCAAGGTAGTGGACGTGTCGAAATTGGAAGACATTCAGAAAGAGTTGGTGGTCACTTTATGTTTGTTTGAAATGTACTTCCCACCATCGTTCTTTGACATCATGGTTCATTTAACTGTTCATCTTGTAAGGGAGGTCGAGCTTTGTGGTCCAGTTTGCTTTCGGTGGATGTATGGATTTGAAAGGTATGTATAAATGAAGTTTCACTTCTTTGCAGATAATATGATTAAGGCAAATCAGTTTGTTAAAACTCATTTTCTCTTCTAAATTTTTAGGTTTATGATGGTATTGAAAAGTTATGTTCGTAACCGAAGTCGTCCTGAAGGATGTATTGCAGAGAATTATGTTGCCGAAGAAGCAATAGAGTTCTGTACTGAGTTTTTGGTTGAATTAGATTCTATTGGACCTCATCGAACTAGAAATATGCCAGCTAATGATGAAGAAGTTGGAAAAATAATTACTGATGGAAAACCTCTTGGGGGATGTGTTCTTATTGAAGTTGGTGAAGAGTCATGGGAGCAAGCACATCGTTGTGTGTTAGAAAACACGCACGATGTTCAACCTTATATAGAGTAATTATTATCCTTTACCTTTTACATTTAACAATTTTACTTTATCTCAATTTCGTGGAGTGTGATAATTCTTACTATTCTTATTGTTAATTTATAGGAGACACAAGGCGTACATTAAACATAATAAGTCAGGAAAAACACCAAAATGGCTACTAGATGAACATAATCGCACCTTCATTGAATGGCTTCGTCAAACGGTATATTTGGTTATTTATTATTTTTCTATATAATAGTAATTTTAATGATTATGACTATTTTCTTACAAAATTTAGGTGGAAGACGAGGATAAACCTGGTAATAATATCTCAGAAGTTGTAAAAGTGTTGGCTGAAGGACCTCGTCGAGATGTACTAAAATACCCTGGTTATGTTATTAATGGTTTTCGTTTTCATACGAAGAATCGGGATGCTTCGTTGGTAACCCAAAATAGCGGAGTTAGCATAGTGGCAGATGTGATGCAGCTATCTAGTTCTAAGGACAAGAACCCTATTACATCACCAATGAATTTTTATGGTATTATCATCGAGATATGGTTGCTTGACTATTATACGCTCAAGATTCCGGTATTCAAATGTGATTGGGTTAACAATAATAAAGGCATCAAAGTTGATGAACTAGGTTTCACATCAGTTGAACTTGGTAGGATTGGCCATATATCTGACCCATTTATTTTAGCTTCTCAAACTAGACAAGTCTTTTATGTAACTGACCAAGTTGATCCTAAGTGGTCTATAGTCTTGTCAGCTCCTCAAAGGGACTATCGTGGTGAAGACGGTGATGAGCCCATTGATGGTCTATTGAAGACTGTACAGGTACCAAGGGATTGCCAAATGTCGACATTGATGAAGATGCATTATCCTACGCTCGTGTAGGTGGGGAAGGAATTTGGGTTGATTATAGGCCAATCACAACAAAGAGTCAACCATGAGTTTGTATTTCTTTTTTGAAAATTTTTTGTCAGCAAAGGGATTTTTTAGGTTTATTCTATGTGTGTTTTTGGTGGTTTATTATATGGTTATAAATGGATTCACATTTTGTTTTTTAGTATATTCATTAGTGTTTGTTTACTGGATTCTACACTTAAAAAAATAAATGTACTTCTGTCAAGTTTCGTGTAGTTAAACTTGCATTTATTGTGTTGGCTACTATTTTACTAATTTTTTATTTTTTTTATGAAAATAACCTTGTTCAATGTTATATGTGTGTTGCACATGTCTTCTTTCTTGTATGATTGTTACTGAATGTTTATGCTATATATTTATATACAGTTGTGTCATGGATCCACAAGAGAACTCAACTTCAGACGATAGTGATGACAACCAGCCTTCAGATCCTTGTAGGAAAAAGAAAGGTTGAGATCTGCTCTAAATTCATTTATTCATTTAGTTTCATAAAATTAAACTTGATGTTGATGTTTGAATGCTTATGGAATACATACAGGAATATCTGAGCCCATGGATCACCAAGAAGACTCAACATCAAATGATAGTGATGACAACGAGCCTTCAAATCCGTGCGAGGAAAAGAAAGGCAGATCTGCAAGTCAATGCAATAGAGTAACAAAGATGCGTGATGGTGAACGGAAAATGGTCTACTATAATTCTAAGGGACAACCTATAGGTGATAGTAAATCTGATCTTGCCAGTTATGAAGGCTTGATTGCAAAGAAGGTTCGAATCACCTATGAAAATTGGAAAGCAGTTCCAAAAAGTGTGAAAAAAAATGTTGGAAAGCTTTAAAGGTGAAACATTCATCATTATATATAAGTTCTTATTCTTTTATTGTTGTTTATTTAATTTTTTGTTATTAACTTATAAAGACCCATTGTGAATATCACGCCAAATTTGTCTTAAGTGAGGACGAAACGCGTACTCGTGTATCCACGATTGGTGCTTCATGGAAAAAGTTCAAAAGCACCCTTACAACGAAATACATCCGTCCATTTGAAGATGATCTTGAGCAGCTTAGATATCCACCAGAAAAATATGAAAAGATAATTCCACAAAATGATTGGGAAGTTTTTCTAAAGCAACGTATTTCAGATGAATTTAAGGTAAAGCACAAGAATTTTTTGACTTAAATATATTTGTAATACAACTCTTTTGTGAAGAAGGTTGACTATAGTGACACTTGATCATTGTGCTTATTTGTAGCGTCTTAGTGAGAAACAATCTGCCCGGCGAAAAAAAAAGTTGTACAATCACCGAACGAGCAAGAGGGGTTACGCTGGATTGGCAGAAGAATTGGTTAGTAATTACAACTTTTCCATTCTGAATTTGTATATGATTGATTTTAATTATCTATGATGCATTGGTCTAAGTGCATGATTGATTTTAATTAACAGAAAATGAAGTTGGGCCCAAAATTTGACGAAAATAATAGGTCTTTGTTATGGAAAGAGGCACACAAGGACAAGAAAGGCTTATATCCAGACGATGTTATTAAAGAAGTTGCTGAAAAAATTGTAAGTTGCCTCACTTATTTGTGAACTGATCCTTGTTTATCTTGCCAATGAGAGTAAAAGGTTTTCCTGTCTATACAAATTGAGGTTCCACTCACTACTAAGCATGCGTATAGTATGAGGTCAAGCATTATTATTATTGTCTTCACACAATTAAAAATACCAAGTGAAATGATGATCAAGGTAATAAAATAAACGTTTTACCACATGACATTTAGATTAAATATACAAAACATGCTTATATTATATTGTTTTTTCATTTCTCTCTCCTTCTTTAAACAACTTGTGGTTTGGTTAGACCTGTAAATTGCATCTAAAACTCTTACACTGTTTGATCTGTTGTTGTTTCCCACTTGTACTTTTTGACTTGTCTGATTGTCAAGTCAACATTCATCTGCCATGTCTCTATAAAATATCTTTTTTCTGTTCCCTTTTCCATGTATGTTTAGCAGTCACGTACATGTTAGGTATAATCTATGAAAGAGTGTACAGTCTATTAAAATTCTATGTATACTGTACCAATCGTGAGTTAGTGATTTAGTGTACAATCTATTAAAATTCTTGTATTGTCCTTAGACCATTAAGAACTATTAAAATTCAGTATTCTAAAGAATGTTTGTCTGCTAGTTCAATGCACCAAAGGTTGTCAGAACAATTCCAAGGTGAGTTAGTGATATTCTTTAGAATTTTAATGCACCAAAGGTTATCAGAACATACTTGTAGCTTCTTGATACCTATAGCTGATCGACTAGTTTAATTTCATTCCTTCGAGCACTTTTGGACTAAAAATTTTCTGTTAGTAGAGCTCCCTACGAATGCTACCACCATGCTGCCCAATGAGTCCCCAAGCAACCCTCCATACCTTGTCTTGTTCTCCTGTACTGCACCATCAACATTCCTCTTGATGCTAGGTGACCTTAGTACGAGATTTCTTATCTATGCAGTACAGTCCATAAATGAATATTATTTTTGAATGGATGGAACTAGGTCATACCAATCTGTTGGGAACTATATTTAGCTCAAGTTGAGCATAGAAACTCTTGACAGTATAATGCCCTTCCCTTTCTCAGAAATGTCTTTTATATATTTCACGTTTATTTTTAAAGGTAAGGTTTAATAAAGACGATACATATAAAGTTTGTTTTAACAAAGTCAGTTTTAACGTATGATTGTATGTGCAGGACCTACTGAATGATGGAGTTATGGAAGGAAATGTAATCACTGAAGGCAAAAATGATGTACTAACAATGGCATTAGGTACTCCTGAACACAATGGCCGTGTTCGTGCAGTTGGATCAGGGGTCACACCTACTGTCTATTTTCATTTAGTTAAACGTGGATCAAAGACACATGTTAATCAGTTGGAATCTAGTCTTCGAGAGGAAAAGGAAAAAAGAAAAGAAGAACAAAATAAGAGAAAAGAAGAAGAAATGAAGAGAAAAGAAGAAGAAGAGAAAAGAAAAGCTCTTGAGAAGAAGGTCAGGGATATGGAGGAGAAATACAAAATATTGGAAAATAGAGTAGCTACTCCAACTGTAGGAGAGAAAATTGCTTCCAATTCCAATAAAAGTGATAACCGACAACATATTTCTCCATCAAAGGTCAATAAGCGAGAATGTGAGAGAACCGACAAGCGTACTAGTGTAAGTCATTTTAAGTTTTTTAGCTTATTTCCTTATGTCGAATAATAATACTTTTTTGTAACCTAGCTAGTTATTTTGAAAAATAGATCAAACCCAATGAAAAAAAGAAGGATTTTCTACAACATTTGAAGGCTCAGAAAGTGGTACACAAGAAAGCAACTAGTAATGTTGTAGCTTCAAAGATTACACCTACACTAGGGAAGGTATTTATTAACTCTATCTCTGGCTCAATTTCCTAGTTTACTAAACCTAACTAAAAATATATGTTTGGCAGGGCAAAAAATGTTCTTTGGCAGTTGATATGGTTTCAAATGTAGTTGCGAAAGGTATGGTATATGAAGACCTTGGACCAGAGACAAAAGTACACACTGTTCCCTTGGGGGAAAATAATGTAAGGGTATCAGTTGATGAGGTTGTTATTGGTGAGGCCCTTCTTCCAATTCCAGTTCATGATGAGATGGTAAGAGTCAAGGATGGAAAGGGTCACAGGTTGCATGGCCTAAAAAATATGTATTGACAAACGAGGAGGTAAAAAAAACTATCAAAGGTATTAATCAAAGCGTAGTGTACATATTAAAGTTACGTTGATCTAACATGTTCAAACTTGTTTACCATTGAAGGTGTCTTCTCGAAAGCCAATGGGAAAAGATAAAATTTACAACAAAGAAATGATACAACAGGTTAGATTCCAAACATAACATATATACTAAAAGATTTGTGCATATTGAAATACATTGATCTAACATGCTTCTACTTTTCTGCCTGGAAGGCATCTTCTCGAAAGCTAGTGGATGAAAACACCATTCACAACAAAGAGAAGATAAACCAGGTCAACACATAAACTTAAAATACTAGTAACAATGTTTTTTTACGCTTTTGTTTTCTAGTTTGGTTTGATTTCAGATTTTTACATATATAGTTACCTTGATCTGTTTTGATCAAATCCAATAAACATTGGGTGAATTCTATGTCATCTTGTGATCAAATCTCTTTGAATAGTGATTTTTTTTTTTTTTTTTGTTATTACGAATGGAATCATTCATTTGCTGCCTTCACCTACATTCTTTTTTACTAGGAACCAAAATGCTTGGTCTCATGAAGTACATAGGTTGAACTAGTAGTCTGTATCTTTCAGAATTCAAAAAAAAAAAAAAAAAAACTATGCTTAGCAACCCTTTGATGTCCACATAGAATTTGGCCATTAGAGATAGGTAATTCTTTTTGCATCAAACTGTCAGATGTTCACAAACTACCAAAGAACATTTTCCAGCAAGTAAAAGAATGCTTAAGATAAAATAAAATAAATACATATATACAAGTTTGTTCCATGTACGTTTGCTTCCCCTTGGGTTCAAGCCTCTATATGCAAATGTACTGATTTGTATATATATAAAAATATATATATATATACAAGTAATTTACTGATTTGTCTTATAATATCTTCTTTCAATTTTTTGTTTAATAGGGTCTTCTTGTAAATGTTGTCATTTGTGCTATTATGTTATAGATGAAGTAGTGTTCTGGTTATATATGATGCAGGATAACATATGTAAACGTGATAGCGACGCACAAAGCTCAATTGATTCTTTCCAGGATACGCTTCATTTGATATATCCTAAAGAAACTGATGTGATACAATTTCCAGTTGGAAAAGATGTTTTTGGTGAAGATATTGAGTTTGGATATCTTCCAAAGCGTAATCTTTTGGATGTATGTCAGATGAACGATTTAGATTGCGATGTATTGATCGTTTACATGAGGTAAGTGTTACAATTGGGAATATTCCTTTTATCTTTGTTATAGTTTCGATGTGGATTTTCTTGTTTCGTCTTTTGACCTTTCTTCAATGAAGTTAGTAGTTTCGAGGGACATCCTAAATTGCTTTTAATAGCTAAGTCAGACTAGTGTAAGATTTCCATATCTGTAGCAACTTCAATTTAAATATCACGATATTTCTAGGCACAACCAACAACAACATAGTGTTTGATATGATATATATTGAAAAAGGATATATATTGCATTAATTTTTTTTTTCCCAGGTGCTTATATGACAAATTCATAAGTTCTCGAGATCGTTTTGTGTTTATAAATCCTCTCACATTCAGTCGTGCTCAACGGATTGAAAAAGCTAAAATTATTCGAGAAAGATTAAAGAATGTTAAAGGGAAGCAATTTGCTCTTATTCCATATAATCCAGGGTGAGAATTATGTATTGTTCATTTTATTGGAAAGTTGGTCTGGATGAAACTCGTTGCATATATTAATGATTTTTGGCGCTATCTTTTGTAGGTTTCATTTCGTATTGATCGATTGTGGTTGACTTGGTACATATGGATGTCTATTGGTTAGATTCTTTACACGGTGAACCTGAAGAAAGCTTTAAGTTACTTATTAATAATTGTCTTATCGCATACAAAATGATTAATGGAAGCAAAATTCTCACACCGATTTGGCAATGCATTAAGGTATAAAACTTTATACTCATATAGTAGCTTTTAAACACTTTGTACTTGTGAGCCAAATGTTTATTTTCATATCCACTCATGTAGGGCCCAAAACAACCAGATGGTAGCTTATTTTGTGGATATTATGCAATGAGGTTTATGAAAGACCTGGTGGAGGATTCGTCGCAAACTATTGGAGCCAAGGTATATTATTTGAAATTAGTATCTTTTTATTTTTGACAAAACTAGAAATATGTCATTCATTATTCATCGTTAACAATAAGTTAGCTATACAAAACGACAAATGATATGGAAGTTTCTTTCCAACCTTATGCCAAACCTCAAGAAGAGCTACAACTCCTTAAAAAAAAAACATACAACTCACACTGTTGTACTCAGACCCACCATGTTAAAAAGAAACATAGTATGTATTCTTTAATTTGGTGTTAAGGAGAAAAACTCTTTATCTAATTCTGATTGTGTTATGATAGTTAATGCAAATTTTAACCTTGGTGAACATTTTACTGTTATGGTCATGATATGGTACAGGTTTACATATATTATATTGTGTTATGGCACACAATGTTTGCTTTGTACAAACTAACTAAATGTTTGTTTTTTATCTTATTAAAGTACAAACTAACTTACTTTCTCGAGAGTATAGTGATTACCTTTAATTTGATATTTATTTACTTAGGTTTTTATTATTCTCTATGAAAATTTGTTTTTCCAGGTTAAGAAATTAGTTGGAAAAAAGAAGTACACAAGGAAAGAAATTGATGAAGTTCGACTTGAGATCACTGAATTTATTCAACAATGTATGGTGGAGAATGCAAACGAACGAAATTGAATTGTATTCTTATTACTTGGGTTTGAGATTTATTGGGAGGACAAAAGTGAATCTTATTTTATTTTCTTTTGATTGCAAAGTAATATTTGAAAGTAGTTATGTACAGTAGTTTACTAGATTATTGTACTTGTGAAATGAAGGATGTAGATACTAAAATCTCAATTAGTATCAATGAATTCAATTAATTTTTGTATTGGTCAATTAATTTCAGCATTTATTATAAATTGTTAATTTTGGTTATTTTTGTTTTAATAAATTAGAAAATAAATTATTATATCACACATTTGCAAATAAATATCACAGTTTTTGGACTTTCTATCACAGTTTAGGACTTTTTATCACAGTTTTATGACCTTTTATCACAGTTTTCAGTGCATTTATCACGTTTATTAGTTGACTGTGCTATAAGTTTATTATATATCACAGTTTTAATAGAGTAAAGAACAAAAATAGATGAATTTATATCACTGTTCTATTATAAACCCCGTGACATACTTTTTGTTTTTTTATCACGGTTTTGAGGAACATATATCACCCCAGTATATAGTGGTAATAGTTTGTTTATTATTCTTGTAAAACTTCATTTAAACTGGAAGTTGTTTTCTTATCATTTGACAAGGGAAATATGTACGTTATGTAGTCAAAGATATGGTTGATATAAGCACAAATTTACCTGTTTTGTCTCCCGTATCGAATAGAATTATGTGCACAACATGTCACCATCAACGGATTAATTTCCATTGCGAAAGCTATAAATATGTGCAAGATTTCATAACAATATTTGTGAGCCTAGTTTTAACTTCAACGTAAGAGGTCGTAGGACATGTGGATGAAGGGCATTCAAATACTCGGTTGGATATAGGTTCACGCTAATAGGATTTTTTACATCCTCATCTGAAATTTTGTTTGTAACTACAAAAAAAGACGTCTCTCCTGTTATCATTGACAATTTCTTTTTGCAAAGTGTTGCCATCTTCTGAACCATGCAACACAATCTATTCATTTGCATTATTATTATCACTTATCTTATTTTTTAGAGAGAGATTTGTTATGGGCATATTCTTGTATTTTGAGACATGTCTCCAAAAATGTAAGTGGTTCTGTACAAAAATTAATGAAATTTTAGAAAATAAAATTGATTTAGTAATTTTGTGAATTATGTTATCATTTTATGCATTTAAAAGAAAGAGTTTTTTGAGGGATTTTTTTTTGAGACCTGACACAAAAAATGTTAGTGATTTATTTTTTTAAAAAAATGATATTTTGAAAAATTAAATTAAATTACTATTCTTGGATTTTGAGATAGTTTCCAAAAATGTAAGTGGGTTTGTATAAAATTTAATAAAATTTTGGAAAATCAGATTGAATTAATAATTTTGTGAACTATGTTACCAAGAATCTTTTGATGGAGAACTTTGTTTTTTTTTTTTGAGGTCATTTACAATTTTTTTTTTTGTTAAAAATATTTGATTAATAAGAATTGGATGATGCTCTTCTGAGGGGAGATGTTTTTTATGGGTGTTTTTATTTATAATTTTTTAGGTCTATCGCAAAACTATTTTCTTGTTTCTTACAAAATAAAACTGTTATTAATTATTGCTATCACTTTATTTTATTTTGAATAAAGAGAATTTTTATGAGCATTTTCTAGTATTATTTTGGAAATAAAATCAAATTACTATTCTATGTTATCAATTCATGATCTTTTAAAGGGACAACCTTTTAATGGGTGTTTATTTGTATTTTAAGACCCGTCGCAAAATGTTTTCTTGAAAATGTTTAATTAGTAAGAATTTGATGGTGAACTTTTGAGGGAAGAGGTTTTTTATAGGTGTTTTTATGTATTATCTCTAATACCTGTAACAAAAGAAATTTATTATTATTTTGGTAATTTTTGTTTTATTAATTATTATGATCACTGAATGTAATTTTAGAGAAAAATATTTTTTATGGACATTTTCCTATATAAGTTTGAGACTTGACACCAAAATGTAAGTGTTTCAATTACAAATCTCTTTATATAAAGTTCTGTAATATATTATAAATAAACTAAGCCGATTATAATTATGGAACACGAAATTTTTCCTATATAAGTTCTGTAATATTATATAAATAAACTAAGCGGATTATAATTATGGAACACGAATTTTTTTTTTTTGGTCCAAATAACAACTAATATATATATAAAAAAAAAAATAATCCATGCATTACACCGGTCAAATGACTTGTTACAATATAACCAAACTTAATTGAAGTTCTTTTCAATTAGACTAACAATTTCAATCTAATTGATATAGCCTAATTGAAGAGATATTTTTTTAGGGTTGCTTTCTGCTTTAATAGAGTATAATAGATTTTAGAGATGTTATATATCTTCTCTTTCATATATGGTTTGCATAGGAATGGATGTATTTTTTCTAAAGTTCCTTGTTCGTATGATAATAGTTTTCATAAAACTAAATATGCTTGGAGTTTATAGAAACAATGATATTTGTGTGACAAAGGACAAGTTATATATTATTACTGGAACCAATATAGTTGTGTAGGTTGATCACATGTTCCAGGATACTTTAAAGTTAACTTTGATGCGGGTTTTGCCAAGAAGATCGACATGTCATGCAACTGTTGGTGTTATTGTTAGAGATGGATATGGTATTGTGTTGGCGTGTATTTCTAGAAACTTTAGAACTACTAATGCTGAAGCTGCTGAAGTTGTAGCAGTTGAATGTGCGGGGATGGTTGCGATGAAACGCAACATTAAAGATGTTCTATTTGAAGGAGATTTTAAAGTTGTAATTGATGTTGTGAATTCCAAGAGTAGTGATAATATTTGTTGGTCGAGGAAGACAGTTTTTGGGTCTTTATTGTGTCTTTTATAAAAAATTTATTTTGTTAATTTTATTTGGTGTATAAAGATCGCCAATATTGATACCCATAGTATTGCTGGCTGGGTAAAAAATCAATGTAGAAATGTACCTATTTCAGCCATTTGTAATTCGTTTGTTGAACATATTTGCATTACTTAATATAAGGTTGGTTTTTACCAAAGAAAAAAAAAAGGGGGGGCTTGCAGCGCAGTTTGTAGCGCGCTTGTCCTCTAGCTTTGTGTAATTCTTCTTTTATCAATAAAATTTATTTTTGGTTAAAAAAATATATAATAGATGTTAATAAATGGGGCACAACTTAATTAAAGACTAAATTTGTAATTTCACAATAAACAAATGGGCCACATCTGAAAGCCCATTTATTACATGGGCAAAAAAGCTTGCTTGTGTATATACACGTAATAATGTACTTAGTCATAGAAAGTTAAACACACTGCGAGTCTGTGATGAATTTGCATGCCATGGATGATGGATGCAATAATTTTTTTGTTAAGTATATGCATCATACAATTTAAGTTAAGTTCATAAGAATGCAAATTTCATGTAGAACTGGAAATCATTTACTGGAGTTTTGGACCAAATCTAACAATAGATATATCGGTGCGGCCCTAAAACATTGGGTTTGGCGTAGTGATGGTTAAATTGGAAATATCAATCTTTGACTTATTGTAAAATCACCTAGGAGTGGCAATCGGGTTGGGCAGGGTAAGTTTCAAGTCGTGTTTAACGGGTTGGCAGGGAGCCTAAACCCAAACCCAACCTGTTACATTAATGGGTATATATTTTCAAATCTGAACCCAACCCATTGTTTTGCGGCCTCGCTAGTAAACCTGAACCCGACCTGTCCGACATGCTAGATATCCATAACACCAGAATACTTATCTAATTTAAGAAGAAAAAAAAAAAATCTACCCATTAAATCATTAATTATTCCAAAACAAAATTGAATACTCACTCCGTCCCAAATTATAAGTACCTTATTCCATTTTTAGTTGTCCCAAAATATATGTCCCTTTTTATATTTGAATACATTAATTAAGTTAAATTGTTCTTTTACCTATACTACACTTGTTTTGGAATTATAGTAAATATTCTAATAAAAATAATTAGAAACTATGTTTAATAAGTGGAACCCATTAAATAGGGGTAAATTTGGAAGTATATAGTAGACAAATAATAAATGATGTTCCCTTAATAAGTAGAATATTCCAAAAGGTACTTATAATTTAGGATGGAGGGAGTATAAGTTTATAACTACTTTCACTTGATTAGCCACTTGTGGGATCTGTACAAGTGTTTTAATTAGGATTTGAAATAGTGGAGTAGAATTGTAGAACTGTAGAAGAAATGAAGTATGGAGTATATTGCGTCCACAACCATCTTCACGAACTTGTACAATTGATGAATTAAAGATAGCCAACTCCATTATCGAAAAAAAAAAAAAAAAGAAACGACGATTTGGCATCAGATATCCAATTATGGTTTGGACCTATATACATTTATATTACTTAAGTTATTTTCCAGTGATCTATTGATGTATGGACCACGGTAACACACTAATAAAAATAAACAGGTTTGCAGGTTTACCCATGAGTATAAAAGCTAAATCTGAAACCCACCCATTAACATAGCAGGTTTTGTGGGTTTACCCAAATTAGACCTGAAACCCATAAATGCATTACCTAAACTCATTATTGGCGTGTGGGTTTTAGGTCAGGTTGGTTGGTTTCAGGTCATATTGCCAGCCTAATATCACCTATTTATTGAAAAGTACAATTTGATATTATTATTTGATAAGTACCAAGTTGATTATTATTGAAGTACAATTTGAATCTTATTGATGAGTGCGATTTGATATTTATGATAGCTTTTATTGATAATCACAATTTGTTCTAGTATGCAAGCTTGGATTATCATGATGATGTTTAAGATGATGTGAACATAATATGCATTTTGGAGATGATTTTATTACATTAATGCTACATGTGTAACAATTCTTATATGATATGTATTCGTTGATTAGGTGCAATGTCGTCTGGATTATTTAAGACTGGCAAGGGAAAGTAAAAGAAGAACAATCAGTCCCAACCACCGATGGATCCTTACTTTCTACCTCAGAACTATGTTGTGCAACGGAAGGTTTAACCCAAGGATTGGTTGTAATACCGATAATCTAGATAATAGCAAATAACAGAGAAAGTAATATAATCGAAAAAACACAATCATGCACACACAATAATACTAATATTAACGTGGTTCGGCAAACCCGCCTACTCCACTCGGCAACCGATCAAGAAGATTTTATTAATCAGAGAAAAGAAAATAACTTAATTACAAATCTATAATTCCTTGTCTCTTTTTCTCTCACACACTAGAACCTGAGAAACCCTATTATGAAAACCCTCATAAATTTGTCTCTCCCTATGTAGTAATGCTTTCACTTTTGGTTCACTCTCTCTCTTCTTTTTTACCACCCTTTTACAATAGCCAACTAGTTGAGTATATATAATACCCAAGAGTTCCTATCCATACAAGGATTCTAATTGAATAATAATACCCATTACCAATTAGAATACCAAGTACTTATGGGAGTAGAATTTCTACCTACATTGTTTCTAGAAACAAACATAAGATATGATCCTATAGACCTCACTTAATATAAGTTATGATCCTACGCATTGCGAGCCAATACACAACAAACTACACACCACCAAGAACACAACAACCATCCAAAACACATCAAAGGTGGACGACAAGAATGACTCAGATCATGATATCTACCTTGCTTGAAGAGGTTGCTGGGGATAGTAAGAAAGCTGAAAATGCAATCAAGAAGGATTCTATGACAGCAGCTGCTACAGCTGTAAACAATGTTCTAGGCATGAATATTGATCATGAGAATGTAAGGTCCAAGTATAAGACATTGAAAAATGACTACTATGTTGTTAAAGCAGTACTACTGGATGCTAGCGGGTTTGGTTTCGAGTGGGATAAGGAAAAGAATCAGGTAGTTAGTGCGGATCCTGATGCATTTACGCGTTTTCTTCAGGTAACATGTAGTTTCAATTGATTTATTATAACATACATGTTAACTATGTCAACAAATTCATTAAATTGATGTCAAATGTGTAGGCTCATCCCAAAGCAAAGAAGGTCCAAGGAAAGTCATTCCCATACCATGATGCTATGAGTATCCTTGTTGGTAATGAGATCGCAAATGGTGGTCGTAACAATGTTGGAGAAGAGTCTCCTATCGTACCTGGTATGATAACTAAATATTAATTTGTTTAGTTAAAATTTTGAAAGATAGTATTCAATTTTATATGTATCGGTTTGTTTAGGGGAAGACGAAGAAGAGGAAGAAGAAGTTGAAGTTATTGTTGTGGATGGTGGACAATCCAAAGGGGCAACACAAACAACAACAAATACTGGCAACCAAGGTGAGAGTAGCAATGGACCTGGTAGGGTTGAGCTTTCGCTTCGGGTGAATGTCCAACTGCCATGTAAGCGTAAGAAATCTCGCTTTGCACAAGATTCAAACTATGCCAAAGGGATCATGGAAGCTGTCCAATGTCTAGCTAACTCCTTTTCTACCCCTGAAATTTACACAGATCGCATAGGAACTGCACTAAAAAAGGTGACAGTGAAGATAGGCTTTTGTATGCCCGAGGACTGGAGTATTTAGCAACCAATACTAAAATGGGGGATGTCTTTCTACTCATAGATGAAGATATGAGGTTGGGTTGGCTAGTGGATAAACTCGAGAAGGCTAATGCTTGAGTTATGTTTAGTTTCATTGCGATTGTCTTTGAACTTGTGTTTTTCTCTATTCATTTGGATAGTCCAGTACTTTTTTTAGTTTATGAATTCTTTGTGGTTTAGGACATGTTCTTTCAGATTTCTTGTAGGATGGATGGACTTAGGATGATGTTTATGTGTTAATGATTAACACGGTCCAAACTTGTGTTATTTCAAGTTTTATTACTAGTTTCGGTTATTTCCAGTAACGAATGTATGACTAGGGTTATACATGCAATGTAATTACTTTTTATCTGGACTCCATCTTTGAAGGTGCAGTGTTTAATACTGCACAGGTGCTTAAAGAGTGAATTGTACATTATGGATGTGAAAAAATGTCACCCAGTTGCTGAACTCCTAGTACATTGGGACTTGGTGGTGGTGGATATTTGGTGAGTTGAGAAACAAAAGTGGTAGTGCTGCTGCGCAAGTAGTTATGCTGCGATTTGGGGTAGTGTGTGGCCTCTTTAACTGTATATCAAAATTGTTGGGTAATCTTGTATGTATTCACTTCTGAAGGTGTACAAAGTACAATGTAACTTGTAGAAATGTTTAGGGTAATATCCCAAAAAAGCCCCATGTTTAGGTGCCTCTTCCCCAATAGGCCCTGACATGGGGCTATTTTCTCAAACAAGCCCCCTGACCCACCACATTACCTTTTAGCAATTTTTGTAAGACCATTATACCCTTCATACTAAAAACAAAAGAAAAAAAAATAGAATAAGACAAATAAGAAAAGACAAGAACAAATTTTTTAATATTAATTAATATTTTTTGTTATATTATTTATAACTTGTATATCTTTTAATTAAGAAAGTAAAAATCAATATGCTGTATATGGTTGGAAAGATCTCGACGAGATCTATCTAACAAGGTCCCACATGGGTATGAAAAAAAAAAGAAAAAAAAAATGTGTTTTTTATTTTTTCGATAATTTTCTCTCTATATACTGTAAGGGTCTTATCCGCTAAAACATTGATTGTTGTTCTCTAAACAATATACCTTTATCCTCTAAACAAGCTATTGTATCAACTTAACATGCAAATCTATTAAATTACAATATTTTTTTTGATAAAAAGTATGTCTCTTCTTCTCTTTCTGAATCAAACAATATTATATTCACACCCAAAGGTAGGATATATATCGCCTGATCAGCATGTACAAAGACTGTACACCGTCAGGTAAAAAACCAAAACAACTCTCTACACCTAGCTCCTGAGCATAACAGGCCACTCAAAGACGGAGAAGAGAAAAGAAAGAAACAGGGGGGCACAAACATCCCCAAATGTCCAATACAGCTGAGTTACCACTGTTCCTGTAGAGCATATGCCCACCTGGTCAACAGATCCCTAAAGCTAATGTCACCCCTTAATGATAAAGTATCTTTATTAAATTATATTATATATTAAAAAGTTTTGAAAAGTGGATTAAAGCTAGTTATCAAAGTATATTGGTCATGGTTTTATATGTATTACTTGGATTTTGTTGAAAACAAGAAGACATGAGTGTTTAAATAAAGAGAGACTATTAGTTTAAATGATGGTTAGAGAGCACTCGAGTCTGTGGCTCAATGGTTGCATCCATCTCACAAAGTGGAGAGATCGTTGGTTCAAAACATGCTAATAAACTGATTGTTTGATATAAGTTTCCTCATGTAATTTAAAGGGGTAAGGGGTGCCCTCAACCCCGTTTGCCAAAAAATAAAATAAAATAATGATTAGAGATTTGAGCTATTATATTGTTTTGGTGTGAGGGATAGGAAGGGAGAATGGAGTACAAATTTAACGAGCTTATTGACATTACACCATGCAAAAGGGGGAATTTTTGTTTAGTCTGGATTATGTTTTTTTTCTTTTTTCTTATGGTTTGAGATGTAACCTAAAAAACAATATATAGACTAGGTTATGTTCTTTTATGATGCTTTTTGTGAAGTTAACTATACATTAAACATTTTTATGAACTTTTCATAGCAATACAAATTTTTTTTCTTTTTTTTTCTGTACTATAAGGATTTTGTCCTCAGTTGAGACATCGAACTCATGCATCAAATTACAGACTATAATTCACATATATTAATAATATGGAATGGATATCATGCCTTTGTAATTTACATAACAACAAACAACAATTTAGAGGATATTGCTTTGGTAGAAGACAAGAAGATATATGTTAGAGGACAAAAATAAAAACTCCTGAATTTGATAGTAATGTGTGATTTTTTTAGATTTTTAGAGTAATTTTGAAAAGCCTTTGAAATCATAAGGAGTTTTTTCTCGAAACCCAACTTCTCGGTAAAAAACAAATATGAAACTTTGAATTTTTTATAAATATTTGAATTTTTATAAAAAAAATTAAATTTTTAAATTTAAAATTTTATAGTCATGTGGGATCTAGTTTGAAAGATCTCGTCGAGACCTTTCCAACCATATAAACCATGTTGATTTTCGATTTCTAAAACACAACTTATAATATTTTCAAATGTTAAAACCAAAAAGTTATACACCAACTGTTTTTTTGTCTTTTTCTGCTTTTTTGTCTTATCCTGATTTTAGAGGATAAAAGGTGAGATTAGAAGATAGAATACAAGGGTAATTTTGACCTACTAAAAAATATGATCTAGTCAAAGGGCTTGTTTGAGAAGATGACCCCATGTCAGGGCCTATTGGGGAAGAGGCACCTAAACATGTGGCTTTTTTGGATATTACCCTTTTTTTTATTGAAGTTTTAGGTCTCCAACATCGTCAACTCTCAACAGTTTTCGTATATCAAAATCTCATTTTATGACTACATTGAGTGCTAATTAAATTCAGAAGCTTCTTTGTTGGTGCCAATCAATATGAATCTAATTGCATCAATTAGGCAAGAATACAAGATATATCATTTTAATGTAATAGGTGGCATGAAAAATACTGGTAGAACACTTAAGGTCCATGACAAAGTAATAATTGACGACATGCAAACAAGCACTCTACTAGAAGAATTACATCAGATGCTTGGTTATTTAAGGGCTATAAGCAAACCAAACAAGTAGCTAGATCCATAGACAGAGATGTTGGCAGGCCAAGTGAATTTACTTGAAAATGCTTTAGAACTGCTTCATTGGTGGCTAACACAAATTTATCATTAAATGTTATGACATAACTTTTTTATGGTTCAGAGTTTCAAAGTTGCAACATATTTTTATGTGAACAAAACAAAATGTCAAAATATTTATTTATTTTTATTTTTTTTACAAGTATGGCCAAAGGAATATATATATATATATATATATATATATATATATATATATATATATATATAGTCTTAACACCAATGGTTCTCTAAAATAAATTGCAGCAATAATTTAAAAAAATAAATTCAAAATCACAAAAATATATTAAACCGATTATTTCTCAAAAAATATGAAAATATTTCACTAAAATTATATATGCTTAACAACTTTTTTATGGAGGTGGCGGTGGACAGGTAATGGCACCTTTATTGTCAGCTTTTTTTATGACAATTTATTGGAGAAGGAAAGACCAGCTGGGGAGCTTATACTGCAGTTCAGAAAGAGCTTGTTTGGACAAAGCAACTACCATCTAAATGCAAGATCTTCTTCTGGTGTATATTGCTGGATAGGATATTCTGAATCATAGGGGGAAAATGGTGGATCCTATGTGTACAATGTGTAACCTCAGTAATTTGCACATCTGTATTAACCTATTCCTAGATTAATACATTCACAAGATCAGGTCGCTGTTGGACTTGACCAAAGGAGGAATTTGAGATCGGGGGTGGCTGCACCTCGATGAGATTGAGATTGCCTACGTACTCTAGCTCGTGGAGGTGGAACTTAGAGATCAGGCCATCGTAGTTCTGTTTATATAGAAGGTGAAGGGGTGAAGATCATTGGATCTTGCAGATTCTTCGACATCTTTATGATTGTGTAATATTCTCCAATGATTGTGTAATATCCTCGATGATTGTGTAACAGCTGCAATGATTGTGTGACAGCTGGAGATATTCTCTGTGCGTTGTTTTAGGGCATGTGCATATGAAGAGGTCGTTGTCGATCATGTAGTCGAGTTGCTCTGGTCGGCCTCCAAGTAGGTCGAGTAATGAACGACCTGTGAGATTGATGAGTATGCCACGTGGCGTGTTTTTATTGGCTGGAGCATATAGTACCCCTATATAAGCCCCCTCTTTTTAGGTTGATATAGAAATCGTGCTGAAAAGACTTTTTGGAGCTCTGATCGATGTTAGCTGATTTGAGGTTTGCTTTTTGAATTGTAGATTTGCACACGTGGCAGCCATGCACGCCTGTCTCGAATCATCATTGCGCTTTTACGGGGAAGTGGAGAAGTTTCCTCGAGCAGTTACCCATGGGATTTTGGCAACTGAAGCACTCCTTGAGTAACTTCTCTTTGCTAGACACGTGGATTGATCTAACGGTGGATGTGAATCGTCGGATGAGTGGGTAGTAGCTGCAGAGATCATGGGTGCCCTTGGTTGATCTTGCCTATTGATTCTATTTGGATCGATGGCTGGGATTTCTCTTGCTTTAGTATTTAAATTGTAGCTTGTGAGCAAAGCTTTTCACTTTCTTCATTTGCTCTCTCGAACTGCTACTGCCTTGCCGTTGTGACCTGAAGATCTTGAGAGCTTTTGAGGTGAGTTTCTTTTCTCTTTCTTTTTCCTTTCTTCCTTCGTTTCCTTTTACTTGTTTTCATAGTTGGAGGGATGTCTGAAGGTAGCGACTCACAAAATGACCATTTAAGTGAGGGATAGGAATGGGGAGATCGTTGCACTGAAGGAGGTGATCGTTGGCCTTAGAGGTGAGGTTGATGCTGCCAAGGACTCTGCAGTGTACTGGGAGGACGCGTGCCAGAAGAATGGTGTTGTGTGGCAGGCATACTGTGATGGCCTGAAGAAGCAGTTGATGGGATCGCCCGAAGGAGAGGAGACGCGAGTTGGTGATGAGGGTGCTATAGTACCAACTCAGGACACCTTGATGGGCCCTGTTGATGGGGTAAGAGATGTTCAGGACGAGGTGGTCGACTCCGTAGGCCAGGTCTTGCAGCAGTGACCTCCTCTCTGTCTTCAGTGATTCCTGGTGTTTGGTGAGACACGTCCTGATAGCACGAGTCCTCACTACACCAATACCTCATCTTGCTTACTCCTTCTTCTTCTTATAAACATTCCTCATTGCTCGGCAGTATATCTCCTTCTTGTTCTCTCGTTCAGTCTTCAGCTTGAGTGGTTGTGAGGACGAGTGAAATTGTCTTTATTGGTTGATTTGATGGGTTGTAATTATAAACAGTAGTGTTCGATCTGTTTCGGCAGGTCGATTGCGTCTTTTACTTTATGCACTTTTGTTTCTTGTTGTGAATGATGTACTTCTGTCTATCTGAGCGGCTAGTTTCCAGGGAGTCTTGGTAGCTCGTTCAGAAGGCAGGTAGATGAGATGAATGGCTGCAAGCAGGGCAGACTGAAATGTTTCCTCTTGTATGCCTTAGTTTAATGAATTTACTTTTCCTTCTCGTCGTTTGTAGTTTTGCTTTATTTTGCAGGTGACTTTTTTCTTGCGAGCTGGATTTGCGTAGCCCCCAAGTGGTTTAGGTCGATCGATTTCCTGTAATAGTTAAGACTTTTTGAAGACATAAATAAAATGAAATTTGACTTGTTTACCTCGCTCGCCTTTTCTATTTTTGTGTTGTCTGCTTGTATTGATGTGCAAACAACAAATAGCAAGTACAAAATCGATCTGTTCCGAGATGAGGTCGATTGATTATGAGCTCGAATGTACTTAGGTCGTGGGGAAGTTATGACCTAAGTACGGAGTGTTAGTTGAGTTATAGGTATTAACTTTTAACACTTTAAAAATTATCAAAGGGACAAGATTATTGATAATTCAGAGGTCGAGGGATTGAGTTAGACCTATTCAAGCCATTCATGTTTGAACTGAGATGAAGGCAAAATTGAGCTCGTTTATTGAAATATGAGAATGCATGCTTACATTTCACTGGTAAAACTTCTTTAAGTGGTAAGCATTCCAAGGATTCTTCACATCGTCCCCTTCTGGAGTTTGAAGACGGTAAGCTCCATTGCTTTGAACCTTTTTGATGATGTAAGGACCTTCCCAGTTGGCATTGAGTTTCCCAACATTTGTTTTTCTTTTGTTGTGGAACATTTTCCTCAACACGAGCTCACCAGGCTGGAAAGATCGAAGTCGAACGCCCTTGTTATAAGCTCGTTTGAGCCTCTGTTGGTATTGCTCGAGCTTGATGGTGGCTTGATTCCTTCTTTCTTAGACTAGATCCACTCCGAACGACCAGGACTGGTTATTGAGCTCAATATCGACCAGTAGTGACTTGGTCGTGCCAAATGTCAGCTCGGTGGGAATGACAGCTTCGACTCCATAGCAAAGGCTGAATGGGGATATTCCTGTTGAAGTTCGTGGAGTCGTTCTGTAGGCCCATAGTATAATCTCTAGCTGTTGTGGCCATTGGTCCTCCTGATCTTCAAGTTTTTTCTTTAAGTTATTCAAAATTTGCCTGTTTGCAACTTCGACCTGGCCATTGGCTTGTGGATATCGAGGTGTTGATCTAGAATGCTCGATTTTCCAAAGTGCATAGAAAGCCTTGATGTTTTTACCAACGAACTGAGTGCCATTGTCAGTGACAATTCTCTTGGGTAAACCGAATCTTGTGATTATGTTTTCCTACATAAATCTCTGCACATCAGCTTGAGTGATGTTGGTGAGTGCGACGGCCTCTACCCACTTAGTGAAGTAGTCTACTGCGACTAGAACATATCTCTTCTCAGATTTCTTTTCTTTGATCAATGGGCCCATGATGTCAAGCCCCCACATGTGAAATGGCCAAGGGGCAGTGATATTGATGAGGTCGTTGGGATGCTGATGTGTGCTATCGGCAAAACATTGACACTCTTTACATTTCAATACAAACTTTTTGGCGTCCTCCTTCATTCTCGGCCAGAAGTATCCTTGTGAGATCGCCTCATGGGCAAGTGTACGTCCTCCTGAGTGATTTCCACATTCTCCTTCATGAATTTCTTGAAAGATGATTTGTCCATGCTTTGGAATTAGGCATCTTAAGAGCAAACTAGTTGCTGATTTCCTGAATAATTTTCCTTCATGTAGTCTATACATTGTGACCTTGTGCAATAACTGGTTGGCCTCCTTTTTGTTTGATGGGAGCTCGCTAGTTTGTAGATAGGTGATGAAGGGTTCCATCCAGGTTCCCTTGATATCCTCGGAGGTCGTAGCTAGCAGATCGCTGATTTGGTTCACCACTTCCTCCTTTTGCAGATATGCAGGTAGCGTATTGACTGCAATGGTTAAAGCTCGAGGTCGCTCTGACTCAACCTTAAACGCAAGGAATGCTAATGAATCAACATGTCGGTTATCATCTCTTGGAATGTGTTCGATGGTGAAAAAAATGAACTTGCTGATTAATTCCTTTGCTTTACTAGCATACCTTATCAAATTGACTCCATGTATCTGGTAGTTGTTTATGATCTGATTTACTACCAATTGTGAATCACTGAACGCTTTGAGTCGAACTGCTTGTAGGTCGATGGCCATTTGTAGACCTTGGATTAGAGCTTCGTATTCGGCCTCATTGTTAGAGGTCGAGAAGTCTAACCGAGTTGACCTTTCGAGTTGTGAGTCCTCAGGTGAGACGAGTACTGCATCGATGCCACTTCCACTCGAGTTGTGTGAACCATCAACGTAGAGTTGCCAAGTGTCTGGTGGATCGACTTGGACTTGCCTGGTTTCTGGTTCTGGTTCCCAACTGAAATCTTCAGCAGGGTAGTCTGCTAAGAAATCAGCTACGACCTGGCCCTTGACGGCCTGGCGAGGCACGAACTCGAATGTGTAATCACCGAGCTCTACTGCCCATCGAGCCATCCGGCCTGTTTTGTTTTTCTTTTCTAGGATGTGGTGTAATGGCTGGTCGGTGATTACTTTAACGGTGTGTGCTTGGAAATAAGGTCTAAATTTGCATGCAGCGTAAAGAAGAGCTAATGCTAACTTTTCCAGAGGTGTGTACCTTATTTCTGCTTGTTACAACACCTTGCTTGTGAAGTAGATTGGTCGCTCGACCTGATTTTCTTCCTTGAACAGTACTGCGCTGATCGCGAAATCTGAAGTGGCTAGGTAGATTCCGAGCACATCTCCATCATTAGGCTTTGTGAGAACTGGTGGAGTGGATAAGTATGCCTTCATCTCGGCAAAAGCTTTCTCGCATTCTTCTGTCCATTGATATGCAGCCCCCTTTCTGAGAATATGAAGCATTGGTCGACACTTATCGGATGCTCTAGAAATGAATCTATTAAGAACTGATACCATGCCGTTGAGTTTTTGGATTTGCTTCTTTGTCTTCGGGCTGGGCATATCGACCAGGGCCCTGATCTGGTCGGGGTTTGCTTCGATACCCCTCTTGGTAACTAGGTAGCCAAGAAACTTTCCTGATGCTACTCCGAATAGACACTTTTCTGGGTTAAGTCTCATCTTGTATTGCCTTAACCGCTGGAATGTCTGCTCGAGATTGGTTAGATGAGCCTGCTTTTGGCTGCTTTTCACCAACATGTCATCGATGTAGACCTCCATTGTTCGACCTAGCAGGTCGTCGAACATTTTGGTGACAAATCGCTGATAGGTCGCTCCTGCGTTTCTTAAACCAAAAGGCATGACCTTGTAACAAAAGATGCCTTGTTCTGTAGTGAACGAAGTCTTATCTTGATCTGGTTCATACATTGGGATTTGGTTGTAGCCTGAGTACGCATCCATGAATGACAGTAGCTCGAAACCACAGGTCTAATCGACTAACCTATCGATTCGTGGCAGTCGGAATGAATCTTTAGGGCAGGCTTTGTTCAAGCTTGTGAAGTCGATGCAGACTCTTGTTTTCCCGTTCTTCTTTAAGACTGGGACTATGTTGGCTAACCAGTCTGGTGTGTCAACTTCCTTATGAACCCGACCTGTTTGAGTCTGTTGATTTCATCGTTGACTGCTTGATGAAATTTTGGTGCAAGTCTTCTTGGTTTTTGCTTCACATGTCGATAATTTGGATTGACCCATAGTTTGTGGCATGCTATTGATGGATCTATTCCAGGCATATCGATATACGACCAAGCAAAAACATCTTTATTCAGAGAAAGAAACTTTACAAAATTGTTATACTTATCTTCCCCTAACTCCGAGCCCACATAAACATATCTCGGGTCGTCCTCGGACCCTAAATTCATTCGCACTCCTGGATCTGTGCTTCCGAGTGACAGCTGGGGGGAGCTCGTTTGCTCCTGCTCTAATTTCTATTTGGCTGGTTCAACCTTTCCCTTCGACGGGTTCTTTTCTTGCTTGTCGACCTCTTTTATTTCTGAGGTCGGTAGACTCTTCACCTGTTTCTCAACATCTTTGGTTCCCGAGGTGGATGGCTGATCAGGCGCCACAGCTTCAGAATTCCATGGCATTCTTGTGCAGCGTTCTAATTGCCCCTGAGCTCCAGTATCCCATTGGGGCCAGGATAACGGAACACTTGATGGTACGTTGATGCTACACCTCGCATGGCATGGATCCACTTGCGACCAAGTATCGCATTGTACTTACTTGCGATGTTGAGGATGTTGAACTTTGCGGTTACGACGACCTTATCTTCTTTCCTGCCCACTGTGACGGGCAACAGTATTTCTCCTTTGGGATCCTCTCTCGAGCTGTTGAAGCCCAAGATCGGAGTGAAATCAGGAATGAGGACTGAATCAGGCAGTCTCATATCCTTGAAGGTTCTGTACATCAGTATGTTACAGGATGCACCTGGGTCAATGAGGACCCTCTTGATGATGTAGTTAGCTACTCTTAACTCAACGACCAGAACATCGTTGTGTGGTGTAACGACCTTGTTAAGGTCGTCTTTAGTGAAAGTGATGTTTGTTTCCTGCCGAGCTGGAATATTGGATCTAGCTGCTCGGCCTGTGATTGATAGACATGGTGAAGATGCTCTACTCGTCTCTTCTTCTCCCTTGATACTGGGGTGGAGTTGGATTCATAGATCATGTAGACAACATGTTCTTCTGATTCGCTTTCGCTATCTACCTTATTTGCAACCTGCTTGTTAATTTGGTCGCGTAGGTCGCCTGTTGGACCTAATCTCTGTGAGAGGCTACGCCCTCTGCTGCGTGCTGGACTTGTGGAAGCCGTTCTGGCCTTGCTATGAGATCGTTTTGCTAATTGCGGAGGCGATCTTGATCTCTTCTTTGTTCTTTTGTCACTAGACTCTTCGTTCCTGTTGTAGATCCAGTTATTGAGTCTTTTCTCATCGGCCCAATTCTCAAGGGCTCGCTTCAGAATGCGGCAATCGTCAGTTTGATGACACCTGACTTTGTGGACCTTGCAATATGGATGACCAGATGTGTCTTCCAATTGTGTGAAGTCTGGAATCTTGCACCAATGGTTGTGCTTGATGCGCTCATAGATGTAACCTGCTGGTCTTTTAAACCGGTGGTACTCTCGTTGCTCTGTGGGCAACGCCTTAGCTCTGAATCTTTTATTGTCTGATCGAGGCTTTTTGGTGGAGCCTCCCTCCACATTTGAGATGACATGAGTTTTTTCCCTACCAACTAGGGCTTCTTCGAGCTTGATGTAACGATCTACCTTGAGGTACAGTTCGTCAAAAGATGCTGGCCACTTCATGGCCAAAGACTTGTGGAGATCTGACCCTTGGATCAGACCGTTAGAGAATGCGATTGTTGCGAAGGGCTCGTGCTCCTTTGCAAAATCCTGGATGGAGTGCAGTTCATTTTTGAAGCAAGAAAAAAAGCTGCTCAGAAGTTCTCCTTCTCGTTGTTTTACCTTGAATATAATGTCGATGGTGACTGGACGCTTTTTGTTGTGTATGTAGAAAATGACGAACTGCTTCTCCAGATCGGCAAACGTAGTGATTGAACCGGGTTTCAATCGGTGAAACCAATCAAGAGCAGGTCCGGTGAGGCTGGACTGGAATAACAAGCAAAGCAGATGGTATTCCTTGATGAGCGGAAGTGACTTACGGAAACCCTTGATATGGTCTGTTGGATCTCCGATTCCTGCATACTGATCGAACTTTGGAGCGTTGAGTTTGTTTGGCAATTCATAGTCAAGGATCTCCTTGGAGAAAGGAGATTCCTGGAAATGCTGTAGAGATTGGACAGCGAGCTGTTCGGCTGTGTGCCCTTTGCTTAGTTGAATGGCGACCTGAGAAGCCTTGAACTCAGCGAGCTGTTGGCTGAGTTCCTCATATTTCCGGTTGCTGTCATCTGTAGCGACAGCCCCTTGTTCAGGATTTGTTATTGGAACTTGTGCAGCTTTTAACCGTTCGTTCTCCTCCTGGAGACGATTGAGTTGGTCTCTCAAATCCTGGATCGTTACTTCTTGGGTAGTAATCTGAGGAAATGGAAGTGTTGAAATGACTTTGAGTTGGGTGGGAGGGCTGGTGTTTTCGATATAATCGAATCCTTTCAGTCGGCGCCAAATGTATTAACCTATTTCTAGATTAATTAATTCACAAGATCAGGTCATTGTTGGACTTGACCAAAGGGGGAGTTTGAGATCGGGGGTGGCTGCACCTCGATGAGATCGAGATTGCCTACGTACTCTAGCTCGTGGGGGTGGAACTTAGAGATCAAGCCATCGTAGTTATGTTTATATAGAAGGTGAAGGGGCGAAGATCATGGGATCTTGCAGATTCTCCGACATCTTTATGATTGTGTAATATTCTCCAATGATTGTGTAATATCCTCGATGATTGTGTAACAGCTGCAATGATTGTGTGACAACTGGAGATATTATCTGTGCGTTGTTTTAGGGCATGTGCATATGAAGAGGTCGTTGTCGATCATGTAGTCGAGCTGCTCTGGTCGGCCTCCAAGTAGGTCGAGTAATGAACGACATGTGAGATTGATGAGTATGCCATGTGGCGTGTTTTTATTGGCTGGAGCATATAGTACCCCTACAACATCTCTTCATGCATTACTCAAAGGCTTTGGAAGTATGGCACACAATCCTGCAGCCTAGGAATAGAACATATATACAAATTTTGACCGCTGATTCAGTGGAAGAGTTACTTATTGCGTGGCCTAAAGGAAGAGGAGGGCATCTTGGGAGCAAACTGTGGGAACTCCTACCCTATGCAACTATTTGGGTTCTGTGGAGAGTCCGAAATGACTTGATTTTCAATGCCAAACTCTACTCTATTGAAAGGATCTGCAATGAGATTAAAGCGACCTTGTGGTATTGGTTAGGAGTATGGCCTGGAAGGGGACATTATAGTTTTCCAGATTTGGTTCATTGCTGGTCTGAGCTGCTGAATGGGTACCTTGTTAGAGTAGAAAATCTGCAGACTCAAGGACATGGCGTTTCGGTTCATCAGGTGATAAACTAAGAGTTAGTTACTGTCTCTGTGTAAACCTGAAGGGTACCAGGACAGCTCACAGTAAGTGCTTCTAGCCTACTGTCATGTTTTATGTCCCTGGTATATATTTTTTTCTTCCTTGCTAATAAAATATCTCTTTATCAAAAAAAAAAAAAAAAACAACTTGAGCGCAATTTATTTATGTTCCAAAAGTAATAATAAAATCATGTTATAAGAATTGGTCGAAGACAACTCCTAAGCATAAAAGTTATATCAATAATTTTATAAATAAAAATTAATTCATCTAATTCCTACTAAAACCAATTTTTTTGCCAAAGAAAAAAAAACTTAAAATAATTGCCCTTCACTATAATCTGCCAAAGTAATTAACTCAAAGTAAACTGCTAACTAAAAGTGCCAACATAATCTAATTCTATTAGAATAAAAATACAAAAAAATAGTTAAAATAACTGTGACGAAGTCACGGTTATCACTAGTAGTATATATATAATGGTGTTGTTTCAAGTATCAAACCCGAGAAGTGAAACTAAAATATAAGTTCTCACTGGTTATAAAACATTGTGGCTAAAAACTTGATTACAACCCTATATTCACAATATAAATAAATTCTTACTTGGACCATGATGGCAATATGTACTTGGCATGATAATTATATAGACACCTGAAATGAACATAGCTAGCTTTATGGCTAAAAATGAAACAAGTGATAAAAATATTTGAGACATTAAACTGAAGTACTAGAAGACTGAAGAACTAAAAAACTTCGAAAGTACTGATTTTGTATTAACAAAATGATATTGGATATATTTAAGACATTAAATTTATAATGGTTGTGCTTGGTTGCATGGAAATCTCCCGGAAAGTCGTGACACGTTGGATTTTAGAAAGTTTTCCAGATTTGCATGGTGCTTGGTAGTTATCATTTATAGTGGGCCCTATCGGGATTATTTTTTTAAAAGTAAAAACAGCTTAGCATTTTTTGCTGCTTTGAAAATACCGGAATCTTTGGGAATCACGTGCTCTTCTTTCTTTCTCTCTCATCTCTCTCTTTCTCTCTCCTCTTTTTATCTTGATTTCCGAATTTTTAGCCCAAACTAAACAAGCATGTTTAGATATAATTTTTGTAAATAAATCGCAAAACAAAATTAGCAAAATATTTTCAAAATATTTTCCCTCAAAATTACGTGCAAACAAGCACAGCCAATATAATTTCGTCAGTTCTATGTCTAGCTACTCCAGCTTGCTTTACATTAGTTCTTACAGCAAAAACAATAAAACAGACTTTTCCCATATGTTCACCCAAGTTGTTTCATTAACTTGTCACACTACATAATCGCATCTTCTATCTTCCAATTTTTCTCTTTGTCTGCTATGATCAAGTGGGCCAATGTAAGCTTCAATTCATCAATGTCCTTCTTCAAATCGATTGTTTTGTTCATCTTCGCTTCTTGGCTGAAAAGTTCCATGAATTTGCAGACATACAGTACACAATCGACCCTGAAAAATAAAATCATGTGATCAATTATTTATAAATTTCTGAAATATAAACATATAATGATTTGGGATACTTACGTGTCACCTTGCCGGGGGCAATACGGTTGGGTAATTGGTTCGGTCAGACTACTCCACTTTTTTGAGTCAATCTTCATTTTGTTAAGAATCTTAACAACTTCATCTCTCTACAAAAAATAAAAAAATGTCAACATTCCTTCTATTTAACATGCAATTCATCTCGAGTGTATGAATATATTTAGTTTTGCTTACCATTATGTTTGTATCATCAAAATATTTATCAACTCCTTTTCTTCCCCTCATACTGTTGTAGTGTTGAAATTTCTTTGTCTTTCCATTCAATACTAACAAACTCCAATGGTCACCTATATGTGGGTAAGCACTCTTTGAACTATTAATGGGGAAGAAAACAAACTTAACATCATTTGTAAATTCATCTTTCAAGACCTTGTCCAGTAACCGTTCTTTACTTCTATGATGTCCAGCCTTCAAAACAACTTAATACTCGGCTACTAACGAATTTAACTCAATGCACACATGAAACAAAATCATTTTGGGGCATATTTTTTAAAGTTTGTAATAAGCTGTTACCTGATCTTTCTTTTCAAAATTCAGTTGCGTTTGTTTCAGCTTCTTTGAAGTGTTTGCATGTTGCTTTCCTTTCTGCCTTGAAGATTCTCCTTGCTTTGCATTTTCCAACTTTGGAGATTTACGTTGTTTTAACTCAACTTGCTCAACCTTTTTTTCTTTTTTTCGTATCCGACTTCACTTTTTCATTAAATGAGTGGGATGAAAAAGATCATATTTCATCACTAACCTCAGGGATAATAGAAGTTATAGTTTTATCCACTAACATGTTCAACTTGTCTTCATTCCCTTTATGTGTTTCCATGACGTCGTCATCTTCGCTATATGTCATTTTGTTCCTGAGATAACATGAAAACAATAAATTCAGAACAAATTTTCATTAAGTTACAATCTGACATACAAATTCAATGTAAATAAATGGGGTTTTTAGACTTTGGTACGCCTAAATAATACCTATTTAGGAAATGGCACGCTTTTAATTGGTATTTAGAGTTTGGGGCACTTTCCGTGAGTTGACTATGTTGACTGTTGTTTGCTTGTTAATTTTTTTTAAAATGACAATATTACCCCTCTATGTCTTTAGCACGAGATTGAATTTTAATAACAAAACCGTTACACGTGTCATTATATTATCCATTGATTCCATCTTATGGTTGATAAATTGACACGTGTCGTTATACCATCACTTACAAAACTTTCAGGATTTTAGTTATTAGAGAAGAAGACACCCTGTGTTAAATAAAATTAGGGAATAGGAAACCTGTGCGGGGTATTATGGGTATTTATAAAATATGAGTTCTTTGACTTGAGTCAACGGTTAGTCATAGCAGTCAACTGACGGGAAGGTGCCCCATACTCTAAATACCAATTAAAAGCGTCCCATTTCCTAGATAGGCATTAATTAGGTGGCCTAAAGTCTAAAAACCCCTAAATAAATTCACATATGTTCTGATTTTTGTCATAACAATCATTAAGCTCCTAATGCTATGCAAACACAACACAGAGAGTTCAATGCAAATAAATTCACCAATGTCAAGAGTTGTGTTAAAACAGCATTGAGTTCTTGGCATTATATTCAACATATTTCAAACACAATACCAAAACGAAGATGATAGTAAGCATTCATCTCTTGGCAACCATTGTGCTGATCTATGTGATAACATTTTTATATAATTCAACAATGCCAAAATCTATCTACGAACATTTCATTGAGTTCTTTGCACTGGACTCAAAATAATCAAGGAAAAATGTGTATGCAAAAACAAAACCAAGAGATTAATGTAAACACTTCATTGAGTTATTTACAATAAACTTAGAAACCATTGGGCATGGGTTAGACCCTTTAATTGATTGAACTGACAGAACATGCTGAGCTACTTCTCCAGGTGTACTTTTTTGGGTTATCGGGTTGTATGAAACAAGTGATCATGTATTGATGTCTTGGCAACCAGGTCCAGTCTTGTATCAAACATTTCATTGAGTTATTTGCACTGGACTCAAAATAATTAAGGAAAAAAATATGTGTATGCAAAAAAAAAAAACCAAAAGATTATTGCAAACACTTCGTTGAGTTATTTGTAATAAACTCCGAAAAAAAATAAAAAAAAACACCCTACGACACTATTGATGCAAAGAGCTCAATTGAAAAAAAAATATCAATAAAAAGAAAAAAAAATACAACAATGCAAAAATATAATTGCAAATAGTTTCACAATAGCCAAGTGATATTGGCAAGCACGACAAATATATCAGTTGTTTGAGAAATCTACAAAAACAAACCCTAGAAATTCAAATTCCTAAAATTGATGACTTACTTATTTGAAATCAAGTGATGAACTATGTGTTTTCCCTCTCCAAAGAACTCTAATGGCTGTTTCCGTTCTCTTCGATTTCGAATTCTCAAGATTTCGTTAACGGCGGTTTCTGTTTTTTCTTTGCGAAAAGATGGAAAGAGAAGAAGTTGGTCTCAATCAATTTACTACTATTAAGGGTATTTTTGTCTCAAAAAGAAAAAAAGATTGGGCCATATCTTTGGACTTTAAAATGGGGCCTTTTTTGCATTTAGTTTCTTAGATAAAAAAATGTTTCTTTTCGATCCCTTATAGGGGTCCATTTTCCCTGTAATAAAATGTATGCAATATAAATAATAAGATAAAATACACAGTAGCCTACTAGAGCTTGTGTTTTGCAAGCTAAGGGTGGTACCTACTTGGTTAAGTTCATGATGGCAAGGGTGCTCTGTAACACTTCCGGCAAAACACATAGCTCAGGTTTAACCTTTCATGTCAGATTGTATAAAATTAAGAAAACACATTTGGTATTGATTAAGCAAACACAAATAATATTGATTGAATATGATTAAGAAATCACATAGGGTATTAATTATAAAATCCAAACTTTAAATGATCTAAGAACACTAATATATTTTGAGTTGATCCAAACTTTAAATGATCCAAACTTTAAATGAGTTGATTTGTTGAGATGAGACCAGAAGAGTGGTACCGATTATTAATTTGTTACAAAGAAGAGATGATGTTCATCAATAATATTCACTTAATTGGTGGTGAAATTGTGAAAAAATGAGGAGTGGTTGTAAATTTGTTATTAACAATAGTGGAAAAAAGTGGGGTTTACTTTTAAGTTTTAACTTTTAACATTAGTAGAATAGGGTTTACAACACACTTGCAATAATTTTGAGCATGTGGTAACTTTTAAGTTTTAACTTTTACAAAAAACTAGTCCAGAGCCCAAAGAGAAACGTTTGTTTGGGCTCTGGTCCATAGTTTTGGTTTGGTTGGCCCAAGGACACGGGTTTTGTTTTGGTTTACTAAAAGTCCAATTGTACGGAATGTAATTTTGTTTCCAGGACAAAGTCGCGAATAATTACGTTCTTTTTTCTTTCATATTATATCAACCATATATATAGATCGTGTTTTGAGATTTGAAAAGCGGTTTCGTTTCATTTGCGGTTTCGTTTCATTCACGAGAATTCAGATTTCGTTTGTTTTTCATTCGCTTTCCTTTTAGGTTTTTGATTTAACAATTCAATTCGGCAAGATCTTCTCAGTTCAATTTAATTCAATTTCACAATTCGTTTAATTCGCGAGAGCTCAGTTTTCAGTTTTATAATTGGAGCTTTTAATGGCAAATCTTGAAGTTTGAATTCGTGTTTTTATTTTGAAATTCGATTTGAGATCAGTTTTTTGTGTTATCAACTGATTTTTTGGATTGATTTCTCAACTGGATTTTGAGATGGTGATGATTAACGATTGTACAAGTTAGTTTGTTGAGTTCTTAATTCCTGTTTTGATTAATAATTTAACAATTCTTATTTTTGTATTTGATTTCTTAGTGTTTTTTTATGTTGAACGAGTCGTCGTTCAACAGTTTTGTTTGTTGTTTCTTTTCTGTTTTGAGCATTTAGGTTGATTAACATGTTAATTAACCTTCTGAGTACTATGTTAATGTGTTGATTAATGTTGCGATAAAATACAAATGTTTTATATTACAACAATTTGTTAATTAATGTATTGATCAATTGTACATGATTTTTTTTTATACAGATGTGCAATTATGTGATGGTGTTGTTTCAACCGAGGTTACTAATGGTGTTGTTCTTGGGGTAATCAAGTATAACAAATTCTTTTTCCCCTATGAGCTCACGTGTGATAGTACATTGGCTAGTTTAAAAGATGTTATTTGCCAAAATTTTAAGGATTTGTCTCCTTTAGTGTTTCTTCTCACCTACGATCGTTATGGTAAACATCATAAAATTTTTGGTGATGGTGAGCTTCAATCTTTGGTGTGGTTTTGCAATAAGAATGGACCTGTTGTTGAACTTTTAGTTTGTTTGAAAAAGATGTCTATTGACATTGTTCATTGTGATGTCGGACCAAGTAGTAGTTCTTCTTGCATTGATTATGATGATGAAATTTCTTTGCCAGCTTTAAAGACTAGGGATTGGGAATTTGTCTTTACTGGTGTTGGTCAGGTATTTGAAAGAGGAGCTGTTGAGGTCCGAAACAAGCTTCGACAGTTTTCTATTGAAACTGGGCTCAAATATGGGTTTTTAAAGAATTCCAAGACTAGAGTCAAAGTTGTTTGTGAACAGGCTATGGAAGAAGGTAAATGTGTTGATGAAAAAGATAAATGTAAGTGGATGATCTATGCAAAGTCCTTTAGTACAGATGGTGGACGTATGTGGTTGAAGGAAATGGGGGAAAAACATACTTGTGGCAATGCTTGTAAAGATTATGAGAATCCCAATGTGTCAAGTCAGCTGGTGATGAGTTTAATACTTGGTATGGTGAGTGACAAAATTACGACTTCACCAAAGGACATTATGAATAGATTTAAAAGTGATTATGGACTTGAGTTGAAATATTATTTTGCTTATAGTGCTAGACTGTTGGCGATTAAACAAATTTATGGAGATGCTGGTTTGTCGTACAATCAGTTAATCTGGTATGGTGATGAAATTATGAAAAGTAACCCTGGTAGCCGTGTGGTTTTAGAAGTTGAAAGCGCGACGAAGAAATTTAGTCGTTTTTTTGTGGCATTTGAGGCATGCATCCATGGGTTTAAGTTTTGTAGGCCTATGCTTTGCCTAGATGGAACATTTATGAAGTCCAAGTATAAAGGTTGTCTTCTGTCAGCGACAGCAAAGAATGGTGATCAAGGTATAATTTTTTTTTCTGAAAGTGTATAGTAAGTAGTTTATTTCTTTATTAATCAATTTGATATGCTTTATAGGGTTGATTTCACCATGTTTGGATGATTAATGTGTTAATCAATGTTCTTGCTGTCTTTTAGGTATGTTTACAGTAGCTATTGCTATTGTTGATGTGGAGAATGATTCCAACTGGTTTTGGTTCTTGGAGAATTTGAAAGCTGTCGTGTCTACGGATAGGCCTATAACCTTTATCTCTGATCGCCATCACTCCCTTGTGAAGAATGTTCCATTGGTTTTCCCCAATTGTTATCACAGTTTTTGCTTGTGGCATCTCAAAAATAATCTTGCTTCTGCTGTTGGAAGATGTGCTGATAGTCTTAAGGATCTTTTCGGCAAATGTGCCAATGCAAAGACTCATTTGAAATATATTGAACATTTGAAAGTTTTATTGAATTCTGGGGGTAGTAAGGCTTTCAAATTCTTGGAAACATTGCCTACTCAGCAATTTGCGAATGCCTACTTCCTTGGTGAACGTTACGGTGAATTATGTTCGAACATTGCTGAGAGTTTCAAAAATTGGATAATCCAAGAGAGGTCCATGCCTATTTGTACTATGTTGGATAGAATTAGGCAACGAGTGATGAAAATGATGTCGGATAGGCGTGATGAATCTTTGAAGTGGAATTCTGTATTATATCCTAAAATGGAAGAACCTTTAGCTTTAAGGATTCAGGAAACACGTCCTTTAAAAGTGATAAAGTCAAGCGAGTTTGTTTATGAAGTGTTGGCGCATAAACAACATTCAGTTCATCTTCGGGATATGCTATGCTCTTGTCGAAAGTGGTGAATAGATGGATTCCCTTGTAAGCATGTTGTGGCTGCTATAGTTGCAAAAGGTGATCGAGAAAGAATATACGATTATATTCAACCTTATTACTATGTTAGCACATTCCGAAATACATACTCGCATGCAATTCAGCCGATTTCGGATGAGGACAAACCAGAAGATGATGTTGATTCTGTTCGTATACTTCCTCCAGATGTTAAAAGAGGTCCTGGGAGGCCAAAGACGAAAAGGATTCCAAACACCGGTTCAAGTAAGCATCCCAAAGCTCAGAAGTGTTCCAGTTGTCTTAATACTGGTCGTCACAATAGGAGGACTTGCCCATATCTGAACAACAGTTAGGTTTTAGTTGTATTTGATGATTTGTTTTTCATCAAAGTTTAGATTATTTTTTTTTCCTCACTTGTTATGACATTACAATTCAGTTCCTATAATATAATTCATTTTTTTAGTTTTGAGAAAGTTTTCTGATCCATTAATGATTGATTTTTTTCATGAAGTTGATTAATAAGTTAATCAACTAAGGAATGTTGATTAATGTGTTAATCAACTTAGTTGTTTTTATGAAAGTTTACTGAACTGTTAATTAATGTATTAATCAACTTAATTTTTTTTATGCAAGTTAACTGAACTGTTGATTAATGTATTAATCAACTTAGTTATTTTTATGAAAGTTTACTGAACTGTTGATTAATCAATTAATCAACTTTATTGTAATCGGGAAAATTGTTTTCAGAAGTTAATGAATGACAGCATTAAGGGGTACTTATGACAGCATACCACTAGGGTTCACCATTCCAATTAGGGTTTAGAATGACAGCATGAAGTGGTACTTATGACAGCATTAAGGGGTACTTATGACAGCATTCCACTAGGGTTCATCATTCCAACTAGGGTTTTAGAATGACAGCATTAAGGGGTACTTATGACAGCATTCCAACTAGGGTTTTAGAATGACGGTATTAAGGGGTACTTATGACAGAATTAAGGGGTACTTATGACAGCATTCCACTAGGGTTCACCATTCCAACTAGGGTTTTAGAATGACAGTATTAAGGGGTACTTATGACAACATTAAGGGGTACTTATGACAGCATTCCACTAGGGTTCACCATTCCAACTAGGGTTTTAGAATGACAGCATTAAGGGGTACTTATGACAACATTAAGGGGTACTTATGACAGCATTCCACTAGGGTTCACCATTCCAACTAGGGTTTTAGAATGTTTAGGATAAAGGATTTAGGTGATTCATGAATTAATTAACTATGGTTTAGTTGATTAATATGTTAATCAACCTACGTTTTAAACACTAAAAATAGTCAAATAACAATTCCATCCTATTAAAATTTAAAAATAGTCAAATAACACTATGGTTTTAAGATATAGATTTAGGGTTTAGAGTTTAAAATGTTTAAGGTTTAAATTTTAGGGCTTAAAGTTTAGGGTTTAGGGTATGAGTTTAGGGTTTAAAATTTAAGGTTTAAGGCATAGGTTTAGAATTTTTAGGGTTTGGGATTTTAAAGTTTAAGGTATGGTTTAAGATTTAGGGTTTAGAATATTTAGGGTTTAGGGTATAGAGTTTAAGGTTTTAGAATGTTTAGGGTTTAGGGTTTAGGGTTTAGGATATTTAGGTTTTAGGGTTTTAAGGTTTAGGGTTTAGAATGTTTAGGGTTTAGGATATTTAGGGTTTAGGGTTTAAAATGTTTAAGGTTTAGGATTTAAGGTATATAACGTTTAGGGTTTAAAATGTTTAAGCTTTAAGGTTTTAGAATGTTTAAGGTTTAGAATGTTTAGGGTATAGAGTTTAGGGTTTTAGAATGTTTAGGGTTTAGGGTTTTAGAATGTTTAGGGTTTCATGAATTAATGAAGTATTGTTTAGGTTGATTAATCTGTTAATCAACTAATGAATGGGTAATTACAGAATGATTAATGTATTAATCAACTATAGTTGTGTTGATTAATATGTTAATCAACCTACGTTTTAAACACTAAAAAATAGGCAAATACATCCTATTAAAATTTAAATTAAATTAACAACCATTTTAAACACTAGAAAATAAGTAAAATAAACTTTCAATTGATATAACCATGAGAATTCTGTTGTTACAAAATAACAGAAATATAGAAAACTTGTTCGTATTCACAGCATATACTACTGACAGTTTCAAAACACAAAAATCAGGACCTCAAATTCGCAGTAATCCCTTTTCAACTATACTGACTTTTGAACACCCAAATTTATAATTGTTTGAGCTGCTGCCTTTTTCTTTTCTTTCTCTTCAAGTATCCGTTTTTTCTGCTGCATCAAGAGAAACTAAAAAATTGTTGGTCATCTCATACTTCCTTGTCAAAACTTAGTCCCGGTTCAGTCAGTAGTTCATATGCTATTGTACCCCTCATCAAGTCCATTGTTTCCATTCCATAGTCTGACAAAAATATTTCACATTCAGAAATTGCGTGCTCCATGAATTTGATAACAAACAATGCGTAGTCCACCCTGAAATATTTAATTAATGCATAAATCAAATTGCATTCATCGTAATAAGGAATAACAATTCAAAATTCTAAAACTTACGAAGAACCTTGATGCGGCAAATCAGGTGCTTCATTTATAGGACCATCTTTGTAACAAACATCTCCAGGTTTGATTAGTTTCTTGTAACAAACATCTCCAGGTTCTTCCTCACCAAGTTCCTCATTGTCAGTTCCATCATCATCTTCTTCAACATCTTCACTTTCATGTTTTTTTTCTTCATTCTTTTCTACAACCTTTTCAACATGGTAATCATCATGTCCATCATCATCATCATCTTCACTGTCATCATCTTCACCGTCATCATCTTCACTTCCATCTTTTTTTTCTTCATGCTTTTGAACCCCATCATCTTCCTCATCTTCATCATCAGCGTCATGTCCAACATCATGTCCTACAACTTCTTCCTCCTTATCATCATCATCTTCACTGCCATCATCCTTATTTTTCAGCTTTTCAATTTCAGCTTGTAACTGCTGAATCACACTTTTCAGTTCTTCATTCTCTTCTCTTAGCCGCCGATTCTCAGTAGTTAAATCATCAGTTTCTTCTTCGACTTCATTAGCTACATCATCAGTTTCTTCTTCGACGTCATTCGTACTTGGTTTTATCAATTTTTTCTCTTCATCACTTAATTCAGAAAGCTTTTTGATCACCTGTAAGTAAATCAAAACATGTAATACAGTTATCAAATACTAGTGTTTGTTGATTAATACAACTATCAAGTAATATTGGAGTTGATTAACATATTAATCACCTATTTATAAGTTGATTAATATTCATCAACTTATATTAGAAGGGTTGATTAATATGTTAAGTAACTATTTGTAAAGTTGATTAACATATTAATCAACTATTTATAACTAATAGTGGAGTTCATTAACAAATAGTGGAGTTGATTAATATGTTAATCAACTAATAGTATAGTTGATTAACATATTAATGAACTATTTATAACTAATAGTGAAGTTGATTAATATGTTAATCAACTAATAGTACAGTTGATTAATATGTTAATCAACCAAACAGAACATAAGAGAAAACAATGAATAATATTATACTATAGCAGAAAAATTGATTGATATTGAACAACAGATAGTACACCTACACTTTAGGGGAAAATTAGACTTAACCCCCCAAACAATGGACATCTTTTGATTAAACCCCCATATATTCAAAAAATTTGACTTTCCACCCCACCGTTTGATTCCGTTAGGTTTTCCATCCAGACCTAATTTTGACTTCCCTAAATACCCCTCTTTCTATTATTAGTCAAAACCCCCTAATTGGAAGAAGGAAGAAGGAAGGAGAAAGGAAGACATACAAATACAGGGAAGTCAAAATTAGGGGGTTTTGACTAATAATAGATCGAGGGGTATTTAGGGATGTCAAAATTAGGACTGGATGGAAAACCTAACCGAATCAAACGGTGGGGTGGAAAGTCAAATTTTTTGAATATATGGGGGTTTAATCAAAAGATGTCCATTGTTTGGGGGGTTAAGTCAAAATTTCCCACACTTTAGAGATGGTGTATAGTGGTGTAATCACATAACGAATGCTTGATAGAAGAATGATATTTCCTTGCTAAGCAGCTTTTTGTACAACAGAAATTTGGACTAACCACAAATATAGCAATGAAGTTATTGATTTGTAACAGGTTATAGGAAAGTTTCAGTCTGGTTACACCAGACCTTTAGCTTTTGTATTCATAGTCAATCGAACCAGAATTTACATCTTCATTGTTGTTAACCGTGACACTAAAGAGATTGGTCTTATTTCCACCATTAGTGAGCTAAGAAGAACTGAAGTTGGGGTAGAGACCGATGATGGGTCTTATTTCCGCAATTGAATATCATCTTCACTAACTATTAACCAAATACAAATAAAAAAATTCCGTAATTTAATAAATAAAATTAAAACAAAGTTAGATGATGTGATTGAACTTACCTATATATAAATCTGGTAAATCGCTGAGCCTGTGTAATTTAATAAATAAAACACTTGTTTCTGCCATCGAGCTCTAAACAAGCTTTGTTGGCGGCAGCTGCTGCTCTTCTTTCTCCAAAAGAAAATGATTTAGGGCAAGCAAACTGTGTTGAGTTTATAAGGGGCCTAGTTGGACCCAAAACAAGAATGAATTGGGCCAAGCCCAGGGAAAGTGGTAAAGGAGATTCTATGGGAGATGGGAGTCTATTACTGGAGGATTTTACTGCAATTGAACTACAGGCTGACAAGCTAGACAGGGAAACTGTAAAGGAGCAAGGTTTAACAAAGGTTAGTAGCAGACTTTATCAATGGCATATCTACCCCCTTCATGGAGATGTAGAGATCTGACAAGGACAGACCAAGCTTATATGGAAGAGATCTATTCACTTTAACAAAGGCTGAGCAGTTATATGGTTGCTACGGAGAAGAAAAAAAAAATGGTTGCTACAAGCGATGAAGCAAACATGTTTACCAAAAGAAAAACCAGGCAGCTGATTTCCTAGCTAGCCTGAGCTTTCCTCCTGAGTCTTGTATGGTGTACTTTAGGCCACTCCCAGAAACACACTGTAATATCTGTAAGTGCCATATGCTGGAATTCAGTATGGTGCGACAGAGGTTTTAGGAGTAAATCAACAGTAGAAACCGAGAAGCAGTAGATAAAAGATGAGAACATTCTGGAGCATCACGGACGAAGCACGTGAGAGCTAGCTGTTAAGCATTTGTCTAAGAATGAGTGGAGGGGAAAGAACCACGTAGGAGGAAAGAAGACCCTAGGATCTGTCAAGGATCCTAGTGCTAAGAGGAAGCGGTCGAAACCGATATATAAGGAAAACTGTAGGGTAAAAGAAGGTAACTATTCACTCTTTGATTACATTCATTTCTAAACCTTGCCTCCATTACTGACTTGATCGTTGGAGCTTTACCCACCGAACTATAACCGGTGGTCTTTGCAGGTATCAAGAGGAGAGTCAGCAGAAGGAGTATATCACCCTGATCTGTGACCAAGCTCAAGAAAGAGCTTACAATATCCTGAGGAAAGATGCCTTAGTCAGGGAAGATGTATCTATGCTAGAAAACTTGGAACTGCCAAATACAAAAACTATTCCCCACAAGATCCATTCATGCATTTTCTAGAACGTAACCATTCTACAGCAAGATCAATGGTGATGATGAGTATGATGCATGATGGATTGGCGGCTGAGAATTTAATTAAATGAGATTACCAAAATACCCATGAACAACACATTTTATATTGATTTTGTGTGGCTAAAACAGACAATATGAGGGATTTATTTTTTCTTGTTTTGGTATTAAATTTTGTTCAATAAGTGGTTTTGGTTTTGGATTTTATAGTTTTGGCGAAGAATGGGTTTAAGTAAATTTGTGAAGATTGCCAATACCTCATCATTTTTATCTTTGAGTAATTACTCTGCATGCATGACCAAAATGACATGAAACTACTATGAATTCTGTCTATATTATAACCTACCATTCCACTAAATTTTGTGTTCTGTTAATGTTTCCAAACATCATTATCCATGGTTCAGCTATACATCCACCATGAATGCATCATGAATGATAGTTGGATGCTTAAATTCCATGGTGTGTTTTTTCATCACATGTTTGTCTCATTCCCAGATCACAGCTTGGAGAAAGAAATCAGTACAATCGTTCCTAAGGTAGAACTGATCGATTTGTACAAATATTTACAAGTACTGTATAAGTTCATTTCAAAGTAGGTGATCGATCTTACTTCTATCTTTAAATTAATTTCATTTCAATAAAATTAGTAAATTTCTCTTAGTTCTATCCCGGCCGGATTATGTAATATCTCACACCATTTCCCAATGCCTCTTAACTGCCCCATAAAAATCGACAAACACTCAAATAGTCAAAGTACATGATTTTACTTTACTAACTTCACCAAAGATCTGACTTTCAGTTAACTCAGCCCAGGAACAGTTACACAAAAGAAATAATGAAAGATGCTGCAATCAACTGGCGAGTTTAAAAGCTAGTATCACATATTTAGTTTACTTCAATAGATGGAAAGGAAACAAAATTTTCAATAACAAACAATGACACAATTGTATAAAATTGAATGGTGAATGCCATATATATCCATGTCCGACACCTAAGGGCTAAGTCATGTGACATACAAGACACGAAAGCAGTAGAAATTTTGCATACAATTAAATAGTCTTAATGCCCATATATCGTTATGGCAACCAATTCAAATGTGTGTTCAACCTGTGTGTAAGTGGTACCAATTCTTCCGAGCTTTCTATATTTTGGACAAAAATACATTATCACGTGGTTGGTAACTAGAGTATTCATAAATATAAAAGTTTACTGTTCCTTGCATATTTCAACAAAGCTAACATCCTGAACAAATATATTTTGTTTACTCCAATATCTCAAAATTTCATCTTAAAAGAGTATTTTATTTCAATAATCCACTAACAAACAATTAAACCAATATTATACAAGATGATCTTCGGCTGGTAAACATTATATATATTCATGTCCAGTTCCATACTCGTTTAAAAGGAATTCATGAGAATGCAATTTTGCATGAATAATTTACCATCTAATAAAACTTTTATGATGTGTGTGGCAAATCATTTCATTGGTGTGCTTGGAAAATGCTTCACTTGTTTTTTTTGTTTTTTTTGGATGAAAGCTTCACTTGATGATATCTGATTCTGCGTTACATGATAATCCCATTCTGGAATGGAATAGATTTGTTCTGAAATATTATCTACATTTCTGACTTAAGCCTTAAGCTTACTAATAGTGACTGTAATATGACTTTCGAATTACAATTCTTTATATTTATCTACAATATAAACTAAGTTATTCGGATATTGATGTGTGTGGCAAATCATTTCATCCGTGTGCTTGGAAAATGCTTCACTTGATCTTTATGGGATCAAACCGCAGACCTCTGGCACCGTCACCCAAAGGTATTACGAACTGGGCTCAGCTGGCATCTGCTAGAACCTGTTAAAATTGCCACTTTTTCTATTGACCATGTTCTGCAGAAAAAGATGTATGGTATTTTTTTTTTAGATAACTAAAAAGAAAACAAGGGGGAATTTTTTTTCTTCATTCATAGAAGAAAATGCGTTCCAAACTGCACCCAATTTCACGTACGGGCAGACTGCAGAGGCTCTGCCCTGAATTTCAGGATTTCAAACTTATATAAGCTATAAGAACTATGTACTGTGATAAAACCCATCAATATAACTGCGCTGCAGTAACTCCATTAATCTTGCATTATATTGATAGGACAATGGGAACTTTATTCAGGAAATTAGTGGTGCACAGACAACTACAATTCAGGGAACTCACCATTCCCCTAGAACATTTCAATATCCTCATTGCTACAATTCCATGGAATTCACCGTTCACAATGCTACAATTCAGTATCGGTCATTGCTGAATTTTAAAAACATTGCCAGTCATATGTTTGAGATCAATTTCTTCAGAGAAAAATTGGGCGCTAACTTCTGTCTTTAGAAACCGCATCCTACTAAAGACTTTCAATAAATAACTAATCTTAAAAAAAAAAAAAAAAAAAAAAGAGGAGAGCAGGCGCCTGTAGAATATCGTGTCATTCTTCGTTATCGATTGATGATCCCTCTATATTCAGATGGTGAGTTTTGTCTAGTGTGCAAGAAGAGCAGACTTGATGCTTTCGGGGACCATGCGGCCCATTGTAAGCATTACCCCGGCTTCAAGTACAGGCATGACCATGTTAGAAATATCTTGTGTGATGTGTTCTGGCGGGCTGGAGTACAGGTTAAGAAGGAGGCTCCTGTTAACTTTCTTACTGATCCTAAGGAAGGAAGATCGATATTACGTCATGCTGATATTTTGGTCTACAACTGGTCTGAAGGTAAACATGCGTTTGTTGATGTTACAGGGGCGTCTCCGATGGTTGGGCTGTGTGCTGGGATTTTTGAGGTGGGGCTAACAGCTAGCAATACAGCAGCAGCAAAAGTGGATAAACATGACAGAGCTTGTAGGGCTAACCAACATAGTTTCATCCCCTTTGCGTTTGACACATTTGGATTGCTAGGCTCAGAAGCAGTTGAGTTCCTCAGGAGAGTGCAGAAGGTAATGGATAGCAACGTGATAACTGCGGGTTCGAACGAATATGTATTTAGAAGAATCGGGTTTGCTATCCAGAAAGGACTTGTCGCGCAGTTTGTAGCGCGTTTGTCCTCTACTTTTGTGTAATTCGTTGAGATTATCAATAAAACTTACAGACTTTCACTCTTCAACGATGAATTGAAAATAAAATAAAAGAATCTAACCTGGCTAATCAATTTATAAGAACCTTATTTGAGATGACAATATAAATATGGAACTTAAAAAATTCCCACTGCTTACAAACTTAAGTAAGACTTGAGAAATTAAACATCTTCTATGCATATGCATAGTCAATCAAAACAGATTTTAGCACTAACCACAACTCCATAAGAAACAAGTAAAGATCAAGCTTTATGCCAACAAGAAATATTTGGTGCTACAAAAAAATGGGAATAGTTAGATTCAAATCATATATAACGGATATAAGTGTCTTACTATATGGTGTATGGATGTAAGGTGGGAAGTACAACGTATGGACAATTTAGCCCTGCTGCTAGGTCAATCATATATAATCAATGAAGATTAAAACTTGTTGAAAAGGTGTATAAAGTATTCATGATCATTGATTCATTTGATTCCTAATATCCTTGTGCATTCAGTTTGTGTGTTCACAATAGATTATGGGTTAGTTGGGCCCAAGGCCATGGTTTGTAGGGTACTACATACAAAAACCAATCACGCTATGACATGTGGCACATTCCTATTAACATGCAAGTCGCACTCGTTACGTCCTCACACGATCCGACCAGAGCAGCTCGCATACATGACCGTTGACGATATTTGTCCAAACAAACACGTGCACTAAATCAATGCTTAGAAGATATTCGGTCAGTTACACATTAATTACCAAATATCCCGTGATTAATGGATGTCGAAGAATCCGCACGATCTCATGATTTGCGCCCTTCCACCTTCTATAAAACTGACGACAGAAGTACGATGGTTTGATCTCTACGTTCCACTCCCTCGAGCTAGAGTAAGTAGGCAATCTCGATTTCACGAGGTGCAGCCACCCCCGATCTTAAATTCCCATCTTGGTCAGCCTCATTTAATTCGGACCTGACCGTGATTAATACATTAATCTAGAAACATGTTAATACATTTGGCGCCGACTGAAAAGATTCGATTGTATCGAAATACCAACCCTCCCACCGAACTCAAATCTCGAACTACTGTCCACTTAGCCAATGGCCAACCAAGAAGAAATTATCCGAGATCTAGGGAACCAACTTACTCGTTTACAAGACGAGAACACCCAACTTAATGCTCATGCAACTAATGCTGACACTAATAACGATCAGACATGAGTCACCACTATCGATATCGACAACCGCAAGTACGAAGAGCTCAACTAATAGCTCGTAGAATTCAAGGCATCTCAGGCCGCAAGTCAACTTGGACGAGGTCGCACGACAGAACAGCTCTCAATCCAGTCCTTGCAGCACTTTCAGGAGTCCCCATTCACCAAAGAAATCCTAGAGCACGACCTGCCAAGCAAACTCAATGCATCAAAGTTCGACCAGTACTCAAGCGTTGGAGATCCAATCCAATAGATCACATCAAAAGCTTTCCTAAGTCGCTTCCATTGATCAAAGAAGATCATATATTATGCCTACTGTTCCAATCCAGTCTCACTGGACCAGCGCTCGACTGGTTTCATCGCCTTAAGCCAGGATCATTCGGCTCGTTCAGGGAGCTCGAAAAGCAGTTCGTCATTTTCTATATATACAACAAAAAATGTCCAGTCACCATCGACGCAATGTTTAAGTTAAATCAAAGAGAAGGAGAGTTGTTGAGTGACTTCGCTCGATTTAAGACCGAGCTACATTCAGTTCAAGACTTCGCAAAAGACCAAGAACCTTTTGCAACAATAGTATTCTTTCACGGTTTGATCCTTGGATCTGACTTACATAAGTCATTGGCTATGAAGGGGCCAACATCTTTCGACGAGCTGTATCATATCTAAAGGTAGATCGTTATATCAAACTTGAAGAAGCCTTGGTCGGAAAGGTTAAGAGCCATGTCATAACAAATGTAGAAGGGGACTCCACCAAAGGTTCTCGATCAGAAAAAGAACAGAAGGTTCAAAGTTAAGCCACTGCCTACCGAGCAGTGGTAATATCACAGATTTACATGACTTGCAGGATATATCTATAAGAGAATCAAGCACCACCATTGGTGCAAGATTCTAGATTTCACTTCACTCGAGGACACAGTCGGTCGTCCTTACTGTAAGGTCCACAAGGTGAGATGTTACTAAACAGACGATTGCCACATACTGAAGCGAGCTCTTCAGACATCGGCTGATGAGAAAATGCTTTACAACAGGCAAGATGAGCCCGCAGAAAAGAAGAACAAAAAGAGGTCAAGAACTCCACCACGTTTTGATCAGCAATCTCAAAGTAAGACCAAAGATGTTTCTCCAAGTCGCTCACGCACCACGTAGCCTCTCCAGAAGATTAGGTCCCACTGGCGACCTTCGTGACCAGATCAACAAATAGGTCACAAATAGAATAGAAGAAGATAGTAAGATAGAGAGTCATGTCATTTACATGATCTACGAGTCCAATTTCACACCAGTTCCGAGGGAGAAGAAAAGACGTGTCGAACATCTACACCACGTCTATTCGATCACAGGGTGGGCAACACGAACCAATGTGCCTGCTCGATAGGAAACATACCCATGCTTCACAGAAGATGTTCTCAACAAGGTCGTTGAGTTACGAATAGCTGACTACACTATCAAGAGGGTTTTGATCGACCCAGGTGGGTCTTGCAACATCTTGATGTACAAGACCTTCAAGGATATGAGACTCCTTGAAAGTTCTCATTCCAGACTTCACTTCGATCCTTGGATTCAATAGTTCAAGGGAAGACCCAATGGGGGAAATATTGTTGCCCGTGACCGTGGGAAAAAAAAAGATATAGTTACTCTCACTGCTAAGTTTAGCATTCTTTACGAGCAAGTACACAACAATACTTGGTTGCAAATGGATCAACTCCATGTGAGTATTAAGTCCTCAAAAGTGTATATTTATCCCCCGAACAACAACTTGTTTGTTTAGCACTTAGCTTATATTATTATGTTATATCTATTGATTAGTGTTTTTTTGTCATTTGTGTAGGTTTCATGAGCCGAAATGCGAATATTGTGTTAAAGCCCGCCAAAAGTCAAGAAAAGCAACAAAAAATGTGTTATTTGCACTAAGGAGAAAAATCGATATTTGCACCCACATATCTGCTGAGAGCAGCCCACGACTGGTCATGTTGACTTGACTTTATGTCAAAGTGGGGCGGTCCGAATCTCAGCCCAAACCGGCTCCTATTGAAGCCCACAAGTCAGAATTTCTAATTTAGGCCTTTATTAAAGTCCAATCTTAAAAAGGCTCTACAAGAAGATCCAGAAGTCTGATTTGGGCCCATGAGCTGTTCAATTGAAGGTCTTGGTCCAACCTACAACTTAAGCCCAAAATAATTAAGTTTTTCTGAAGACTTAATGCCTCTAGAAGACCAACAGCAGCAGCCACGAATTTGACCTAATTTGGAAGTCTTTGTATGCAAGTATTATGCTTTGTATTTTCTATATAAGAGAAGTAGTAGCTAGGATTTAGGATAGTCAATGCTTGAGAGGCAAAAGTTCATCTTTTTTTTTTTTTTTTTTATTGAATTCAATCATTATCAATATCAATCCATTACTTTTCTTTTATGATGTTTTGGTATTTAATTATATATTCCATGGTGTCAACATCAAGGATGGGTAGCTAAATCTCATTAGGGGGATGGTTGAAACACTCTAGATAATGAAAAAGCACCATGTTTGTTCTTAGATAGTGTTTGTTTCATTAAGCATTAAGCATTAAGCATTAAGTGCTTCTTAAGTGGTGGACCAGGTTAAAATTCAGAAATAAGTGTTTTTTAAGTTGTTTGTTGAGAACAAGCATTAAGAACTAATTGGGATATTTCAGCGATTTTGGCTCAGCGAAAATCTCACGCTTAATTTAACTTCTTAATGCTTGTTGTATTATTTAGACAATTATACCCTTATAAAAATTGTTTTTATCATCCATAACCATTAAGTAATATCACAGTCAGATTCATTGGCTTAGTTAATGGCCTTTCCTTTGTCTGATCACTTTGAAATTTTTACCATAAGTTCCTGAAGATTTCTGGTATATCATATCTAAAATTTAGAATTTTTAGATGATCGGTTTGAAAGTTACAGATTTTTTTGTGGTTGTTATGTTTTACAAGAAAAATTACGTTACAGTCAGATTCGTTTGCTTAATAAGGAGACTTTCTTTTGTCCGATCACTTTAAAAGTTTTACTATATGTTCCTGACGATTTCTATTGTATCATATCCAAAATTTGGAATTTTTAAACTAGTCGTTTGAAAGTTACAGGTTTTTTTTGTGATTGTCATGTTTTAGAAGAAAAATTACAGTCAGATTCGTTTGCTTAGTAAGGGATCTTTCCTTTGTCTGTTCACTTTGAAATATTTTCCATATGTTCATGACGATTTCTGTTGTACCATATCCAAAATTTAGAATTTTTAGACGAGCCGTTTAAAAGGTTAAGATTTTTTTTTTTAAATATCATGTTTTAGAAGAAAAATTGGCGTGTATAGTTTTGTTGTTACAACATTTTTCTGTTTGTACGACGTAACAATATAGTGTAGTTACACAAATATTTTGGCTAAGGGTGAAACATTCTCATCTAAAGCACAACACTGAATGATCAACTTGCGCAACCAGAGTGCAAATCAACTTTAGGTTTTTGGGTTATGTGATAAGGTACTGTGTATTGTCAAAATACTTTTCCAATAATAGGGTGACATGGTCAAAATCACACTTATGCATAAACAAACAAATCAAAAACAGAACTTCTTAAAAATGATAACCAAACAACTTTTCCAGCATTCAGTGTTTAGCATCCAGCATTAAGTATCCAGCATTAAGCATCCAACATTCAGCATCCAGCATTTTAAACAAACACACCCTTAATGTTCATTGTGATTCAAGGTATTTAATGTTTATTTACTTCTCTCCGCGGTATGAGGTAAGTATGATTATTTGCATGTTATTGTTATCCATATTATTAAAATATTATAGTTAGAGTATAAGGGTTAGACCATCAAGTCCTTTGTTATCCTAGTCCCAATGGGATAATGGAACTTAGAGGAAACCAGAACACAACACAGGAATGTCATGGCATCATAGAAACTGTGACAAATGAGAAGCCAACGACCTCAGCTAATAAGGAGGTCGTAACTCCAACAAAGGATGCTGCCAAGAGGAAATCTATAAGATATATCAAACTATAATGTATGTGAGAAATAAAGTTCAGCATGTCAAGCTCATAAATTTAGTCAATAATATATATCAAAAAGAGTATAACAAATAGTAAACGAAGTAGATATATCACTATGTTAGTATAGATAATAATATAATAGACAAATAATGAAATGTTAGTATAAGAAAAATGTGTCCAGGTCCTGTAAGGTGGTTATTATGTTTAGTCACAGCTTAATGACTTTAGTCATATATCATCATAGTCCAGGAAGAGTTAGTATACTATATTCATCTCAAGTAATGATAATAAGATTAAAAGTGCTTTTTTCATCATTACACCTTAATGTCTCCACACTAGCGTGTTTCTACAGAATGTTTATGGATGGGGAAGACTTTTATTTGTAACAAATGATGAAAAGGAGAAAAAGAGGATAGAGACTATCGTCCCGATAACGTGTTACGTATATCAAACACTTTTAATATCTACTTCATTTCTACTTCTTCATTCTTCATCTTATTTGTGACACTTTTTTTTATATAATTATGGGAGATGGTTCTGTCAAACACTTTTCGTTCAGCATTGAAGATCCGAAAGATGAAAAACGTGAAGAAATGGAGAAAGAAATCATCGAAGAAGAAAAACCATTAACATCCGAAGAACAAAAGCGTATCGATGATGAATTTAATCGACTTATTGACGAGTATGAAGATGAAATTCATGTGCTTCCCGAAAATTGTAACCATGATTCGTTTGAGTTTGATTATGCATTGGGTAAAATGTTTTGTTCAACTTGTGGTGAAGAGTATGAAAGTTAAAATGTATCGAAGGTTAAAATATTTTATTTAATTATGTATTGAATTTCGAATTTAATTTGATTAATGTTTTATTATTTTGATTAATATATTTTTATTACTATTTTAAACGAATAATAAATAAATCATTAAGAAATAACCATAAATTTATCTTCTATGGTGGTTCAACAGAAACAACCCTAATATCAAGCAATAGTATACAGTTAACAAACACTCAAAACAACCCTAATATCAAGCACTCAAAACACTCAAGGTGTACTCCCCTGACTACTCTCCCCACTTCGGCCTCGTCCACTTCGGCCCCGTCCACCTCGTCCCCGTCCACCGCGTCTAGTGTGCCCTTGCAACTCCTACAATCAAATATAAATACAATTAAAATTTAATAACTAAAATTAATAAATTTTAGGGTTTAACTGTAATAGTAATTAATAATTACTTACCAAGGCCTCTAATGTGCTTGTTAGCTCAGCAACCATAGAAGCACTTATTGCGAGTTCTTCTTCAGCCCTTGTTGTGGCAGTCCTTTGCTCTTGCAACCAACCATAATATCTCGCAGAAGAATCAAATGCTACATGCCGCATCCCTTGACCAAGCATTACAGCATCTGCTAAGCGTGACCGGAGAGCAGCCTGTATTCACAAGAATTCCCTTAGTTATAAATATACAAGATTTAACTAACAAATATAAAATTATAAATACAATTGTAAATAAAAAAAAAAAACATACCTCGTCTAAGGTATCAAAATCAGGTACATGCTGTGTAACTAAGTCACGGTCGAGAAAAGGAACCGGTACAGTCCAGGTCATACCTTGTGATCCCATCAACCTAAGGCTATGTTCACCAGCTTGTTCTCCATACTGTATTTGTCTCAAAGGGTAATCTTGCTGAGTAGTAGTAGGGTCTGCTGGGAAAGGAATCTGATACTCTGGTCGTATGCCTTGCCATGACACATAATCTACGTTACCCTCACGAGAGACGGGGGAAATAGCTAATGTGCCCCGAGAAACAGTGTTCCAATATAACTGGTACTCCATAGCCGTAACAAACTTACAAAAAGCTGAACTAACTGGCTAGTTAAAGGATGATCTACGAGCACGGATCTGTTCCAAAGGAAGACTCACTGGAGCCATATCAGGTGGTGGAGGATGAGGAATAGCTATCACACCAGTCGTCTGTCGTAAACATCTATCCCCTAAAAACCAAACACTAATCTCTGGAAAAACTAAAACCACTCTCGTCTGAGATATGATTCTAGAGCTGTCAATATGTGGGACACTGTTTGATGGTAACCCAGCCCAAGGCATCCACCTAATACTATCCCAAGTTTTCTCTTCGATCGAGGCCCTTGCTTGTTTAAAGTTATTCGTTACAAGTCCCATCATTTCAGCTCGGTTTTCAAGGGCCCAAATAAGAATACGAGGGAACACTTGTGGTCTACAGTCTAACAAAATCGGATTACACGTGCCCAAATACTCATACCACCAAAACTACATAATAAAAATTTCGTAATTAAAAAAATTATATAAAAAAATAAAAAAATCATTCATGCTTTTATGCTTTAGATTAATTAAAAATTTAAAATAATATAAAAACCATAACTAACCTGTAGAATCCAAATGAACCCACCGATGTTGTGTAATTTCTTGCCACTCATAGAAAAATAATCCATCTGATAATACATGTGTGCTATCACTGCACCGCCCCAATCGTAGTCTTCAATCTTGCTTGTATCAAGCAACGCTCCACACCAACCCAACTTCACACAACTGTGTCCAGTAGAAAACAAAACCCCGGACACAAAGTATAACAGAAAAACTAACACATACTCATCCTCTTCAACTGCATTGGGCTCTAACACCCAATCATCAGCAGCAACAGTACGCATCATGTATATATTCTCAAAAAAACCATACTGTAAACGTGTTTGTTTGTCCTCATCCTTCCAAGCCTCCTCATATTCACTTAGAGTTGGGAATAATATAGTAGCCTCACACTCATTATTATCATAAGATGAAATATATGGCACAATCTCTCCCACCCCGACACGCAAACCCGTAAGCATAGTAAAATCATGAGGAGTAAAAGCAAGCTCACCTAGAGGCAAATGAAATGTATGTGTCGTCGGCCACCATCGCTCAAGCAACGCGAATATAAGTTGACGATCAGTTCGAAATGGTGTCAAAGAAACGAGAGGCCCAAATGGCGTCGCTTGTATTCGGTCTCGTACATGAGCAAAATCATTTCCTCTCCCCACCATATATGACCACCAAGTCATTACGTTATTCATTTTGCCTCTATATGTCAAATTTTTCATCCTCTACATTAAACGAACAATTTACCAATTAAAAACTAATAAAAAATTAATTAAAAACTAATAAAAATAATAAAAAATAATTAAATATTAATTAAAAATTAAATATATTAAAAATCAAATCAAATACTTACATCGACGGAATACTGGTTATCACTAAGATGCGATCCAGTACATGGAGCGAGCTCTCTTGGTGTATAATCTCGAATTTCGCGAAAATGTGGAAAATCAATTTCGACAACTTCGACTTCCATATTATCTAAAGATTGATCTTCCATAGTACTACTAGTTCCTTGATACACCTTTTCCACGATTTTACCACACAATCTTCTTTTTGGAGCAATAATTTGTGATTTAGAAAAAATTTAAATTTTTGAGTTAAAATTAATAAAAAGGGAGCTAAATATAAAAAATAACAAAAGATATTAAAATGGTTGGGTAATTTTTGAGTAAGAAGAAGTAGAAGCAGCAAAATCAAGAGATAGAAGTTGAAAATGGTGGAAGAGGAAGAAGAATGGCGGCGGAAAGAGGGAGAGGATGGTGGTTTCTGTTTACTGATTCGAAAAAAAAAACAAAGCTTCAAAGTTCCACGCTTGTTCAACCAGCGTGGAACATATTACAGATCCTGCCCCAAGCCCAATCCCTCCCAGCCCACGCGCTCATCAGGTCCAATCCCACGCGCAAAGCCCAGTTGCTCGAAGCCCAAGTATTCCACGCTGGTTGAACCAGCGTGGAACAAAAAGATTCGAAAAACATTTCCACGCTGGTTGGGCTTGGGGCAGGATCTAGAAAAAAAAAAAGGTTTTGCGTTAGGGTTACCCTTGATATAGGTATAGGAGACGAGCTAAAAAAAGTGATAGGAAAATACGTGGCGCCTACGTGGATGCTAAATCGTCCTATGTGTCGGCTAAATATGGGAGACCCATTAGAGATGCTCTTATAATACTTTCAATAGAAAACTAAAGTCTATAGACCTTGGCGAATTTGTCTAGGAGTTAAAAGAGTTTTAGAGGTGCCACATAAAATTATTTAATAATTAAAAATTATATTGCATTAAATGATTATCATATTTGTGTTATTTTTATCTTTCATCTAAAAAACCCATTGGCAACTCTAAAAGTAAAAAATACTTTTAGCATAATTTAATCCTAAAACATTTACTCTCTCTCCAACGTAACACCTCTAAAACTATTTTACCATTAGGAACGCTCTTATTGCTAAAGTCACTTTGATCCGACCGTTAGAGTGACTTCGTTAGAATCTGGGTGATCATTTAACTTCTCGTAAGCAGTTGAATTATAGAATAAGATGCAGTTGTCAACCATATTATATCTAATGGGCTAAGCAGTTGAATTGTAGAATAAGATGCAATTGTCGGGCCATATTATATCTAATGGGCTAGATGTGGAGTGAGATTGGAGTGACTATAACGGAGTCACCTTATCTGCCACCTAATTTTGTTTCAACAACTAATTGATGTGATGTGCATCCAAATATATATATTTTGATACATCTATTATACTATATTAAAGCAGAAAATACCCCTAAGAAAATATCTCTTCAATTAGGCTATCAATTAGATTGAAATTGATAGCCTAATTGAAGAGAATTTTCATTAAGTTTGGGTATATTTGTATTACGCAAAAGTGGACCACCATCATAGATATAATCAAGCCCAATTAGACCAAATCATAGGCATAATTAAACCCAAAAATAAAAATAAAAAATATACCCAATACCAAGTATAATCAAGTCCAGCCCGTACCCAGTTGGACCAAATCATAAGCATAATTAAGTCCGGTAAAAAAAATTAAAATATACCCAATCCCAAGTAGAATAAAATATAGTAAAACCTCGATAAATTAATAGCCTTGGGACTAGAAAAATTTATTAATTAAATGAGATATTAATTCATCGATTAATTAATAAACTATTAATTTACATAAATAATATATTTTCATGTATATCTTTCTTTTTGGGGGGCTAACATGATGAAACTGGACAATCATTTTATTAAAAGTATACCTAATCCCAAGTAGAATAAAATACAGTAGAACCTCGATATTAATAGCCTTGGGACTAAAAAAAATTATTAATTAAATAAGATATTAATTCATCGATTAATTAATAAACTATTAATTTACATAAACAGTATATTTTTATGTATATTTTTCTTTTTGGAGAGCTAACACGATGAAATTGGACAATCATTTTATTAAAAGTATACCCAATCCCAAGTAGAAGAAAATACAGTAAAACCTCGATAAATTGATAGCTTTGGGACTAGAGAAAATTATTAATTAAATGAGATAATGACAATATTAATTTTTGGGGTTACTTATAAATAATTTGGTTTACTACCTATAAGTCAATTGTTACTTATGATTAACACTAAAATCGATAATGATATTGGAATAATTTCTTCTTGCAATACAAAATACAATAACATATCAACTTATCACACTACAAAAATTTAGAGACGAGGTTCAAACCAAAATCAATTTTGAGAAAAAACAAGCAACAATTGATTTTTATTATAAAAATATAAAATATTTTTTGTATATCGAAAAAATATTAATTTATATATTAGTTGGGCCTCAAGGATTTTTCTAAAATGTATTATTTAATAAATTTAGTGAAATATTAATTTATCGACCTATGCCCAAGTTGGGACCAACCAAAAATATTATTTAAAGGAGATAATTAATTTATCGAGTATTATCTTATTGAGGTTTTACTGTATCTCTTCAATTATGCTGAAATTGATAACCTAATTGAAGAGAAATTCATTCATTTTTGGGTATTTTTGTAACTACACAAAATAAATAAAAATAGGTTAATATGTAATTTCACATTTTAAATACAACCACTTTCATAGTAACCCTAACTCGAATTCTTTATAAGCAATAAACCAAATTATCACCACTAGATCTAATACCAGTAAGGCAGTAATAAACTACCATTGATAAAATGCCCTAACTCGAATTTCTTTCAATTCAACAATTTTAACTTCAATAAGTTTACCAGTAATCTTTTTTGAATAAGTAGCTAAATAATTATCTGGTGGAAGTAGTGATTTACAAGTATCTCCAAGATTTACATTGAAATCACCAGATGATTTACTATGTTTGTTGAAGATCTCTCGACGACACAGAAATCAAAACTCACCAGTATTCTAAGTCAAATGGGAAGGTATGCAAGTTTATTAATACGATCATTAATAATATTAATATGATATTATTGTGGACACACATCAAACATATTTGTGATGGTCATTTTCAAGTACATTATCAACTTGACAAAAAGTATACTTTACAAGAATATGGAGAACCAAAACCATTAATTTCAATAATGATATTGGAATAATTTTTTCTTGCAATACAAAATACAACAGCAGATCAACTTATCACACTACCAAAATTCAGAGACGAGGTTCAAACCAAAATCAATTTTGAGAATAAACAAGCAACAATTGATTTTTATTATAAAAAAATATAAAATATTTTTGTATATCAAAAAAATATTAATTTATATATTAGTTGGGCCTTCAAGGATTTTTCTAAAATGTATTATCTAATAAATTTAGTGAAATATTAATTTATCGACCTATCCCCAAGTTGGGACTAACCAAAAATATTATTTAAAAGAGATAATTAATTTATCGAGTATTATCGTATCGAGGTTTTACTGTATCTCTTCAATTATGCTGAAATTGATAACCTAATTGAAGAGAAATTCATTCATTTTTGGGTATTTTTGTAACTACACAAAATAAATAAAAATAGGTTAATATGTAATTTCACATTTTAAATACAACCATTTTCATAGTAATCCTAACTCGAATTCTTTATAGGTAGTAAACCAAATTATCACCACTATATCTAATATCAATAATAAACTACCATTGATAAAATGCCCTAACTCGAATTTCTTTCAATTTAACAATTTTAACTTCAATAAACTAACCCATAAGTTTACCAGTAATCTTTTTTGAATAAGTAGCTAATTAAATAATTATCTGGTGGAAGTAGTGATTTACAAGTATCTCCAAGATTTACATTGAAATCACCAGATGATTTACTACGTTTGTACAAGTTCTCCATCTTCCTCTTCACTCAAAGTCTATATCTGCTTATATGCTTATATTTGATCCATGTATATTTGATGTTTGTTGAAGATCTCTCGACGACACAGAAATCAAAACTCACCAGTATTCTAAGTCAAATGGGCAGGTATGCAAGTTTATTAATACGATCATTAATAATATTAATATAATATTATTATGGACACACATCAAACATATTTGTGATGACCATTTTCAAGTACATTCTCAACTTGACAAAAAGTATACTTTGCAGGAATATGGAGAACCAATAACCTATGTCCTTTCTTTGCACTTAGTAGACATTGACAAAAAGTAAATGAAAATAGAAAATAGACTCCAATAAAAATGATGATATAATCTTCAATACATTTCAGTGGTGGGGATATGAAAGGGGACCCAAGTAGCAGTAAGACCTATTTACTGCAATTTCAGTTTCCATTTATTTGTGATCTAATGTATGTAAATGTGTTGTAGATGGGACTATATAAAAAAAGGTCGCAAGATTCACACAGACATGGATTGTATGGTTGCTTTCCGGAAAGGCTTAACTACATGGACCTAAGGGGACCTCTCCGTCACATTACAAGTAAGTCATTTTTATCATCATAATAGGTTGCTAAATATTTTGAATTTTCAGGATGTTAACTGTTACAATCCAATTAAGAGACGCTCAACTGCTAATGGAATACTGTGAAAAGATTGTTTCCCAAAGTAATGAAGCCTCAACAACCGAGCCAGACCAAATTCTAATTGAGACTTTGAGAATTGGGAGTGCTGCAAATTCCTCTCTCCTGAATATCTTCAACTACTTTGGGTTTAATTTCCATGTATATATAATAATCATTCAATTTCAATACCAAAGATTTATAATAATTCTAAATGAAATCATACTAGATCATAGACTTTTAAAACGGGCTAAACAAAATATTACAAGTTAAAAACCTAAAGCAACATAAAACCCCAAAAAAACTCTAAAACAATCAGATCTAACCGTGCATTGCACGGGCCTAAGGACTAGTATTATTGGTATAGTAATTATTGAGATCCCATACTGATAGACTATTGGTTTCGATTGAGAAAGAAATGCTAATAAGGTTTTTTTTTTTTTAATAACTCCATTACAATTATTGTCTTCTTGTTTTCTCTGTATTTGGCTTCTAATTTAAATTACTAGATTATATTACTAACTCGTTTATCTCTGTAAATTACTAGATTATATTACTATCTCGTTTAAAATAAAGTATGACTTTGATTTTATGTTTTTCAATTTTCTCCACCACTTCGTTAATAACGAAATTTCTAGTTAACCTACAAGGACGAAAGTACCAATCCTTAACAAAATGATTCAACAAAATGTTTTTATCTTAAATATTTCTCCCTCACAGTATTTGCATTAGTAACTGCATTATAAATGTAATGACCAGCTTGTTTCCCATGAGCTAACGTTATAAGCTAATTTTTCTTCGTATTACTGGGCCAGACTTGTTGTAGCAGGTTCCCTCCGCCAATAGAATGAAGAAGCTTATTACACCCGCCTCTAGGAACATAGTGCTGCTTCAACCTCTTGGGTAAGGTGTTAATTGAACCGAGCAAATCGGGCTTTGCTCGAGCTTTTTCATTTTGCTAACCCAAGAGATATGGGGCCTTAGGCAAACCCAAATTGAGGCCTGTCCTTACAGTAGAAATCAGAAAAAACTCGTAGGATAGTTGTATTTCTTTTATATTAAATACAATTTAATTTGATTTTGGTTTTATTGTAGAAGAGTTATATTAATTGTTATTAAATTTAACTTTAGAAATATTGGAATTTGAACAAAAATAAGGTGGCCCAAAAATTCTTTGATTTTTTATTAAAGATTTACAGTAGCTAATAAAAAATTAATTAAAAATAATCTGTAAGAGTTTTTTTTTCCTCTAAAGAACTCTTCAATATTTAGTTTATTTTAAAAAAACACTTAAAAATAAATAACTAAATAAAAAATATGTGGCCCACAATTAAATAGGGGCCTTAGACACCTGCCTAATTTGCTATACAGTCAAACCGCCCTGAGTTTGAACACAAAATAAAGCTCATATAAAATTTGGACTCAGCTCTAAACTCCTACCTACCAATTAAAACTCGACTTAAATAACACCCCTACTCTCAGGCATGCCCTATGTCACACTTGATCATTTTATATGAAGGACTTGTATGAGTTTTATCTATACTAAAACATTTTTTTTTTCAAATTGTTCTTCCTCAATTTGCATTCTACAAATTATTTTGTCGTCCCATTTTTTTTTTTTAATCATATCCTAATTTTCAAATATATGAGCAACAAACCAGGCAAAACCTCTTTTAAGCAGAAAAAAGCAAAAAAAAAAAAAAAAAAAAACCCATAGAAGTTGACCTTCTTTTTTAATGCCTTCTCATTGGTCCCTCATATCTTCTTTGGATTGCTGACTAATCTATGCTGACATGTCTTCCACTGATGACTTCATGTACACTATGCTTTGCTACCTCTTAATCCCATCCACCACAATATCCTCCTCTACTATTAAACCAACACGTATCAAATCAATATTTTTATATTTACTATCATCATAGTCCAGCAACTATTGATACCCCACACTTTTATTTCCGACAAATACACACAATCTCTCTATCCCTTCTATCTAACCCTTGAAATCGAAACCTAAATCGATTTTCATTTGAAATTTCAAATCTTTTGTTGTTCAATTCATCTCTTTTACTTCGATCTGGTTCATCTCTTCAATCAATTGTTGTTCTTGATATCTTCTTCTTCAAAAGAAACCCTAAGGTTTGTTTACTTGTTTCTTCTTGTTTTTTTAACTCATAACTCTTTTTTCTCAATTTCGCGCTATTTTTAATTTCTAGGGTTTATAACTCTTTATATATGTTCTTTGGTTTAATTCTGGTTCTTGAATTTCTTGACTTTGTAATTGGTTTTGGATTTTGACAGCTGGGACTTTTGAGAAGAAGAATTAGTGCAAATAAAGAGAACTATTAGAGTGTGTTTGATTGCAAAGTGAAATGTTCAAAAGTTCAAGATGTCGAAAAATTTAGTTGACGAACAAATTTGTGAGTTCATTTATATGCAAATTGATTTTGGTCTGTTAAATGTCACTTACTGTTGCAACTACGACTATAGCGTCAACAATAACAAGAGTTTTATTTTTGCTTTCTATGCAGATAAGATAAACCTTAAATTGTCAAATTATAACATTGCTATAGTTTCTAATTTTGCTTTTGCACAATAAATTCAGTTGATAAAAAAATTGCAGTTCATTTTTATGGAAATCAGCTTTTGTCTGCCTAACAGCCTAAGTTTCACTTGTTTATTCTGTTGCCATTATAAATGTTGCGTCTTATGACCATAGTGATAAGAATAACAAGAGTTTTTTTTTGTTTTGTTTACTTGTCTGTGCAGATAAGAATAAGATAACTCCCTTGTGCTTTGATATAGATAAGTGTTAAATGGTTAAATTGTAACACACGATATCTTCTGAAGAACAGCATTTGAGCATGTGAGCATGAACTTCAAGTTTGATTGATAGTACAGACTTAATAAGAAGATACAGTTGAGGGTCATGGATTCTCAAGTAATAGATGAAGAAGGTATACTTGGAGGATCAGATGTTAGAATTCAAGAAGGTGAAGAAGAGAGATCAACTGAAAATTCGTCAGACAAGGAGTTAAATTCTCAAGATGAAGAAGGATCAGGTGAACCACATGTGGGTATGGAGTTTGAATCTGAAGATGCTGCAAAGTCTTATTATGATGCCTATGCCAGACGTATGGGGTTTAGCATTCGTGTTGGTCAATATAGTCGTTCAAAGCCTGATGTCAGAGAATTTGTATGTTCTAGAGAAGGTTTAAAAAGAAAAAATGCTGATAGTTGTAATGCTATGCTGAAGATTGAGAGAAAAGACTCTAATAAATGGGTTGTTTTAAAATTTGTCAAGGAGCACAACCACTCAACGGTGACCCCCAGTAAGGTGCATTACCTTAGACCCCGTAGGCATTTTGCTGGTGCAGCGAAGAACGTACCAGAAACTTATGAGGGGGTCGGAGTTTCCGCAGATGGGGTTATGTTTATGTCAATGGATGGAAATCGTGTATCTGTAGAACCAAATCGCGCTGCCAGAAATGTTACCCCTGTAGAAGCAAGTCGTCCAGCGAGAAGTGCTGGTTCCACGAGCTATAGTAGAACCTCTCGAAAGAAGAGCCTTGGAAAGGATGCTCAGAATCTTCTGGATTATTTTAAGCGCATGCAGGCTGAGAATCCTGGTTTCTTTTATGCCATACAACTTGATGATGAGAACCACATGACCAATGTTTTTTGGGCTGATGCAAGGTCAAGAACAGCTTACGGTCACTTTGGAGATGCGGTTACATTCGACACTATGTACAGGCCTAACCAGTATCGGGTGCCATTTGCTCCATTCACAGGCGTAAATCATCATGGGCAGATGGTGTTGTTTGGTTGTGCGCTAATTTTTGACGAATCAGAGACGTCCTTTCTGTGGTTATTTAAAACATGGCTTGAAGCAATGGCTGGTCGTCCTCCTGTCTCTATAACCACAGATCAAGACAGGGCCATTCAGGCAGCAGTTACTCAAGTTTTCTCAGGAACTCGCCACTGTATTTGCAAATGGCACATTTTAAGAGAAGGCCAGGAAAGATTGGGTCATGTATGCCACACTCATCCTACTTTTCAAGGGGAACTCTACAACTGCATCAATTTAACTGAGACAATTCAAGAATTTGAATTATCTTGGAGTTCTTTGATTGATAAATATGATCTAAGAAATAATGATTGGCTTCAGGCTTTGTACAGTGCTCGCCGACATTGGGCCCCTGTGTATTTTCGTGATACTTTCTTTGCTGCAATATCTGTGAAACAGGGTTATGAAAGTGTTAGCTCATTTTTTGATGGTTATGTTAATCAACAGACAACATTGCCCCTGTTCTTTCGGCAGTATGAAAGAGCATTAGAAAATTGGTTTGAGAAAGAGCTTGAAGCAGATTTTGAGACAATTTGTACCACACCAGTGTTGAAGACCCCGTCCCCAATGGAGAAACAAGCTGCAAATTTATATACCAGGAAAATCTTTGCAAAATTTCAGGATGAATTAGTTGAAACATTTGTGTATACTGCCAATAAAATTGAAGGTGATGGTGCAATCAGCACTTTTCGGGTTGCAAAGTTTGAGGATGATGACAAGGATTACACTGTCACTTTGAATGTTCCAGAAATGAGGGCAAGTTGCACCTGCAGGATGTTTGAATTTTCAGGAATTCTCTGTCGGCATGTATTGACTGTCTTCACTGTAACAAATGTTCTTACCCTCCCATCACATTACATATTGAAGCGCTGGACAAGAAATGCAAAGATTGTGAGTGGATTAGATGAGCGCCAAATTGAACCGCAAATTAATGAGTCCATGACCTTGCGTTACAATACTTTATGCAGGGAAGCTATTAAGTATGCTGATGAAGGGGCAATAGCTGTAGAGACCTACAATGTGGTAATGAGTGCTCTGAAAGAGGCTGCGAAAAAGATCGCTACTGTAAAAAAAAGTGTTGCCAGAGTCGCTCCTCCTAGCTCTCACAACACTGGAAATAACCACGAAGATGGTAACAGGAAGAACCCTACATCTGCTTCAGATATGACTCCTTTACTGTGGCCACGACAAGATGAAGTTATGCGCAGATTTAATCTTAATGACGCTGGTATTCCTACACCTGTTGCTGATTTGAATCTGCCTCGCATGGCCCCAGTTTCTCTCCATGGTGTTGATGGCCCTCCTGACCATACGGTACTGTAATAAACTGTTTATCAATTCTTTCATACCTATGTTGGGCAGCCAAATCACCGTTCTACCTCATAAATAAAAATCACTGATCAGTTGATTTATTTTCTTACAATAAACTTTATATTTAACTGGACAGTTTGCACCTGTTAACTCTTTTTTTTTTTTTTTTTCTTCTGTCTTCTCCAATTTATACAGGCAGTTTTACCATGCCTCAAGTCAATGACTTGGATCATGGAAAACAAGAACTCAACACCTGCTAACCGAGTAGCGGTAATCAATCTGAAGGTTGGAGCTCTCAGTCCCATGGTCTCATTTGTTGTCGCAAATCTTAATTTGACCAATATGGCAATATCGAATTTATTATGTAGCTATCATCTGTCTGGTTATTTACTTTGGCCAATCGGTTCATTTTTTCGTGTTTCAGTTACAAGATTATAGCAAGAGTCCATCAGGAGAATCAGAAGTAAAATTTCAGCTGTCTAGGCTCACACTTGAGCCTATGTTAAGGTCTATGGCCTACATTGGCGAGCAACTCTCAACACCGGCTAATAGGGTGGCTGTTATCAATTTGAAGGTATTCAAATAGATTACATCAAATGTTTAGTAATTTTGCATAAATCTTCATATTGTTGTTTCCTGATCTGTTTGTTTGAATGACATTCATAAGTCATAACACTGGTGTTATGTATGTAGTCACATTGAACATGCTTAAATCTGGGAGAGTTTAAAAGTAATTTAGATATATACTTGTTTGCATGGCAAATGATATTCTAAGAGAAGTGATTTTTTTGCCAAATGATTACAAGTGAAATGTTTTTTTTGCAAAATATATAATCATTGTTTGCTGGCACATAATAAAGTTTGGAAGTTGCTTTTCAAAATTTTTTTGGATTTGGAAAATGAATATAAGAAATTCAAATCCTTCTAACCATGGAGATAGTGAGATGGATCAGGTCATTCAGGAAAACTCTCTTTTGTACGGAAAAGTTGCTTGCTCAACAATAATATTTATATGAAAAATAACATCATCTTCTGATCTGGTAAGCATAACGAGAGTTCGAACAATCAATAAAACCAATATAGGAGTGAAGAAGGACGAAAACTTCTGCAATGATAGGTTGAAATCCTCAATCATTATATCTTCGGCAAACCCAGTTTGTGCGTGAATGACTTCGGAATAGACTGAGAGAGGGGAAGTGGAAGATAGTCAAACTGATTTGGGTTGAATTCATTCCTCAGATTTGATGAATATGTTGACCGGAGTTTAGAACCCAATTCTATAGAAGACTGAACTTGCCAGAAGCCTAGATTTGACAAAGAACAGATATAACATTAACATGATCTAGGGTTGAACTTGCTAGAATTGATGACGACGAAGCTGCCAGAATGGAGCTTCTAATACTTGCTCGTCAAGTAGAGAGTAGATATGGGTATGTGATGAGAGAATCCTTCTATTACAATTTGCACATTGTTTAGGAATACCATTTGATGAAAAACATAGTGGGCAATTAATTCTCTGCGATCCCGAGCAAATTTGATTTAACAGCAAAATGGAACATATCTTTATTGCAATCAAATAATGATATAAATAAACAATTTTCTGGAAAATGGTTTCCCAACTTTCATTCTCCGGATGAAGACACACCCATCAAACAAAATGTATGTTGCTTAGATCTTTAAAAACACTGCCTCACAGAACATCTTTTTGAGTAAAACAAAGATGGGTATCTTTCTGTCTAGCATAGCATATACGGTTTATTTTCTAACATGATGGGTTAATATGGGTTAATATGAGTGGCATAAACTGATTCCAATTATTTATTTTAAAATGAATCGATCATGTATCATATTGAAATCTTTTGATAAAATCAGCGTAAGTGTGTTATGTTTATAAACGAGTTATGAATAGGTTGTATTCATCTATTATGTGGATCTTTTAATATATTGTTTTCCCACTTCTCAGCTACAAGATGCAGAATCAACTTCAGGAGAATCAGAGGTGAAATTTCAGGTTTCTAGGGATACACTGGGTGCCATGTTGAGATCAATGGCTTATATTCGTGAGCAGCTCTCAAATGTTGTAAGTTTCACTTGCTCTGATCAGGGTTCTATATTTGTATGCAAGTATGTATATCAACTGGTAAGATATAACTAAGTTAGGATAGAAAATAAAGTCAAACACTTTAGTGCAAACTAATATTCATTAACAATGTCATCTTGAAGATGTGGGTATGTGAACCACATGCATTTTAAAGAAGCACCAAAAGACATGTGACATGGTGGAAAGAGACTGAGGAGAAAGACTGTTCTACTCTAGATTTCTTAAAGACTTCCAAGGCATAAATTATGAATTATGACACAAATTAACATCGATGCATTCGGATTGCAATAGAATGAGGCAAATAAGCCCAATTTTGAAGAATGGAAATTATTTGAAGTGACGCACAGTAACATCTTGAAATAAACTGGGAATGCTAAATGTGTAACTTTAGTAATGTTTGACCAGATCCTTGTTTGCTACCCAGAAGTGCTATTAATATCGTTGCAAAGTTGTTACTTTATCTTTAGTGGGCAGTTTATTCAGTTCCCAGTTTACGGTTTATTAATTCTTGTGAAAGAATGCTTGTTCTTCTGGTGTAAATGATGTAGACTTGTTGGCAGAAGTTTCAACAATCAATATTAATAATTTTGCAAGCCTGTAAAGCACACTTTATATCAACAATTCGTAAATAACAATTCATAACTTTGTAATATCATTACATATTTGTGACTTCATCTTACTGGACAGTTTATTCATTTGATCGGTTATTGGTCTTTGTGGAATACAGCAAAGTTCTGCACATTTAGATGATATTGAATTGTTGGCAGAAGTTTCAACAATTGCTCAATATTAATAACTTTGCAAGCCTAAATCATTTTGGATTTTTGTTCATAAACTTTAAACACACTTTTAAAACTCACAATTCACTGCCGTACAGCAAGTTCCCATGCCTTGTATCTAAGGAGGCTTCCTAGTGAGCCAAGGAATCTAATATGGCAAGAAAATAAAGCCTAACCAGATTTAAAAATAATAACATAAAATAATCCTAATTTGGAATACAGGCATGTTGGTATGATATAACTCAAAGGGGAGTTACGGACTGGAAGCCAAATATGATATATCCTGAGAATCTGAAAAATATTGAGCAGTTGATGTCATGATCTTGCTTTGTATCGGTAAACCTACATACGCATAATGTTATGTACGCCTCAACTGTTTCCTCATGTACATGCACCTTGACTTCACTTTTGAGTTTTTTGTAGTTTCATACTAAGACCCTAAATATCCATGTTAGTGTAACTGTCGATTCCGCAGTCGAGAGATATATCAAAAAATGTAGACAAATATCAATGAATTAAGGATCGGCTGGTAAAAAAATAGGGAATGTGTCGTGGAGATTGTTAAGAGCACCATTACTAAATCGTTGACGTATTAATTTGTAAAAAGTTAGGAAGGTGTCGTGGAAATCTTTAAGTGCATTAATACTAAGTAGTAGATTTTTTTTTAATACCAAGTAGTAGATATATTAATTGGAATATCTTGATTTAAAGATAATATTAAATTGCAAATTAACCTTTACAGGAATATGCACAACACAGAATCAAAGTGCTTTGTATGCTCGTCTGTGTTCCACTCTAGATATCTTTTATTGCTTTTTTGTTTGAGATCTAATTATATTATGCCAGAACTGTGTGTGTGATGACTTTTACTTACCTAACGCAAACTTTATGGCAGGGTGAACCTCAGTCAGATCCATCCTCGAAGAAGCAGCGTCTGTAGAAGCATCTAGAGGTGTTGTGTTCTTCATACCTGTTTTTTGTTGTGACATCAATCTCAGTAAGGCGTTCTTAACAGACTGCTTCCTTTCAGCAATTTCAGTGGATTAGAAGTCTTAAGATTGTACTTTAGATGGCCTTTTATGCGTCTTATTTGTACATGTAAAGTATTAGAATGGAAAAAAACAAGGCAAAAGTAACCTGCGTATTTAGGATTTGGGAAATGACAGATCTAAGCTGGTTTCTTGTGATCTGTCTAGCACTCTTACTTATTATATATGGTTTGTTGTCGTCTGGCAGATCAGTTGATCAATGAATTTTAGACAGTTCTCCCAAACACTGAAACATGCGACATCAAGTTAACTGATGTCATTACTTGGAGTATTTTATGTCAAATTATAGCTGATATAAGACTCCCTTTCTGAAATTCTCCATCTGTTATGCCCCAGCTGTTTGAGTAAGCAGCATCATTGTGTTACTATACTGAGCAGGATAAATTTGGTGTGGTTTTTACGTGGCGGATGTTGCATATAGTGGTTTTTCATGATCCTTGCTTGACCAGGATTTGATACAGAGTGTCGTCCATTTTTCTTTTTCTTCTTTTTAGTTTTCGCAAAATGCAAAGGGGTATTTTCTTTTGATTGCAGTAGTCAAACGAATCACTACAAGGTTTCTAGCCTTTCATTGAGGGAGATGCTAGAGATTCACCTAGTGTGTGATTATCAAATCCAAAACACTTCAATGAAAAGTAGGCAGATAACGAAACCTAGATTCTATTCCTTACGAGTTTACGACCAGAACTTCAAGAACATATTATTTACTGCGTAACACCATACAGGAGACTATTTCACACCTCTTTCTTCGCTGATGCTGTTTTTTTGGAATTGTGGACTGCTCTTCTCAGATCACAACAGGTGACTTTTTTGCTGTTGTACACTGTCGATTCCATGGAAGAATGGCTAAGCAAGTGGCCAAAGAAAGAATCCCCTGACAGTCAAGGTATGGAGTTACTTGCCCTATGCAGTGAGTTGGATAATATGGAAGTATCGTAATGCTAAGGTGTTCTAGGATAGAGAATCACAGATAGGCAGAATGCAATTGGAAATCAAAGGGCTGGTGTGGTACTGGTGTGGTATTGGTGTGGTGGTTGGGCTGGTCGTAGAAGATACAGATTCTTGGATCTCATTCAGAACTGGGAGGGGGTGTTTAGCTGGAACTGCCATCGAGACTCATGAAGCTACAGGGATAGGCTAAGCAAATATTGTTGGTTGGTCTGATGTTTTTTCTTCTATCTTGTAGGGTTTGCAGCTCCACCTGAAGGAATTCCTTTGGAATTTGCTGATCAGGATTGTATTCTTTGATATCTTTTAATAAAAATTTTCTTATAAAAAAAAAATCATATAAATTAAGGCATCAGGGTTACAGAAAAAGTCTCCCCAAAAAACAGGGGAAGAACATCATCTTCTTGGGAGTTGTTGAGGCTGGAGAACCCACTCACTCTCTCTCTCTACACACTAGTCCAAGTCCTCTACTTTTGTAGTGCTGTCAAACTGTTGCATGCTAAAAAGTGAAATGATACTCAAATATCAAACACGTACTTGCAGGTTGTGTTTCGCAGACTTCTACCTGTTATATAACAGACAGAGACGCAGCATATGGTTGTCAAATAAATCGATGCAAAGCGACAGTCCCTATATGGGAGGCAGCATAATGAGTAAGTTCCATCCTTGAGAAATGATAACCATCCATCATTATATGCTTGGGTAAAACTGCCATATTGCCATGCACAAATTTTACCTGATATAATGTAGCAGGAATTGTGTGTTTTCTAGAATCATATATTCCGTTAATTCTTAGTTGGTTTGTTATGTTCTTCAATAAAGATGTTGATATATTGGAGTAAACCTAATTATCATCAATATACAGTTTTAGTTCAAACACAAACTTCAGCTATAATTAGCAATGCAGGCAAAACATATTGTTCCTATGATGTCTTTCACTGGCAAAACAAAGTGTACAGATGGGGATTTTAGAACTAAGTTGATTGATAAAAAATTATTTGTTAATTGTAAATTTGTATGGAGATATAAATACTAACCAAATCAATGAAAATAATAATATAAATTATATTTTTTAATCTGCTGCTCAATTCAGAATTTGTTAAATCTGAAACCTTATTGATATGATATTAGTTAAGCATGGAAAATAATGTGTATTGTGAGGATTTGAATGAGCCTACAGTAGGCAGCAGCCCCAAACGTGAGGTTCGAATTAGAAAATCATTTTTTGTTTGATATCAATAAAAACACTTTCCAACATCATCAAATCAAACACATGTAAGCTTAAATTCCTTTAAGCTTAAAAACAACACGAAATGAGAAAGATGTATTACACTTGTTGTTGTTGTTATTTGTAATTTCTTTTTTTTTCTTCTTATTTTAAGTTCTTAAAACTTGGATGAACGAGAAAAAGGATATTTTTTGTATTCTCTATTTCTCTTATTGAGACAAAAATATGAAAACAAAATTTTCAATTATACTAGTGCCTTACCCGGTGCTATACGCGAGTTAATTTTAAGTTATCCATGTTTGATTAGCATTCCAGTTTTAAGTTATTAATTTTATTAAATGTTTTAAATTACACTCATTTATTAAATAGTATGAAATAATTATTTCTTAAGTAATTTCATTATTTTCATTGTATTTTGTTAATTTAATTATTGGGCCTTCCTCATAAATAAAATTCAGTCCATATATAATAATATGTTAAATTACAATAAAACTATTATTTAAAAGGTATTATATAAATTTACCAAAAAACCATGACTAAAAAGGTATTTTAGTTAGAACTATATGACAGAATTTTATTCAGGTTTATAATAGTAGTATAGATTGTTGATACTTTCTAATAATAATAGTGAGGGTAGTTTTGTTATCAAAATATTTGGCCCCTTGGCAAAATCAATTTTCACCTTAGCAAAATCTAGAGTCTATCTTGAAATTCAAATAATCGAAATGAGTGTTTACTAAACTTCACGTGCAATATTTTTTGCGATCTGCTTAATTAAACAATATATAACATGAGCTTCTCAAGCAATAAAATAAAAAAAAAAAAACACTATGTTACACATATGCATTAAAGGTTTCCATTTAATACTAAACACTAATGGCATTGTTATTCAATAGGTATAATAAACTATATAGTGTGGATAAAATACTTTAATGGCCCAACTTATTTGGGCGACAAAAAGGGCAAATCTTTATCCATTTATAATTAAAGTGGTTCCTCTCAAATTTACTCTTTGATTTGAATGGTTCCTAATTAATTTTATTATATTGATTCCCCACCTAAACCTTAAGTAAGTATGAGATAATCGTAGATGGTTCCCCTACTAAGTTTATTAAAAAAATGTGTGAAATCTTTGCACTTTTGAAATAGCACCACATTTTTACATAAAATTTGTTCATAAACACAATTATCAAAAGTTTCGATAGCATATTAAATTAGGCTAAATTTCATGCAAATTTTTGCGGAATAACCAAGTAGGGCCAATGTCCAAAATGTTTGCAGCTGAAAGCTTGCAAGTTCAATTAGAGTCTTCATCATGAATTTCAACCGCGAGTGTTACCGGTTTCATAATTTGCCACCAATCCTTTAAACATAGTAAAACTTCTAGGTAAAATGATCAAAAAATACAACGTACTTTCACACATTTTTCACTTTATACAATGTACTAAAAATCACGCCAAAATATCAATGTACTTTGAAAATTTTTTCACGTTATACAATCTGTCTAAAACTGGCTAACGGACTGCTTACGTGGCTAATAATTATCTACATTTATTTTTTTTTTTAAGAAATGTTGAGTTGTAAAATTAAAACCAACAAATCTACTTTAAAATGTGTCATCAGATCATGTCAACAAATGTTTACATCTAAACCGTCCATTAATCCCAAGATGTTAGAGATATAGATGTATTTGTTTTTTTAGTTGTTATCTCTATGATATAGAAAATATCAAACATAAGAAACTACGAAACCCTAAATCAACATTTCTTCTATCTCTCTTTCTCATAGCAACATTGAACCCTATATCTTCTCTTTAATTCTTCAAACCTTAATTTTAATTAACCATTTTCTTACAACTAAACTCCTACTTTCAATCAAACACTAATGTATGGTGAATTGGTGAATCTCAAGAAAGAATCGGTGTGGAATAATCTTGTTGTGTGTGTAAAAGAAAAATCTTCTTTCAAGTAAGTAATAACTAGTAGTTAGTTTAACACTAAAAGATGAAGACACAAAAACTAAGGTTTGAAATTGAATTGGAGATTTGAATTGGGGATTTACAGATTTGGGCATTTTTATAATTGTTGAATTCAATTGTTAAAATAGGGAAGAAGAAGGGCAATCATGTGAGAAACATGTGCCTCATTTGATGTGTTGGAAATGTTGTTTAATTTTTTTTTTTTTTTAAAATACAAGTAGATAATTATTGGCAACGTAAGCAGTCTGTTAGCTAGTTTTAGACAGATTGTATAACGTGAAATTTTTTTCAAAGTACATTGATATTTTGGCGTGATTTTTAGTACATTGTATAAAGTGAAAAATTTGTGAAAATACGTTGTATTTTTTGATCATTTTACTAAACTTCTACAATATTTGGTTTCATTTTGCTTTGGTATTGGTCTAGTACTCTAGTATACTCCCACTTGCGCTAAAAATTGATTCTGAAGGAACTGTTGTGTCTGGTACACTTAGCAAATCTTCAGCCATCAGAAAAATTAATAATGGAAAACTTACCTTCATTAGCTTTTCACCAAGTTAGTAAATCAAATTTATTTGCTTCCTCATCATCCACTTCGACTATTGGTTGATCCAAATATCGTTGCAATTCCAATGAAGTAGCAGGACTGATTGACTCTTTACGTTTTGCCATAAAAGATTTTATTAGATCATTCTTTTTCGAGATAGATGCATGATCCATTACTATTTTCTACAACAAGATTGTTACCAAAGTTCCTTTCATAATTTTCAAAAAGCAGTTTCAAAGAAAATTTCATCTTCTCAAGTAGTTGAGCACTAGTATCAAATTCTTCAGTTCCATATATAGCTTCAATGGATGCCTCTAAATGAGCTACTTATATCAAGGGTTCACACACATAGCTAACCTTAAAAGAACAATGAATATTCTTCCACTCATCAATAGTTCGAGATATAATACAAGTTATAGGAAAGAAAATTGTTACTGCGCGCCTTCTGATATATTATCACTGCATTCAACATAAGATAAGTAGAATCCAACGATAGATTTTATTCAATGGGAAAAAACTTAGTACTTATGGTGCGAAATGGGATTCTAGACCACACATTTGTTTTATGGTAACTTGATAACCGGTGCAACAAATTTTATAAATATTTTTAATTTTTCAGTCAAACAGTACACATGTAACCATCTCTCTGCTCATTCTCTCTCTCTTCTTTCTCTACAAATCATCTACTCTCTCTCTCTTTTCTTTCTTCAAGACCGCAACAGATGTCTTCGTTTTCTTCTCATTTGTTCAACCCATTTTTTTTGTTGGTATTTTCATACATCATGACCATGAATCTATGATGGAAGAACAAATTCAAACAAAATCCAAAGAAAATCCAAAAAAAAAAAAAAGAACTTGAATGGGTTATGATGAAATTGAACAAAAAGATGATAGATGATGATGATCGATTTGTTGAAGTTTGAGATTGATTGTTGAATTTTTTTTGCTAAAGTTTTTTTTTGAGATTAGTTGTTGAATAGATAATATCAGATCTTTGGTTTTTGAGATTAGTTGTTGAATAGATAATATCAGATCTTCTCTAAATCTACTTCTTTAATTTACAATCACAGATGTGAAGTTCTCGTCTTTTTCACAATCAAACTTTTATCTTTATTTGCAAGTTACAAATTCAAATTACTTTTATCATTGAATAGAGATTCAGAAATACTGGATAAGGTTTTTCTTTAGAAAAGGTATTGAGACCCTTAAAACTCTGTCAGCTTTGAAGAAAACATACCCTGAAAGATGTAGTAATGGTGGTGTGTTTATTGAAGATAAGTAATCTCAGTCATAAAAGGTTTTTAAAATGAAGGACAATTTCAAAAGATAAATTCGAAGTTTATTGAAGAAGATGATGAAGAACAATTTTCTGAAGATGGTGGTGGACGGTGGTGTTGTGTTGATGAAGGAGGGAGAAAGAGAACCAGGCAGCGGTGGATGGTGGTGTGGTGGTGGAGAGGTTGTTTAATTGAATTACTATTCAATGTGAAGAGCTCTTTGAACCATACACGTGGCTACAAATTTTTAAATCTAATGTTACATCAGATCTGTATAAAAATTCGACTGTGTCCAATTTTTGCCGAAATTCGACGTGATATTGCCGAAATTCACAAAAATTCGGCGATGTCCATAAATAATGGTGATTTTACATTATTTCATTATTTCAATGCGTAAAATAAATGATGATTGCAAACGTCATCATATTAATTACTCATTAAAAAAAATTTGAACTACTATAAAGAGGGGAGCGGGGATGACGTCACTGTACGTCTCTGTTACCAGTAAAAAAGATCTTGACACATGTTCTCTGTGTATACTATATACAGTATGTCTGATTAGCATTGGAGTTTTAAGTTATTAATTTTATTAAATATTATAAATTACACTAATTTATTAAATTATACGAAATAGTTATTTTTTAAGTAAATTTATTATTCTCATTATATTTTGTTAATTATTAGACCTATTGCACATAAATAAAAATTCAGCCTACAAATAATATAATAAGTTAAATTACAATAAAACTATTATTTAAAAGGTATTATGTAAATAAACCAAAAAACTATGATTAAATATGTATTTTAGTCAAAATTAGGTGACAAAATTCTAAAACTCAATTCTCATTAATCGGGACTTACCCCTGAATTTTTTTCAAGTTTATATAGTAGTATAGATAATACAAAAGTCCAACCCAACTTCTTTTAACTAAATCAGCTCACTTTATAACCCAGTAATTAAGCCCAATTTTTTTGGGTTAATACTTTGAACCCACCTCACAACATCATTAATGTACTAAAATAACCTCATTTCAGAACCAATCAGAAAATAACCCATAGATTAAAATTATAATAGTACAATAATATCCCAATTTTGATAAAAAAATTAAACAAAAAATATCAAAAATATTTTAAATTAAATTACAATCAAAGCCCCCTAATTTTGAAATTCCCAAAATCCCTAATTTTGCCTAAAGTTCTATATAATATTACATTAATCAACCAATTTATCTTTAAAAACCCCTAAATTGAAACTTCGTAATTTTATCTAAGATAATATATTTATATATTATACCAAATATTTTGAATCGATCAATTTAACAATCAAAGTCTCTTAAATCGGAAATCCCCAAAATCTCCAATTCAGCCTATTGTTGTGTATGTTATATTAATCGACCAATTGACCTTTGAAAACCCCTCCATTTGGAACTTCATAATTTCACCTAAGATAATGTATATTATTATGAACATAATGAGCCAACCAATTTGACAATTAAACCTTCATAAATTGAAATCCCCCAAATCCCCAATTTTATCTAAGATTCTATATATTATACTAATCGACTAATTAAACTTTGAAAATAGTTAGAATGGAAATTCTTAACTTACTTAAGATGATATATGTTATATTGAACATTTTTAATCACTCAATTTAACAATTATAATCCTTTAAATTGGAAATCCCCAATTTTGTCGATCGATTGACTCTTGAGTTAATATTGGTCAAGTTAATTAAGTCAAATTTTCTGAATCACTATAAAAAAAATCTTAATATCGGTAAGTCAAATCACATTCTTATAATTTGGTCAAAATCAAGTGTAGAATTGACCAAACCAATATAGTCAACAACTATGATCAATTAATATATAACTTCGTAAAAATTTATCATTATGGGGCTTTGGGCATGTTTGATACGAAACAAATTTCTGCAGGTACAGGAAAAAAAGAAACAAAAAAAAAATAATGATTGCGTTGATTGGGACAAATTCCAACATTTTTTCTTATGTTCGATGGGATTTGGAATAAGACAAAATATATACCCAATTTTCCCAACTATATAGGTATACCTTAATAAAAAAATCTTTTCCTACTTCCCTAGTTCCCTTCTTAAAAATTGGTTTTCACACCAAATTAGCCCACCTGACACCTTTTTTTTGTGCTTACCCCTGACATTTTTTTTTTTTGTCCATCCTTACATCTTTTTGCTTTCTAATGACAAGTAGGTCCCACACATGTGTTTCTCTCTCTCAAAACCACACATCTCCCCATAAACACAAAACACACACTATTCTAAGCAATCATACACCGCCACCCAAAAAATTTTATATGTGTAGCCAACTTGTATGTGGGTGTGTACACCCAATCATATGATGCCACGTGTCTATAAAATGGTTGAAAAACTGATCAAGCCCACTAGGGTTAACTAAACCCATACTAGGTTATATTATTATTGCCACATGGCATTTTGTGATTGGGTGTACACACCCACATACAAGTAAGCTACACATATAAAATTCCATTATCTATTATCTCTCCAATTTCTCTTCCAAATCTCACAACCTAAATAAAAACACTTTTCTCCCCCAATCAATGATCGCCACCTATTAATTTTATTTTACTTACATTTGTAAAACTCTTATTAAACATTATCACTAATTAAATACCATTATCTATTATTATATCACTATTTATCACTAATTAAATACCATTATCTATTATTTTTATATATAATTCTTTTATACAAAAGATAGTCTTCTGAAATATAATTTTTTGTTAAATAATAATTTATATAATTAATTACTAAAATTATCTATACTTCTATTCTAAACCTGAATAAAATTCAGGGGTAAGTCCCTGTTAATGAGAATTGAGTTTTAAAATTTTGTCACCTAATTCAGATAAAATATCCTTTTAGTCATGGTTTTTTGGTAAATTTATATTATACCCTTTAAGTAATGGTTTTATTGTAATTTAACATATTTTTATTTATGGGTTATTGGATTTTTATTTAAAAGCAAAAGGTCCAATAATTAAGAAATAAAAATAAAAAAAATATAATGAACTCCTATAAAATATAAGAAAAATTATTCAAATTTACTTAAGAAATAATTTATTTCATAAGATTTAATAAATTAGTGTAATTAATAATATTTTTAAAAAATAATAACTTAAAACTTGAATGGTAATAAAAAAAATAGATAAATTAAAATTAACCGGTGCGTAGCACCGGCTAAGACACTAGTATGTATAATATATGAATATATATATTTTTTTTGATAAGAATATATATTTTTCACTAATCAAATATCATATGTATTATTCTATTTTATAATTTTCATAGCTCCAAACCCCACTACCTCGGGGATAAAACATAAGCACGCATATAAATAGATTATATATATATATATATATATATATATATATATATATGTTAATATGCCGAGTGGCAAAGCTACACTATCTTTTATCATATTGTTTTTATATTTAGGTTTTCCAAATTTAAGTATATACGATACAATGGTTATGGTCATTGTTCAAAATCTCGAATTCATCGAGATCTCGATAAGTCTAACATTCGAAATCGATTTCGAATGTCTTTGTCGAGATGAACAATTTTTTGGAACAACTTTTGACACACATTTATACCTAATTAACATTCTTAGAATTGTTTAAAATAAGTTATTAGCAATAACCCCAAATCAACAAATTTTGAGTTTATTAAGTCAATTTTAACAAGATATATAAGTTGAATTATAGGAATTCCACAATTTCAAGTTCAAACTTACATTTAGAACAAACTAATATTTACAATTAATAGCAATTTTTTATTTAACTTAAAAAAAATAATCAAACAATTCATTACTTTATTTTTAAATAATTATATCTCGAGCATCTCGACACTATAAATATGATATCTCACGAGATCTCAAACTTATCGACAAGGTTGATATAGAAATCATACCGTTTGAGATCTCACGAATATCTCATACCGGATACTTCAATTTCCGAAATATCTCGCGAGATCTCACAAGATTTTGAACAATAGTTGTGGCCATATTTATTGTTACATATCGTTATCCCTCATTTTTTTATTTTTATTTTTATTTTTTTTTTAGATTTATTTTATTTATTTCCACACACTTATTGGATATATCAAACTCTTTCTTAGATATTAGTATCTTGAATAATATTGAAGGATTGCTAAATTTTTTTTTTTATAATTATGTTCACTAAATTTTGAATAGATTGAAGTAGTATTGAACATTTTGAATATTTTTTATACCCCTATGTCCAGGTTAATGAGAATTGAGCTTTAGAATTTTGTTACCTACTTTTGATTATAATACCCTTTTAGTCATGATTGTTTTAGTAAATTTACATAATACCTTTTAAGTAATGGTTTTATTGTAATTTAACATATTTTTATTTATGGACTGGATTTTTATTTATAAGCAAAAGATCCGATAATTAAAAAAAAATTAAATTAAAAAATATAATGAACTCTTATAAAATATTAAGAAAAATTATATATCAAAATTTATTTCAGAAAAAATTATTTCATAAGATTTAATAAATTAATATAATTTATAATATTAGTTAATATATTTTATTTATGGGTTGAATTTTTATTTATAAGTAAAATATACGATAATTAAAAAAATTAAATTAAAAAAAATATAATGAACTCCTATAAAATATTAAGAAAAACTATATATCCAAATTTATTTCAAAAAAAAAAATTATTCAATAAAATTTAATAAATTAATATAATTATAATATTTTTAGAAATTAATAACTTTAAACTTGAATGATAATCGAAAATGGATAAATTAAAATTAACCTAAAACACTAGTGTAGTACTATAGTACAAAAACAACTATATGGGTAAAGTAATACCCTTAAAACCAAAGTTTCTAAACTGGGTTGAAAACAACCCATTTCAAGTTTCTTCCTTACCCATATCAATCGAATCAAACCAAAATCATCTGAATCAAGACAAACCAGTGTTATTAAACACTAATCAATACTCAACATTATTCTCTCTCTCTCTTCAAACTTTTCTCAGAATTGGTTTTTTATAAAATCTGTATTTCTTTTTTTTTTTATTATTTAATCCATTAAATCTCAATATTTCTTCCAATTTTTTTTTCCTTTTTCTTTATTATTATAATAATCTCATTAACCCGAATTGCATCATGGTATGAAGATCTTATTTGTTCAATATGATTTGTTTCAATTAATAATCAATACGACTTGGAGATTGGTTCTCGATCGACTTAACGATATTCTTGTGTTTTTTTGCTGTTGTTGGTGCAACTAAATGTTGGGTTTGAGATTTAATTCATCAAAAAAATATTTTGATTTGGGGTAGCTGTTTGATTAAACAACATCTTAGAGAATTTTTCTTATTCACAAACGAAGCGAGAGGGAAGAACTGAAGCACCGAAGAAGAGAAGAGAAAAGAAAAGGAGAGAGAGAGAGAGAGAGAGTGAAGTGGGGTCATAAGCTTAGGTGTGTTCTAAGGGTCCCATATATAAATAAAATATAATTTTTTTAAAAAAATTGTTGACTTTAAGCTAGCAGGTAGCAGGTTATTCACTTCATCCACGTGGAAGAATACTTGGTCTACGTTAGTCCGCACCATAATGTACCAAACCATTTCGCACGAAATAACGGCTAAAACGATGCCTAACATCTTTAGGCAACCTTTTAGTCTCAAGGCCAACCATTTTACATATTGCATCATTTTTATTTTTTAACTCATTGATGTTCTTACATCCAACACAAACTTAATTTCTTACATTCTAAATCAAAGGATGAATATCTTTCAGACCATCTTGCACAACAAGTTTGAGAATTTGAGCAGTACATCGAACATGAAACAACTTTCTACTCAAAATGTCAGAACAAAGATTTTCTTGAAGAATATTCACAACAACATTATTGCATGATGCATTATATCCAGAGTTATACTTTAAATCTTATCATTTCTATTCCATGATAAAAGATCGACATAATATAAATAGCTTCATATATATTTATTTCACTACGAGGAATGAATTGTGTTGTGAGGCACATATATCCCATTTCTTGGTTTGAGGTCCACAAAATATGAAGTGAGACATATTTTTCTGCGAAGACTATCAAATAAACTCTGTACAACAACCTTTTTCTTAAGGGAACCTCAACTTTTCGACATAGAGTTCCAAATATCCTCGATAGAATCTCTTTTCCAAAACTCGAAATTTTGTAAAAAAATATAAAATAAAATTTTCATCTGTGGTTAAACTTATTAATTACATAAATCATATATACTACGTACTAATCAATACAAATGATATAGTTTTGCATAAAATGGTTGATGAATAAAATAAATTAGTTATATTATTTATTCGTGTTTATAAATTCGTTGTTTCAATTTATGTGTTATATGTGAAATTTAGTAGTGCTATAATTTGATATTGTTCAATTTATGTGTTATATGTGAAATTTAGTAGTGCTATAAGTTGATATTGTTGTTTGATTAGTTTATACTGGGACAACTCAAGATGTTTGGGGGCCATAGGCATGTCAAGACTCAAGAGTGAGGCCTCTTTTGTGTTTATGAGTTTGAGAAAATTTATGTTGCTTATATAGTACTAGAGATTAGAGAAGATTTAAGTAATAGAAATTAATGTTGAAAACTGGGAGTTGGAAGCAAAAATAATAATATTCTAGCTAGAGTTAGAAAATTGAAAAACTTTGGAAAATTTAAACTTGGCCATGCAAAACTCTTCAATCACCAATAAAAACTTACAAAATAGGGAAATATATATTTTACCTAATATATATAAAAAAAAACAAACAAACCTTGTTTAACCAATTAAATGTAGCCCACACAGAGATTGGGGGCCTAGGCAGCTGCCTAATTTGCTAAAGAATAGAGTTGCACCTGAGTTTATATATATAGCTTAAGTAAAAGTAATTTGCTGTGATGGTTCCTTCATAGTTTTTTTACTATTGAAACTTTTATGTCTTTTGGTTTAATATACGGGTTAAAACATAATTTTCATTAATTTTTTTTTTTTTTTAGTTTGTAACTTCTCCTAAATATATTAACAATAAATATTTAAAACAGAAAAAAAAAAACATGGGAATCACAAACGTTGCACGTGCAATTTATTTAATAATAATAATAAGTAGAGATAAGTAAAATAGAATCACAAATGTTGCACGTGCAATTTATTTAATAATAATAATAGGTAAAATAGATTTATTTTTTTGTTGTTGGTTCGTTCGATTGGTGAATTTTGTTGGTGAAGAAAAATAGAGAGATGGAGTGGGTTAATGGGAAGTGTACGTATTCCTCTTCTTAATTAAGTAACCAACTATTCAATTTTATTGATCACTTAACTCGGTCATTAAACATGGTATGTTGTTAAAGTTTTGTGAATAAGTTTTGTGACGACGACGTACGTATGTCCTAACTAGGTACGTACGTCCCTGAATGAAAAAGTCTGCTGACCAATTCGACGTACGTACGCCCTAACTAGGGACGTACGTCCCTGAAAGAAGAAAGTCTGCTGACCAACTTATGGTACGTACTTCCAAACCTTAACAAGAGTTTAGTCCAACTCAAGGTACGTACGTCCTAACTAAGTACGTACGTCCTGTGCCAAACAGCAACCTGACAGTCATGATGAGAGAAGGGATACTCGGGACGACGCTCATACATCAAGGTATTCCTAATAATGAGATCAAGGCGAGATAACCACGGACACACGAAGTCACAAAATAATGTCAAAAAACTGAATGCCGGTTTCACAGTTTTGTATAGAGAACAAGATTTTTTTTTTTGCAACATGCTCTGCTGTTACAGTCAAATAGAGAACAAGTTTATTTCATATTGAAGAACTTCAAATTACAGTTCATTTTGCACACACAAATTACCAGATAGAAACATAACATTTTGCACATTACATATTTTGCAATTTGAGAATCAAAGTTGCAATATAATCTGTATTTCCTTCAGCTGTCATAGGTACAGTTCCATCAATTCGAATCTTTATAGTTGAAGTAGTAGGTTTCTCTTCAATCTTCTCCTTCTCAGTCTTCATCTTCTCTTCCTTTTCCTTCTTCTTCTTCTTTGCTTCCACAAACCATTCAAAACCACCACAAATTAGTTGGTTTGCACACTTAAAAAATCTGTCCCCTTTATTGCTTTTTTGACCACTTACGAAAAGCTTCATAGGATGTTGTTTGCACCTCACACATTGGTAATTTTTCAGGAGCAGTCATGCTTCCAATGATCGTTCTCGCCGCATAAAAAACATGTTAAATCATCTGTAAAAAAATAAAAATTCAAAATGATAACAGTTTCACAAATTAAATACTCAAAATTGTAGTAACAAAACTAATCAATTGTTTCAAAACCTTCGAAGAACTTGAAGACGCCATTAATCACCTTCAATTTTGTGTTTTTGATTTGGGAAAAAAGTTAGGTTTTTAAAGAGAGAAGATGATAACCCCAACGGCTATAAGATCGACGGCACAGATTACATCTCGAAATTAAAGATAGATCTATGGTTTAGATTGAAAAAGGGCAAATTCAAAATTTAAAAGAATGAGGGTATTATTGTAAGTTCCCAATTTCAGGATTGGTCAAATATTGTTGACTGTGGTCTTTAACTGAATCAAACTATTAAAAGGTGGGTCGACCAATTTTTTGCAAACATAGGTGGTATTGACAAATTAGGGGCGATTTTGTCGAAACCACTGACATTACTGTCGATATTTGCAAATACCCCACTAAAGATTTTTATTTTGTCTTTACCCCAACAGATAACGTTTCTGTCTAGCAGCCGTTACAGCAAAACTGACGTGTTTTATTTTATTATTAATAGAGCTGACGTGGTTTGAAGTAAATCGCCCTTCAACTGTTCAACTAAAAACGCACACGTGTCGGGATCTCGTCGAATCCATCTGATTTAATCCAACGGCTGCGATTTTTCTATCTATTGGTACAAAAGGAACAGTTGTGAGAAGGCGTGATCATTGTTCTTCTTCCCGCCCAGTTCTTTCGTCTTCTTCCTAAAACCCTAGTTGATCTCAAATCTAATTAGTTGCAATTGCCCTCTATTTATCACAAGTTCGTAATGGAAGCGTAATTAAACATCGAAGATCAAGTTGAAGTTAGAAATCAAGTTGAACTCAGTGTAATTGAAGGTATTTAACTTCAGTTAATTTCTTCTCTGAAATTTTTTTTCTTTTTTTCTTGTCGGCTGGCTGTGTTATGTTCCAGTGAGATATCGATGAAAGTGGCTTCAGAGGAGACAGATCCAGGAAGATCATCTAGTTATCCATCTTCCATCCTACCTTATTCATTTGGTTTCAAGATCGAAGACAAAAAGGGGCGGCTGCATAGATTCAACTGTGGTATTGCTCCTCAACTTTATGACTCTACGAGATTTAATTTATCATCTGCCACCATTTGAATTTGGGTTTTTTTTTTTTTTTTTTTTTTACTTAACAGGGTCTGTATATAGTGTCTCTTACAAAGTAATCAATGAGTTGATTATCCTTTGGTCCTTTTAGCATACCTTTATGTTCAGTTTCACCTTGTGACTGTTAACTTTGATATCCTTATTAGGTGATTATTGTTCAGTTTATATCATTGATGGGAATAATCTTGATTGCATCTAATACTTTTTTCAGATACCCGAAGTTTGACCGACCTTATAATTTCCATTCTTCAGAGGATGGGAGATGATATTGATCGAAACCAATTGCCACACATTCTGGTAGGTTGATTTATATATGGATTGTTTATCCTTGTAACAGTTGCTCTACTTTATTTTGGTTACATCTATTTATTCTTGTTTGTGACTATGTTTTATAGTATGAGGACGATGACCATGACAAAGTAGTACTTGCATCAGATGGTGATCTTGTAGCAGCTGTAGACCATGCCAGGCAAGTTGGTTTGAAGGTATGGTCGGTATTAACATATTCCCTTGATGATGGTACTGTTAAAGATTTGTATTCTTACCATGATCAATCACAAGGAAAGTTAGGAATTATTTTAACAGGCTGATACACAGGTCACACTTTAAGATCAGTGAGGCTTGCATGCCTGCTCCATTAAATAATTCTGACCATTCATAATTATGCTTTGAACAGGGCTTAAGGCTGCATTTAGATTATTCAGGAACTGGAGGTTCATGGAGGAGGGGCAGCGGCAGTTTGGACTATGCACATAAAGATGCGTGGGCCACAGCTTATAGCACAGTTGCTGCTGGAGCTGCACTGGTTGCTGGGTTTAATTTGTTGGCCTATCTAAGAAGATCTAGCTAGCTCTGATGTGGTGTTTCTGTTAGTAAAAAATTTGCCGACACAGAAGTCAGCTTGGAGGAAAAGGCTATGTGTATACAATTGATCTTTCGCCTTGTATACATCAGTGTGCAAGTTTAACAAGATGATGATGAAAAGTTGCAAAAGAAGACCAATTAGGATTGTTGAGGGTGAGAGCTGCGAAACTATGACTCTGCCCATATTATTTGGAAAAAGAAAACAGTGGCTACAACAAGCTTAATGCTTGTTTATTATAGCTTTATAGGATAGATAATAGATATACAACACGGTTCCAACATGATTTTGTAATTTGAGCTTACAGCTAATTGAGAATCAGCATTCAGCACTACTAAGCATTTATTTGTAGAGTGACTTCATACATTCTTTTGTAGTACATATATTAAACCATCCTCTTCTTCTTGAATCTGAATCTAGGGCTAATCTTTCATTTTGAGTGTATATAACAAAATATGAATTATATACTGTACACACAATTTTCTTCATTCCAACAGTTGAAAAAAGTTTGGTCAAAATTGAACAAAGTCAAAATCAAAGAAAAGGATTATAAATGTATAAATAAACATTGGTGTGCTAAAAAGAAGTGAAACTGGAATGGAGGATCTTGACCTCTATTCCCTCGTGGTCAAACTAAAAAGAGTACGGAGTAGTGGAGTGGGAGTGCTACACTGTATCAAGTAATCAAACAACTGTCAACTTGCTTTCTTTCTTGTCGGTTGGCTGTGTTGGTTTGTTTAAAATTGAAAAGTCCCACCACAGAACACAACACAACTTCTCTCTTTACCGCAAAAAATGTCGGATTCGGGACCAGTGTTCGTAGCTGTAGCTGTAGTGTTATAAAACACTTATACTTAGCAATGCTTGAAGAAGAAGCACTCATGGTGAAGAAATTAATGAAGAATCTGTAGAATTGAACCTGGTTATTTGCAGGTATCTGAGGAAGAAGACGACTTTTATAACCATTTTAATTTATAACGGTCAGATTTCAAACATATCGCAGCCGTTGGATTAAATCAAATGGATTCGACGAGATCCCGACACGTGTGCGTTTTTAGTTGAACCGTTGAAGGGCGAATTACTTTAAACCACGTCAGCTCTATTAATAATAAAATAAGACACGTCAGCTTTTCTGTAACGGCTGTTAGACAGAAACGTTATCTGCTGGGGTAAAGACAAAATAAAAATCTTTAGTGGGGTATTTGCAAATATCGACAGTTATGTCAGTGGTTTCGACAAAATCGCCCACAAATCAGGTGGTAAAAGTAGGGTGTATCAGCAAAATGGCCCTTTAAATATATGTTTTTTCAAATAATTATGTACTTTGTGATAGGCTGGCTTGGCCAGTAATTCTACGCTGATAAATTAAACCCACAAATAAAACTTACAAACTGACGTGTCTGTTGATGTGGCGTGGACACATCAACAGCTCTTGGCCCCACCTTTCTCTCTTAAAAAAAAAAAAAACCTCTCCCCAAATTCTGTTTCTTTCTCTGTGAGTCTCTTCTTCCTCTTTCTTTACATCCAATTAATATGTTACTTTGTGAATTCTCTTTTTTTTTTTTGATATCATCCAGTTAAACACCTTATGCAAATTATTTCTGAAGCAATGCAATAATGGAGTTGATTTTGGCTAAAATAGAAGTTTTACTTTTTAAGCACCACAACGAAGACAACCAACAAACAATGTGTGTTTTCTTGAATCATTTATATATACTTTCATGGTTAGAGTGTTAGACAATTTAATCATGTCATATCTAACAAGAAAATAAGCCTATAAGTTATGATTTTTCATCAAAGAAAATTATAAGTCTTTGAACAAAGATGAAGATTGAAAAAGATTACAATAACGAAAAAACAAAGATGGAGATGAGATATTGGAGCAGACCTAATCATCAAAAATAAAGATACTGTTTTAGTTCAAAACACAAAATATGTATTGCTTTTTTTGGCAATAGGGTAAACCTTTGTATCACTACACTAGTGATACATCACTACCGAAAAGTATTATTTCATCATTTGAATAAATCTGATAATTATGTCACTAGTGATACATCACTACCGAAAAGTATTATTTCAATAAATCTGATAATTATGTGACTTTATGTGTTTTGGAAAAGAATTTAAACAAAATATGTTGCCAATTTAGTGCTTGCGAAAAGATTAAGAATGTCAAAATTTCATATCCTTGGACAAATAGCAACTAAATATATTCCACTGCTGCTCAATTCACAAATTTGCATGGAAAAGAATAATCTATAGTAAGGATTTGCGCACCAACAACTGCCCCATGTGGTTGTGGTCATTGGAAGGGTACATATCATGGGAACCCTTCCAAAATTCAGAGCTGGGATTAGCTTTAAATTTGGGAATGATCCGTTCTGGAATGATATATGGGTTGGGAATACTTCCTTGGCAACACAGTTTCCCCTCTTCTTTACACTTGCAATTTTAAAAAATGCTAAAGCCTGTGATGTTTGGCTCAATGCTGATGATGATAATGGTACTCAGATATTGGGAACTGGAGCTGGTCATGTAGCTTCACAAGTCTATGTTTAAGTATGCTGGATGAGAATTACCTGGCAGCAGATACTTATTTTAAGATGATTTTCTATGTTTAACTAAGCAGACTTTGGTGAATAGAGGGATGAATATTTTCTACTTCTTGTGGTCTATGTGATATGATTCAGGAGTCAGCTTCTCATTTGTTTCTTCTTGTTTGAAGCTGTTACAGCTGTAGTCTCAAGAGGAGATTTTTCTGAAGCTATATGCAGTGGATACTAGCAGTTGGTTTGCTGTGTGGCTGTCAAGACTGGCAATGTGCTGATGGTGATGTGGTGTGGCTACCATATGTAGTCCCATGGGTTGTACAGAGAATTCCAAGGTTTTCAATGACACACCCCTGTTGAAGCCCCAAACAAGTGCAATTGTAAAGAACATAAAGAAATTTTTACGTGGTAAAACCCAAACTGGGAAACATCCACGGTTACCTCGATCGGTAACAAATCAATCCACTATGTTGTAAGAAATTACAAGCCTATCAAGTACTACTGCATACACCTGCTACTTGACAATACCGGCTATCTCTAACACCCTTGGATTTCACCGGCGAACCTTGATGAACACACAAAGATCTCGAAGTCTACAAAGATAGATTGCTCCTTTAGTATCCCTTGATAGTCACATAGTCACACAAGGAGATCGCGAAGCCAATATGCACTCACAAAGGAATATGGATAATAATGGGAGAAGGAAGAATCAAGAAGAAGAAGAAGAATATAGAAGATGAAGATGATGTTTTTTCATTAACAAACAAACACTCTCAATGGAGGAAGAGACGGCTAGAGAGTTAGGTTTTCTAATGAGAGAAAACTTATTTATATTGACTCTAGAAATAAACACAAGTCCAAAGGACGAAACAACTTGCTTGAAGAATTTCGTTCGAACCTAAAGGTTTCGTCCGAACCAAATACCAGTTTTTTCATGAATAAAAGATCTGGAAGAATTTCGTCTGAACCAAAGTGTTACGTCCGAACCAAATCTTGACAGATTGAAAACTAAGAAACTAGAGACACAAGATGATAGAGAAAGGAATAAGGAATGAGACACGTACCAAGGTTCAACCTGTTAACAATGAAGTTCGAGCGAGATAGCCGATGACACAAACACGAAATGATGTCAAACCATGAAACCAAATGTCGGTTTCAATCTCCCTCTTTGACATTCATTTTGTGACAAAAACCTATGACTCTAAATGCACTTATAATACGTGCTTACAAAATCCAAAATAAACCCCACTAGCATTTATAGATCATGCTTACATCATTACACTTAACCCTTCACCAAACACGAAGAATAAACTTTCAAGAACCAATCTTCAAGAACACCAACATAAGCTTCAATTACAACCAAACAATCAAAAGAGATGAAGTAGAACATCAAACCAAAAATTTTCATCAATCAGAGGTAGTGCGAAAGCTTTAAGCCAGAAACCATATCAGAGAATCAACGGAAGCTTTACGAGCTACTCCCCCATAACTTATGAATTCCAACATTTAATTCTTTTTCTCCCCCACAAGTGTAGCACACCTGAAACACAACCCAAAATACACTAACGGGAAAAAGAAATGTGTTAGTTTTAGAGTCATAACCATCTCCCCCTTTTTGTCACAAATGAAGCACAAGGTGACAAACAAGGTAGAAACAACTACCAAACACACTAACAAAAGGAAAAATGAAAAGAAAAAAAACCAAGAAGAATTCCATTAATAAATCGAAAAACCAACAAGAGAACGAGAGTGAACCACCAACACAAGAAGAAGATATTGAGAATTAGATCACAAGAGAAGAAGAAAAAGATTGACAATGATCATCAATACCAAAAAGATCGAGCGATGAACCCATGCAAGAAAATGACAGAAGTTTAAAACGTCGAGAAAAAACAAGATAAACATGATCACAATAAGAGGAGAAAAGAGCTAACAAGAAAGAATTAGAAGAATATAGATAAGAAGATAAACAAGAGACTCACTAATATATCACCTGAATCAATTAAACACAAGAAACACATATACTCCATCCAATCACATAAAAGCAAGAAGGATAACCCGATCAAGTAAATACCAACATCAAGAAGGTCTCTTAATCAATCTACATCCATAACTGAGAATCCTGAATAAATAACTTCCATGACCAAGAAAATGTTGAAACCAAGAAAAAAAGACTAAGAAAAAAAAAAAGTATGACTTCATAGAAAGAAGAATGATAGTAGAGAGAAAGAACAACAGACAAGAAAGAAGAAAAACTATGCAAGAAAAAACCTGAAATATGCTCCATGTCTATAACATAAACCTTTTACCATCACACTTACCCATTATCCAACAGTTGGAATGAAGAAGGTCACCGACACCTGAGTCATCTAACATGGGACATGTGAAATTAGCTTGACAAAAGAAAGATGATCGAGCAAGCATTCAATATCACTAAGCAAGGTAAAAATGATCAAAATATGCCGCCGTGTCTACCAAACAGACAATCTACAAGCATCAACAGTTAATCCATGTAAACAAGAGAAACATAAGAATAATGTGCAATTGACAACTACAACTCCCATACAAATGCCCTGCACATAGAGAAAAACTTCGTCAATATATGAATATAAGAACAAAAGAATAAGAGATCACACATGAAAGTAAACAATGAGCAAAAAGCAAGAAAAAATGGCCAATTCTTAGAGACAAAGAAAAGACAAACACCAACTAGGAGGATCAAACAATATAATATGACTGAAGCACAAAGCAGCAAACCAACTTTAGACATCTGTATCTACCAAAATGCTGACACCCTGAAGATGTTCCATACACCGTTGGAAAGCTGGGAGAGTTTTCTATCCAACCCAAAAGACGAATCTCCATTTAGATCAACCAACACAAAGATATGACTGATCTTTGACAAACAGTTTCTTAAAACAGGAAGATCAAGAACTTTTTTTTCCTGAGCATGTTTCACACTTGACAAAATAGGTGGTGTAGCACATGAAAGAACAAATGGTAAGGAGTGAGGATTGAAGATCGAGTGTTGAGCTTGCTTGTCCATTCCCTGAAACTAAACACAAACTAAAAGCACAATCAATTGAATCATGTTAAGAAAACTTCAGAAGAACCATCAACACAAATAATGACTATAACTTTATGCATAAAAGCTAAACAACCAGAAAACCATGTAGAACCAGGTTCCACAAAAACAAAAGACGAACAAACAGAGAACAAGAAGAAGATGACAAAAAGAAAACATAGAATGACATGAACCGAACGACATACAAGGAGACTGATAACAAAAGAAGTCGATGAAAAACATTACAAGAAAGTCTTAACCATTGACAAAATTCTAACCCATACAAAACCGGAACAATATATTAAGGCACGAAAAGTGAAGCATCCAAGTGAATTAAAATGCATCATAGACCAAACCTCGGTGTGTGTAAGAGAGATGAAATGCATGATAAAAGAGAAAGTGCACCACAATACCAAACCTTTGAGCACCTAGAACAGTGAATTATCAACAAAAGAGAGAAATATTAGTAATGAGCCTAAAACATAAGAACCAACTTAATATCCTTGTAACAAACAAGTTCCAAAATAGTAGAAATAATGGATACGGTACTATTCCAAACACAAACTCATGACATGCACATTCACTCAACTTTCGCGCATGTGGTGGAAAGAAATCCACAACCTTAACTTTTCTCTTTGATTTTTATTTGAAAAGGTTTGAAAAGAAGACATGTCATTCCCATGTGGGAGGGATTATTTACCTCCATCTTTTCACAATACACGAGGGTAGGGTGTAGCCTACATCTTTTTGGCAAACACACCCAAGAAGTACAATACCATGATAACGTGCAACACAATTAAAAACTAACATCTCTTGGGTTCATCCGTCAGAGCATGACCCTCACAACCCCAACGGGTTCCTAGCCAACTGATACTGCTCCCAAGACAGTCAAATGGCTGGGGATTTTACGAGTTATTGACTACTTACAAAAGGTGTAACAAGAGAAAGATGAAGCCGAATAATAGAAGAAGTGAAAGAGACAATAACCAAACCAAGGATATTAGAAGCTCAATGAAAAAATAAGAACTTAGGAGATATTCATATTCTATGAGCTTAAAGATAGATTTAAGTGATGCCCAAAAACTCCAATCATGCATGCAAACCGTGCATAGTGCAGATGAACGAGGAAGAGTGCATGATACAAACTAATAACATACTCGGAAACCATATAAAAAAATGTGCCCAAACATATTGAACAAAAATACAGAAAAGAAACAAGAAAAAAAAAATCTGGAACGATTTCGTTCAGACGAAACAGTCACGACCGGAGAAAATAACAGAAAGAAGAAAATGAAAACGATTGCAACAGACCACATTAAAAACCAAGATACAGACAAGATTCTAACCAAACAAAAGCACAAGACAATTCGAGGCAACAAAAACAAAGAAAGAGTTTACCCAAAAAGAAGAGTGAGCACCAAAAACCAAACACCATGAAGAAGGAAAGAGAGAAAAACACCAACCATGTAGCCTATGCAATAAAAAAAAAAACATAATACAAATAATACAAGGCTAGACACAAACCATAATCAACCCAAATGTTGAATACCGCCAGACTTTTGCAAGTCGAGATTGACTTTCAACCTGTCTTTTCTTACCCATACTTGTTTGATACCCGGCGTACTCATCTTGGGTGTAGAAACGATATGAGATTTTTCCTTACCAAGCTTTACAAGAGACTTGTCCTTAACTAACTCCACCTTAGTCTCCGACTTCCTTTTGTTGGAGTACCTATTTTTCTTAAACCTATGACAAAAAGCATTAAAATTCCAAGGTCTAGAAAACACACAAGTAAGAACATAAGAATCAACATGATTATAATTATAAGGAACACGAGAATAACACCTAACATGTTGATTATAATCCCAACAAAAACTAGCCAAATGACCATCTCTACCACAATAAGAACAATGAAAAATATTAGACTTACTCAAAGAATTCTTATAAGGAGATGTGGTAGTAGAAGATGAAACATGTATGTCACCATTGTATTTGTGATATGGTGCCTTAACAAGACCGATACCTCCATTATGAGAACAATATGGCTTACGAGCAAAAACAACCTTACCATTAGCCTTAGACTTAATCTTTTTGCCAGAAACATGCTGAAAAGTATTAATATTAAGTAGAGTTTCAATAGGTGGGCTAGGCAAAAAAGATGGCAAACTAGATTCTACAAATGTAGTCACACCAGATGGACTACTAGAATCTGCAGTCGAGGGGTCAAATATAGCCTTATTAAAACCCTGCAATTTGAGTTGAGTAGATGCAAAATCTTTCTTGGTTACCTCAAACTCAACTAAAAGGGATTTATATCTCTTTTCACCTTCATAATTAGCCTTCTCCAAATCTGCAATTCTACACAACAAGTCATGTTTTTCTTTTTCAAATATTGAGAAATAGAAATTGCATCATCTGCAGCAGAAAGAATTTGTTTTTCAAGAGTCTCAACTTTATCCTGCAAAGTAAGATTAGCCTTTTCCAATTTTTCGATTTTGGATTCATAAACTTCCCCTTGTAGTAAGTAATCTTCTGCACAAGATCTGAGTATTTGTTCTACAGAATCAATCATATTTTGCAAAACACCAGTATCTTCAAAACAAAATTTATTAGAATTATTAGAAAATCTATCTGCAGAGAAAGAAGATTTAGCTTTAGTCATTATCGTTGCACTTAAAGGATCTACGCGTGAGCCATTACTGTCCATAACAAGCGCCCTACGACTGATACTAATTGAAACCCCAAACAAGTGCAATATAATGGAATAAACAAACAGTAAATAAATCAACAAGAATTATAAAGAACACAAAGAAGTTTTTACGTGGTAAAACCCAAACTGGGAAACATCCACGGTTACCTCGATCGGTAACAAATCAATCCACTATGTTGTAAGAGATTACAAGCCTATCAAGTACTACTGCATACACCTGCTACTTGACAATACCGGCTATCTCTAACACCCTTGGATTTCACCGGAGAACCTTCATGAACACACAAAGATCTCGAAGTCTACAAAGATAGATTGCTCCTTCCATATAAAAAAAATGGTTTCGATTATTAATTATTGTGAAATTAGATTAAGTTTTTTCCTTAAAAATAAAAATACACCACAGATATGGTATTTATAATTAATAATTGCTTACGATGGTTACCTTGTTCTTCCTAACCAAGTAAGCTCTTTCATGGTGGCATTTTGACTAAGAAACAAATTGACATGCCCAATATCAAAAAACCAAAATGCATTTCAGATTTTTTTGCAAGATTGTGATCATGAAGAACCAAGTAGTGAAGCAAAGAACAAAATCTCACCAAAAAAAAAAAAAAAAGCGCGACAATAAAATAGTGTGTGAGCTTTGTGAAGAAAAAGACCATCAATCTCAAGTCTGTCCTTACTTTTGAAATTCACAATAGAATGCAAGCTGCTAAAATCTAGCAAAGAATGAGTCCTATATCCCATTTAACCCACCCTACTTATGAATTAGTCCTGTTTGACTTTGGCTTTAATGATTAGTCCCACTTTTTAATATTATTTAATTTTAGATTTTTTTTTTGACAAGAGTTATTAACTAATCCTTGACTCAATTTATCCCACTAAAATTTTTAAATTTTATATTTTTAAATGGCAATATTACCCTTTTAAATCATTTTTAACCATTTCTTCATTTAATTATGCAATTCTAAAAAGTTGATAACTATATAACTATGCAATTCCAAAAAATTGCTAATCATTGACACTTGCAATTCAAAAAAATTACTACTTGGATTGGGTAACTAATTTAAGTCCACTAGGGTTAACTACACCCATACATAAGTTATATTTAATTATTGACATGTGGTGTTTTGTGATTGGGTGTTTATAAATTAGTTGGGTAATTAATTAAAATCCACTAGGGTTAATTACACCCATACATAAGTTATAGTTTTTATAGAAACATACAAATTTTCTTTGCAATTCTAAAAAATTGCTAACTTTATGTGCAATTCTAAAAATTTGTTAATGGCTTATTTATATGTGCAATTTTAAGAATAGCTAACTTTTTATTATGTAATTCTAAAAAATTGTAATAGCAATTCCATTAAATTGCAATATCACTAATATGCGGTTTCAATTTTTGATAGCAATTCTTGACAGCAATTCCACTTGTTACACTACCACTAACTTGGCAGTTTCCAATTCTAATAGCAATTTCAAACTTTAAATACTAGTAGTAGAGGGTATCATTGTAAACTAACTTTTGGTCAAAAAAACAGGACTAATAATTAATGTGCTAGTTTGACGGGACTAATTGATAATGTCCATTGCAATTTGGGATGGCTAATTTAATCACTGCTAGATTTAATATAGTTGGATCTGCTAAAATATGGTACAATGGCTGTGCTTGATTGCCTGGAAAAAAGAAGGAAACTGTATTTTGCAAAGTTTTTCTGATTTGCACGGTGCTTGGTATGGCAATATTTGTGGTCCCTACCATAAAATTTTATTCGAAACCGTAAACCACGTCAGCAATTATTCCGACTTTGAGAACAATGAAATCTTGTGGAAACTTGTGATCCCCGTTGTCTCTCTCCACTCTTTGGTCTGAACTTATGGTCCCATGCTTTAATCTGTCTCCACGTGTTGGTTTCAAATTTAGTTACTATGTTTAATCAAGCACCCACTACTGAAATAAAGGGAGATTTTTTATAAACTTTTGTTTAGTAATTTTTCACATCTTGTATTTACACAACTTTTCCATGTAAACAAACACAGCCAATATGTAATGCAATTCAATTAATGAAATACGTAATTCTGCGACTACCATACAAAGTAATTCAAATCACAAATAATATACTGATCAGTATACTATTCTGTAACTACTAATTCTAAGCAATTCATATTATAAAAAAAAATTTCATTAAGATCGAAAAGGTAGCATGATCCCAATATAGCCAGAGTGTTATAAAATTCTATAACCAAATGTAACAAGTGACTAAACCAAGGTAACCAGATCACAAAAGTACACATTATGTCCAACTATATGCCTGACTCAACATTTCAAGAACACGTACTGCTAGAATGGAACACCAACAACTCTTTTGGCCAAATAACACTTCCTTGACCAATTGACCGAGTGTTGTAAAATATTCATCATGAGGGCATGGTAGTTGAACATTTGGATCATGGACGACGTTAACATAAACTTTGAAATTTCCTTCCTCTAATCTCCTATCACCAAAATCTGTGGACGGGTCGACATTGTTGTGCGCAGCGGAGACTAATGCACAAATATGATGATTGAACTAATATATGAAAGTAAAACGAAAACGACAAAATAAACAAGCAACCACACACAAGACACAAGATATACGTGGTTCGGCAATATGCCTACGTCCACGGGGAGAAAGGATGATACTTTTCTTATCTAGACAATTGTACAAGCCCTCATGAAGAAACCGAAGTCTTCTTCCTCACAAAAGTTCTCTCAAACTCTCTAATGACTTGTCACAATCTCTCTCTTAGAAAAGTTTAGGTTTTGTATCACTTCTATTTGGCTTTATAGTATAGCCTTACAATAGACCACGAATTTGGGCCCAAACAGGCCCATATTGCACAAAAGCATAGGAGGACGTACGTACGTCGAAATCACGTACGTACGTTACAACACGGAGAAGTTATCTGGCGTACGGGACGTTTGTACGCCCTAAATACGTACGTACGCCCTAACTACGTACGTACGCCCCTGTACAAGTAATACAACGTTCGTACGTCGAAATCACGTACGTACGTTTCTTCCCGAAACAGTTATCTGTCACATTGAACATACGAACGCCCTAACTGCGTACGTACGTTCCTGAGTGAAAAACTTCCCTCCGTCTCTGATTTGCACATAAAACCCAACAATTCTCCACTTCGGCGAAGATTCAATAAATCTAAGCCGACACCAAGAATCACAAGTCACAAACTCCCACACATGTCCCGAAAGACCACCTCGGCTGCACCACTTCATGGTTGCCTACGTACCCTTCTTCTAAGGGATCAAGCCATCGTAGTTCACTCCAAGATATACTATCAACTCGAAGGAATGATATGGACCAATTCTAACCAATAGAACTTAGTCCCATACACCACTTTAGTCACGGTAATATTCCAAGCTTCTGTCGGAGACAAAGCAACCATAGAATGTAATGTGGACAATCTGCTGATAGATCTCACAGCCAATGTAAACACATATCCAAGAGTAGACCAACGTCTATCAAAGTAACAATCATACTCAACATCCACATAACCACCATACCGCAGACTCAAAGTCCTTCCATGTTGAACTACCTTGAATGTAGTGGAACATCCATTTCACAGCTTCCCAATGTCTCACATCAGGATCATGCATGTATCTACCTACAATGCCCACTGCTCGTGAAATATATGGTTTGAAACACACCAGCTCATCATACTTTGCAACTCCAAAACCACTAGGCTGAGACATATATATCTCCTCATCTAGCTCACCATGTAAAACAACCGTTTTCACATCAAACAGAGCTAATACACAATCAAATCGCACTACCAAGGCCATAAGGATGCAAACGTTTACCTTCAAGTGCACATCTTTACCTGGAGATTCTTCTTCCTTCTTAGGTAATCTAGTTGCAATTGGACCCTCATCAATAGGATCACCATTTTCTGCATCTCCAATCGTCTCATCATCTGTCATGTCATCAGAATTTGAAACACCCAAAACCCTTACAAGAGTTTCCACATTAGATACAGAACCCACTGGAACATATGGAGATATGCAAATCTCCACCCACTGCAAAACCTCTTTGGTCTTGTTCTCCACCTGCTGAGAACTCTCAGGCTTCAACATAGAAACCTCCATAAGAGTTTTACCACTTATCACAATCAAATGCAACCTGTTAATAAGATGACATGTCTCAACCCGAAACACTTTGCCTAATCCAGCCATAGACAACATGTGTTCTGCCACCCTATTCTGTTGCAGTGTCTTTCTCACAGTGAAGTGACGCTCAATACCCTCAGTCTGACATACTTGCAAGACCGGATCATCTTTGTACTCTATGCTATTATCTAAAGCATAATACCATGATCTTTCTGTCAATTCGGGCCTCAACTAGCTTCTTCCACTTCAATATTTCTAGGACTTCATCCTTATGCTTCATGATGTACATCCACGGACGCCTAGAAAACTCATCAACTAAAGACACAAAATAAGACTTACCTCTCCAAGCTGTGTACTTGGTAGGTCTCCAGACATTCATGTGAACATAATCAAGAACTCCACTCATACAATGGATAGTTGTGCCAAACTTTGCTCTTGTCTGCTTGCCCAGATCACAATGCTCACCGAACTCTAACTTGCAGGCGATAGCACCCATAAAAAACCTTTGCTCCGTCATTGTCTGCAAAGATTTTTCACATTTATGCGTCAACCGCATATGCCACAATTTGGTAGTCTCTCTAGCAAACTTCGTTGTAGCCTCTGACATGGCCACATCACATGTAACTGTACTACCCTGCAAGAAGTACAGGTTACTTCGTCGAGTACCCTTTAGTAATACCATTGCACCAACCATAACCTTTAGAACACCATTCTGAGCTACTACCTTGTAACCTTTGGCTTCTAAAGTACCAAGTGAAATAAGGTTCTTCTTCAAATCAGGAACATATCTTACATTCCTCAACTCTCTTATCTTTCCATCAAACATCTTTAATTAAATAGTACCTATCCCCAATACATGACAAGGTTGATCATTCCCCATCACTACTGCACCATTATCTAGCCTTTTAAAGCTAGAAGACCATTCCCTTATGGGACACACATGATAAGTACCAGCCGAATCTAATATCCACTCTTTAGCATTAGTGGAACAATCGATGGATGAAACAAATAAAGAGTAATCAGAACCATCATCTTCATCTCTATTATTACGTGCAATATTTACCTCAGAGTTATTCTTCTTGTCCTTTGCCTTGGCTTGAAGACAATCTTTCTTCCAATGCCCTTTCTCATGACAAAAGGAACATTCATCTTTTGCTAGAAACCCCCTCTTCGGCTCCCTACGAGACTCACCCCTACTATTGTAGCTTCCCCTTGCCACTAAGACCTCTGGTGTTGAGCTTTTGGACTCTTCTTTGTCCTTCTTCATACACGCATGATTTAACAATGCTGCAGAAATCTCACTATACACCAACTTGTCTTTTCCATATGTAAGTGTGATAGCCAAGTGTTCATATTCGTCCGGTAACGAATTGAGGAGACACACTGCCTTGCTTTCATCACTTACATCTGCTCCAAGATTCACCAAGTCGGCAATTACCTTGGTAAAATCATTAAGATGCTCCGCCATGGAAATACCTCTTCTCATATCTATTCGATAGAACTTTCGAAGTAGATAGTTTTTATTGTGGATAGTCTTTGTCATGTACTTCTCCTCCAATTTTCGCCACATCTCCTTTGCAGACGCATCATTCATTACAAGATATTTAATGTCTTGTGCCAAACACGACCTTATGATTCCACAAGCTCGTTTGTTCATCTTTTTCCAATCCTTCTCTTCCACATCTTCTGGCTTATCCTCCAGAACATCTTCTAGGTCTTGTTGACATAGAGCATCCATTACCTCACACCTCCACATGCCAAAGTTATTGGTGCCGGTAAACTTCTCTACATCAATCTTTGCTTGATGGTAAACCACTGTCTTGGTTTCCCCCTTCGAATCCTTCGAACTCGATTCTTTTGCCATCTTTCCACCAACTTTCATGCACTAAACAATCACCAACCGAATCTGAAATTCACACCGGAATTTCAACAAACACCTTCTAGACGCTCAAGTTCTAACCGAAGCTCTGATGCCACTTGTTGTGCGCAGCGGAGACTAATGCACAAATATGATGATTGAACTAATATATGAAAGTAAAACGAAAACGACAAAATAAACAAGCAACCACACACAAGACACAAGATATACGTGGTTCGGCAATATGCCTACGTCCACGGGGAGAAAGAATGATGCTTTTCTTATCTAGACAATTGTACAAGCCCTCATGAAGAAACCGAAGTCTTCTTCCTCACAAAAGTTTCTCAAACTCTCTAATGACTTGTCACAATCTCTCTCTTAGAAAAGTTAAGGTTTTGTATCACTTCTATTTGGCTTTATAGTATAGCCTTACAATAGACCACGAATTTGGGCCCAAACAGGCCCATATTGCACAAAAGCATAGGAGGACGTACGTACGTCGAAATCACGTACGTACGTTACAACACGGAGAAGTTATCTGGCGTACGGGACGTTCGTACGCCCTAACTACGTACGTACGCCCCTGTACAAGTAATACAACGTTCGTACGTCGAAATCACCTACGTACGTTTCTTCCCGAAACAGTTATCTGTCACATTGAACGTACGAACGCCCTAACTGCGTACGTACGTTCCTGAGTGAAAATCTTCCCTCCGTCTCTGATTTGCACATAAAACCCAACAGACATCTTGCACAATCCCCCTAGCAACAACCTGTAGAGGCCAGCGACAACCACCACGTATATCACATTCCTTACCAATGTGGATACTGTCCATCTGTAAGTTAAAGATATTAATTAGCATATCATTTTTGTGAAATCTTTGACATTTTAGAGAGTTTAGAACCTGAAGGTTTACTTTCAAATATTGAAAACTTACTGTAGCAGAGTGTCTAGAAGCTAAGTATGGGAAGATGGTGATGAAATATCTGGTGTAAATGTTCTCCCTTGCATAGCAAACAATGTTCTGATCTCACTCATGTTTGCATCCATTTTGGCCTCCATGATCTCGACCCTCTTCTCCAGCGCAGAATTTCTCTCTATCAACGCTGCGTTATTTTTTAACACGGGCTCCATCATTTGAATTTGTGTTTTACAGACTCCAGGTCCCATGCCTCGAAATCGACCTTTTCCATCTCTTCCAACAGTCTACACTAATGAAACCATTTAACATTTACAAAAACATGAAATATATATATATATATATCTTGTGTTTATAACAAAGTTAAGTCTCCATACATTTGCAATTGCGTCATTAATTGATGTCGCTTGAGATTCAGGGTGCTCAGAGATCTAGTTATCGTTCGAATCCTATAAGCACAACGCAAGTAAAAATTGTCGGTAAGAATTCTGAAATTTTGAAATAAAAATCATAGCATAAAACTTTATTTGAACAAACCGTCATCTCAGGGCATTGTGGAGTTTTATCCTTCTTGGTGTGAAGGGCCTTGTATGAATCTGCTCTTCCCACCTGGATGACAGGTATACCTCTCTCAACAGCTATCTTTCTTCGAATCACAGATGCTCAAGTCCTACAAGAACATAAAGGCAACTTTTGTTTCTTTCGATTTCCACATTTTTTCCACTACTAGTCTATGTTGTGCGCAGCGGACTAATGCACAAATATGATGATTGAACTAATATATGAAAGTAAAACGAAAAACGACAAAAGTAAACAAGCAACCACACACAAGACACAAGATATACGTGGTTCGGCAATATGCCTACGTCCACGGGGAGAAAGGATGATGCTTTTCTTCACAAGACAATTGTACAAGCCATCACGAAGAAACCGAAGTCTTCTTCCTCACAAAAGTTCTCTCAAACTCTCTAATGGCTTCTCACAATCTCTCTCTTAAAAAAAATTAAGGTTTTATCAAATTCTATTTGGCTTTATAGTATAGCCTTACAATAGCCACGAATTGGGCTCAAAACAGGCCCATTTGCACAAAACTGGAGGAGGACGTACGTACGTCGATATCACGTACGTACGTTGCTGCACGTAACAAAGATCTGGCGTACAGGACGTTCGAACGCCCTAATCACGTTCGTACGTTCTGTCCCGAAATTGTTGTCTGTCACATTGGACGTTCGAACGCCCTATTCACGTTCGTACGTCCCTGAGTGAAAAACTTCCCCTTCTCCTGATTTGAATATAAAACCCAACAATTCTCCACCTCGGCGAAGATTCAATAAATCTAAGCCGAAAAACACAAATCACAAACTCCCACACATGTCCCGAAGGACCACCTCGGCTGCACCACTTCATAGTTGCCTACGTACCCTTCTTCTAAGGGATCAAGCCGTCGTAGTTCACTTCATGTTATACTATCAACACAAAGGAAGGATATGGACCAAATCTAAGCAATGATAGAACTTAGTCCCTAAAACCACTTTAGTCAACATGTCAGCCGGATTATTGCTAGTATGAATCTTCTTCAATAAGATCTCACCCTCTTCAATAATGTCTCTGACAAAATGATGTCGCACATCAATGTGCTTCGTACGAGCATGGTAAACTGAGTTCTTTGCCAGATTTATGGTACTTTGATTGTCACAATGAACCATAAGCTTCTCCTGCACAATACCCAAGTTCTTCAACATACCTCGTAACCAAATGGCTTCCTTAAAGGCCTCAGTCACAGCCATATATTCTGCTTCTGTCGAAGACAAAGCAACAAGAGATTGTAATGTAGACCGCCAACTAATAGGACCACCTGCCAATGTAAAAACATATCCAGTAGTAGACCGTCGTCTCTCTATCTGACCATCATAATCAGCGTCCACATAACCAACACAAAACTGATTCAAATCCCTTCCCTTCTGGAATAGTAAACCAACCTCCACACTACCTTGAATGTAGCGCAAGATCCATTTCACAGCTTCCCAATGTTTCTCACCAGGATTATGCATGTACCTACTTACAGTGCCAACTGCATGCCCAATGTCGGGCCTTGTACATACCATCGCATACATCAAGCTACCAACCGCACTTGCGTATGGATAACGTGTCATATAAGCACGTCCTCTATCAGAATTAGGAGACATGGAAGCATTCAAATTAAAATCTTTTGAGAGAGGTATACTTACAGCTTCACCAACCTCATACTGGCTAAATCTCTGTAGCACCTTCTGTAGATAGGCCTTTTGAGATAACCACAACCTTCCATTGTCTCGATCCCTCTGAATTTCCATGCCAAGTATCTTTCTCGCATCACCAAGATCTTTCATCTCAAACTCCATAGACATAGTCTTTTTCAACTTGTCTATCTCCACATTGCTTTTAGAGGCTATGAGCATGTCATCAACATATAAAAGCAAATAGATAAAAGAACCATCACATACCTTGCGAAAATAGACACAAGGATCATATGGACTTCTTGTGTACCCATGCCCAAGCATAAACTGTGTAAACCGCTTGTACCATTGTCTTGGAGATTGCTTCAACCCATACAACGATTTCTTCAATCTACACACCAGCTTGTCATTACCCGCATCTTTATATCCACTCGGCTGAGTCATATAGATCTCCTCATCTAGCTCACCATGTAGAAAAGCAGTTTTCACATCAAGTTGAGCTAACTCCAAATCAAATTGTGCTACTAAGGCCAATAGGATGCGAATTGAGGAATGTTTCACAACTGGAGAAAAAATTTCATTATAATCAATTCCCTCCTTCTGAGCATAGCCTTTTGCCACCAATCTTGCTTTGAAGCGTACATTTTCACCAGGAGACCCATCTTTCTTAGTGTAAACCCATTTGCACCCGATTGCTTTCTTTCCCTTAGGCAACTCCATGAGTTCCCAAGTTTCATTCTTATGAAGAGATTTCATCTCCTCATCCATGGCCGTCTTCCACCTTTCATAATCACTACTTTGTGATGCTTCACGAAAAGTTTCTGGAATACCCTCATCAACAACCGAAAGTGCATAAGCTACCATATCATCAGTAAGCCGTTTAGGAACACCGGCATTTCTCTTGGATAATCTAGATGCAATTGGACCCTCATCATCAGAGTCCACATGTACTGTATCATCAACCGTCTCATCATCAACCTCATTATCTGTCATGTCATCAGAATCTGTAACACCAGGAACCTTACTTGGAACCCTTATAGTAGACGTCTCCAAAGATACAGAACCACCTGGAACACGTGGAGATATTTCAGTCTCCACCCACTGCGAAACCTCTTTGGCCTTGTTCTCCACCTGCTGAGAGCTCTTAGACTTCAACATAGAAGCCTCATCAAATGTCACATCTCTGCTTAGAATAATTTTCTTCAATTCTGGATCCCATAGTTTATAACCTTTGACTCCATTCTGTAGACCCATAAACAAAGACTTCTTTGCACGAGGATCTAACTTACTCTCTCGGACATGATAGTAAGCTGGACACCCAAACACATGAAGAAAACAATAATCTGAAGCAGGCTTACCAGACCAAACCTCCATAGGAGTTTTGCCATCAATCGCAGTCGAAGGCAACCTGTTAATAAGGTGACCGGCATACATAATAGCCTCAGCCCAAAACACTTTGCCTAACCCAGCATTAGACAACATACACCGAACTCTCTCCAGTAAAGTTCGATTCATCCGTTCTGCCACCCCATTTTGCTGCGGTGTCTCTCTTACAGTGAAATGGCGTTCAATACCCTCATCCTGACATACTTGCAAGAATGGATCATTCTTGTACTCTCCTCCATTATCTGAGCGAAGTACCTTGATCTTTCTGCCAATTCGGGTCTCAACTAACTTTTTCCATTTCATGAAAATTTCTAGGACTTCATCCTTGCTCTTCATGGTGTACACCCACACACGCCTAGAAAAATCATCAACAAAAGACACAAAATAATGCTTACCTCCCCAAGATGCGTTCTTGGTAGGTCCCCAGACATCCGTGTGAACATAATCAAGAGCTCCACTAGTATTATGGATAGCCGTGCCAAACTTTACTCTTGTCTGCTTGCCCAGAACACAATGCTCACAGAATTCTACTTTACAGGTGATAGCACCCTTTAACAACCCTTGCTTTATCAATCTTTTCAAGGATTTTTCACCAGTATGCGCCAACCGCATATGCCACAGCCGCGTAGTCTCTCTAGCAATCTTTGATGTAGCCTCAGACATGGCCACATCACCAGTAACTGTACTACCTCGAAGGAAGTACAAGTTCCTCTGTCGAACACCCTTGAGTACAACTATTGCACCAGCCACAACCTTTAGAACGCCATGTTCAAGTACCACCCTGTAACCATTGGCTTCTAAAGTACCAACTGAGATAAGATTCTTCTTCATGTCAGGAACATACCTGACATTTTTCAGCTTCCTTATAATTCCATCAAACATCTTCAGACGAATGGTGCCTATACCCATTATGTGACAAGGTTGATCATTCCCCATCACCACTACACCACTCTCCTGCTTCTTAAAATCAGAAAACCATTCCCTTATAGGACATATATGATAAGAAGCAGCACAATCTAAAATCCATTCATTACCACTAGTGTAACAAGCCATTGATGAAACAGATAAAGAATAATCAGAATCAACATCCTCATCTTTAGTATCACATGCAACGTTTACCTCAGAGTCTTTCTTCTTGTCCTTTGCCTTGGCTTTAGGACAATCTTTCTTCCAATGCCCTTTCTCATGACAAAAGGAGCATTCATCCTTTGCTAGAGTTCGACCTTTCGACTTTGACCGAGATTTCCCTCTACCACCTTGACCTTTCCTGTCACTAGACCTTCCTCTTGTAACCAAGACCTCAGGTGTAGAGCCCTTGGACTCTTCTTTGTCCTTCTTCATACACGCATGATTTAACAATGCTGCAGAAATCTCACTATACACCAATTTCTCCTTCCCATATGTGAGTGTGATAGCCAAGTGTTCATATTCGTCCGGTAACGAATTGAGGAGACACACCGCCTTGCTTTCATCACTCACATCTGCTCCTAGATTTGCCAAGTCTGCAATTAACTTGGTAAAATCATTAAGATGCTCCGCCATGGAAATACCTCTTCTCATATCTATTCGATAAAACTTTCGAAGTAGATAGTTTTTATTGTGGATAGTCTTTGTCATGTACTTCTCCTCCAATTTTTGCCACATCTCCTTTGCAGAAACATCATTCATCACAAGATATTTGATTTCTTGTGCCAAACACGACCTTATGATTCCACAAGCTCGTTTGTTCATTTTTTTCCAATCCTTCTCTTCCACATCTTCTGGCTTATCCTCCAGAACATCTTCTAGGTCTTGTTGACATAGAGCATCCATTACCTCACACCTCCACATACCAAAGTTATTGGTGCCAGTAAACTTCTCTACATCAATTTTTGCTTGATGGTAAACCACAGATTTGGTTTCCCCCTTCGAACTCTTCGAACTCCCTTCTTTTGACATCTTTCCACCAACTTTCATGTACTAAACAATCACCAACCGAATCTGAAATTCACACCGGAATTTCAACAAACACCTTCTAGATGCTCAAGTTCTAACCGAAGCTCTGATACCACTTGTTGTGCGCAGCGGACTAATGCACAAATATGATGATTGAACTAATATATGAAAGTAAAACGAAAAACGACAAAAGTAAACAAGCAACCACACACAAGACACAAGATATACGTGGTTCGGCAATATGCCTACGTCCACAGGGAGAAAGGATGATGCTTTTCTTCACAAGACAATTGTACAAGCCATCACGAAGAAACCGAAGTCTTCTTCCTCACAAAAGTTCTCTCAAACTCTCTAATGGCTTCTCACAATCTCTCTCTTAAAAAAAATTAAGGTTTTATCAAATTCTATTTGGCTTTATAGTATAGCCTTACAATAGCCACGAATTGGGCTCAAAACAGGCCCATTTGCACAAAACTGGAGGAGGACGTACGTACGTCGATATCACGTACGTACGTTGCTGCACGTAACAAAGATCTGGCGTACAGGACGTTCGAACGCCCTAATCACGTTCGTACGTTCTGTCCCGAAATTGTTGTCTGTCACATTGGACGTTCGAACGCCCTATTCACGTTCGTACGTCCCTGAGTGAAAAACTTCCCCTTCTCCTGATTTGAATATAAAACCCAACAGTCTACACATATTAAACAATTAATATATTAAAAACCTTATGATCTAAAGTCAATATTTTCTCATTGAACAATCTTAATTGAAGGGAAATACCTGAAACTTTTCTGAATTGCAAATGTCAACAAAAGCTTGCCATTCCTCCAAAGGCATACCGTAACACCCTTGGGAGTTTCCAACTTAACAACAGATGGATCTTTACCTTTGACAAGAGTCTCATACAAATCATGCTTAAAGTTTCTCCATGCATCATTGAGTTTGGTCCTTGTGTACTTTGTATCAAGCGATTCTTAATAGTCATACTTAAATTGTTTCTCTAAGACCTCCACAACTTCCTCAATAAATGGTTGTAGTTCCTTTCGCCAATCAGTGTGGCAGATTGGCATGTCACGACGAGCAATAATACCCACTTGTGTTGAAAATGCTTTAAAAACTTAATCACGTCCCTCAGGTTGAAAAAGATAATTGCTCACAGTTACCAACCTGGGTTGCCCAACTTCATGATCACCAATGCCTTTTGATGGCCCTCTCTTTGTTCGACTACAAGTAGATGCCTCGGAATTAGATGATTCACCTGAACACATGACTAATAATATCATTTTACGAAAAAGATAAAGAAAACATAAACAAAACACATTGTTTCTTACATTACATAACTTGGTAGATAGTTGAACAGAAATTTATAAATGCTTCAAGTGAGCAGAGACATATTTCAGGATAAATAAAATAAAACTCTCCAAACGCATACCTAGAATATTATCAATATGACCATCTTCAGCTGAGTGAGAGCTGGTATATGTTAAAGGAGAGTCTGCCATGGTCTGTAAGCTGCACTAAAATATGTAGTTAATACGAATAACAATAATCAGATACGCTATAGCAATTAACATTTCATTCTCATCGATCTATTAGGGAAAAACTTACAAAATTTATACTATTTTGAAAAAGAAAATGTATGTGCAATTTAAAATCATTCATTGCTGTCCATTTGATCGACATTATAGCTTATAACATGCTAACAAAAAACAACACCACAAGAACAAATAATAATGTCAAATGATAAAGCACTCATTTCTTCCTCAATTTTTTTCGCTTTCTAGTACTACTCTCAACAACTTCAAAGAACTCATCTGGATCATTGAATACCAGCTCTTTCTCTATTCCAAGATCAATGTTGCTAGGCCCCACATTTATGTCATTAGTTGCGATACCATCAGATAAGAGACTTGTTTCATCATCATCTGAATAAACCTTTTTAGGAACTTCTAATACTACATACCACTCAGGAGCCTTTGGATCCTTGGAATAAAAAACCTGAGAGGCATGCTCTGAGAGTATAAATGGTTCATCACCCTTGTGGTCAGAACTAATCAGATTAGACAAATTTACCAGTTTTAAGTTTGCCCCCTTGTCAATTCTCACACCATGTTGTGTACACTTAACCCAATCACACTTAAAGAGAATTGGTTTGTACCCACTTCTATAGTCCAATTGAATAATTTTTTGGAGAACACCGTACTATGCATTATAATCAATTGGATTTTTATCTTTAGCGCTCGATCGACCAGTAGTCGGACAACTTGTACTAACACCACTGTTTTGGTTCTTTTTCGATTCTTGATAATCCTTGGTGATAAATAAAAAACCATTGAGACAATATTTATTATACTTTTTCGCAGAACGTGTTGGTCCTCTCACAACATCCTTGAAATGAACATCATTTGATTCTATGAACTCTTGTTGTTTTTTCAACCATGGAATGAACTCATCTAAAGATTTCCATTGTTGCCCTGTCCTTCTTCTTGTGGATGAACTATTATCTTCAAGATATTTTGGTACCACCTGAGCATTATAGTATATAGTTAGACAACTACACATAAATAAATAAAATTTGCATATTTTAACAGTTCTATGTAAAGAAATCTTACATGCAATGTACCAATTTAGATAACTTGGATGACTTTTCAAAACCCAATGGAGTGCTTGTTCATATTCAATACCTTCCAAACTATAGTACTGATTAGGGCCAACTAGACCAGCCTCATCAACCATGCCATCCCCACCAACATCATCAAACAAATCAGGCGATGTGGGACTTATGTTTTCTCCCTTTCTATCAAGTTTCTCTTGGATGCCACCTCCACCTTTGTATCTAGAACAGTAGATTAATGTTTCTTCCTTCAAATAGCGCTCCGCAATGCAACCCTCAGAACGTGCTTTGTTTCCAACGTAACCTTTGTAAGTTTTCATCATCCTTTATAAATTTTTTGAATGTATCAGTATAGAAAAAATAAAATAAAATGATAGAAGATACTAAAACTACAAAACAACAAAGAAAGAAAAAAAAAATATATACCTTTCAAAAATGTACATCCATCGGAAAAAGACCGGCCTACATACACGAGCCTCATAGGCTTGGTGAATAGGTAGATGCATCATAATAACAAATAATGATGGAGGACAATATCTTTCTAGGGCGTGTCTTGACCATTCTCCTCTTGAGTACATTTAGTGTTTCAATGTCTATTATCCTAGAGCATACAACATTAAAAAATGTGCAAATGCTTGTGAGTACAGATCGAGCTGCCTTTCTCTCGTTATCTCTATATGCATGTTGGATCAACACTGGGAGCAAATGTTGCATCAAAATGTGATAGTCATGTGATTTCATCCCTGTCAAATCCACAAAATTCCCTTTGACAATACGACCCCAATTACTACTAAAGCCAACAGGCACACGCAGATTTCGTAATGTTTGAAGGAACAACTTATTTTCTTCTTTTTGCAGGCAAAAAATTCCTGGTCGCATAACTTGTTTACCGTTAACCTCAGATAGCCAATATTTCTTTTTGATTTTTAGACGCTTCAAATCTTTCCGTGCATTGGCATTGTCCTTGGTTTTCCCTTTTGTGTTCAACATCATTGCAAGAAGGATTTCACACACGTTCTTTCTTTCAATATGCATGACATCTAAGTTATAGCGAACATGAATATACTTCCAATATTCAAGACTAAACAATATTGACCGTTTCAAAAAATACATGTTATCTTCTTGGCCTACATCATCGATCATCAAACTCCTCAACACTTTGTTGTATTTTTTTTCCTTTCCCCCATTGCGTTCTTATATTCTTTGTGATATTATCAACCTCAATCCCAATCAACCTTAATGGTTGTTCTTCTTTCTCTTGTGTCTTGTCAAAAGTGTTTTCTTTTATATCATTTCTAGTTTGATCCAGCCGTGGAAGCCAACGTCTATGCCTCATATACACATCTTTCATTCCATAGTGGAGTCTAAGGGCAACAGTTTTGGGTCCACAACAAGGGTATGCATATTTACCTTTGGTCTTGCAACCAGAGACATTTCCATAAGCTGGAAAATCATGAATTGTCCATAATAAAATTGCACGCATATTAAACACTTCACCCTTGAATGCATCTTTTACTATAGCCCCATCATGCCACAAATCATTCAACTCTTTAACCAATGGCTGTAAATAAACATCAATATCCTTCCCTGGTTGTCGTGGCCCTTCAATAAGCCCTGTGAGCATAGTAAATTGTGGTTTCATACACAACCATGGTGGAAGGTTGTAAGTTACACACATCAATGGCCATGAGCTGTATGAAGTATTTAATGAACTAAAGGGGTTGAAGCCATCGGTGGCTAATCCCAACCGTACATTACGTGATTTAGCCGAAAAATCTGGGTATATAGTATCAACTTGTTTCCACGTTCCTGAATCAGTTGGATGTGACATCTTGGCAGGCTTAGACTTTCCCGTGGAATGCCAACACATTGCTTTCGCCACCCAATCAACACTATACAATATCTTTAATCTATTTGTAAGTGGAAAATAACGGAAAACCTTTGCGGGGACCCTTACTCTCTTCTTAAATTGCTCAATGCTTGAAATCTGATCTTGAAACACCACAAGTAGGACACTTAGATTCTGATTTATATTCTTCCCAATATAAGATGCAATCATTTCTACATGCATGAATCTTCTCATAAGTTTGTCCTAAGTTAGTGATTATTTTATCTGCACAATAGGTGTTCTCGGGTAACTTATTACCACGTGGAAGTACAACTTTAAGTAATTGAAGCAATTCCGTAAAACTGTTTTCAGTCCACCCATGTGTGATTTTCAAATTAAACAATTTGACAATAAACCTAAGAACACTAAACTCTGCGGATCCATCATATAATTCACTCATAGCTTCACGCAAATTTGCAATGAAGTTTATATCCTCGATGACTTCAACCTCTCTTTGATCACGTTCAAGAAGTGTGTCCAAGTTCTTAGGAGTACAACTTTCAGCAACAATATTAATAGGCATCATCCATGTTTATCTCATAGTTATTTTCAGGAATATTTGATCTATTAAGATTGCGAGCCTCTATTATTTTCTCACCATGCACATACCACACTTTATGTGTAGTATCAAACCCATATTTATAATAATGCACTGTGACCTCATCATGTGTCTTTGCCACACCCTGGTTTTGACATTTCCCACATAGACATGGTATGACTGTTTTATTACGATGGTGTATCTTTGTAAACTCCACAAAATCCTTAATTCCATCAATGAAAAACTTATCAGGAAAACTAAAATGAATCCAACTCTTATCTATTGAGCATGAGGCTTCCATTAGTGTATCAAACATATAACAAAGAAAAGTTCATGAGAAAAGAAAGAATTATTTAAAATAGAAGTTATTAAAATGAATATGGAATCAAGATAACCCTAAAAATACATGGTATATTGAATCAAAAGAATAGTCATTTCAAATAAAAGAAAGAAAAAGGTTGTCACTAATTTTTGAAGTCATTGCATCAAATAAGTAGTTGCTAAGGAAAAATTGAACAAAAGTGGCGGACAATATCACTACAGTCTCATCATTAAGGAAAACAAGAAAGAAATTAAAAAAAAAAAAACTGTAAGCAAAAAATATTAACCATAAAGAACATGAAATAAGGTGTGGGATTTCTGTAACTAAGGTGTCCAATTGTGCTGCTCTTGCTTATCAATATCATAATACACAAGGCACACACGTATAAAATGAAGGCTGCCATCACATGTCATAAGGTATAATGAAAAACAGTTGAGCCTAAACCATTTAAACATTTGAACAAAAGTGGCAAACACTATCAACAAACAGTTGAGCCTAAACCATTTAAACAATATTAATTTGTCGAGGAGTTCAAAGTTGACATGTCCAGCCATGCATCTGTATGCGACACCAAGCCTAAACCATAAAGCCAATCCATCTGTTATCAAATCATCTGGTACCGCAGTACCCCAGCCATGCATCTGTATGCGACACCGATCAATACTCTCCGCAGACTCATATGGTTGGTGACATAGCACCACTGAGTGTACTTCTGTATGCGACACCGAGCAATACTCTCCGTACACCCCAGGGACGTCTCCCCAAATTCAGACTGTTCAAAACAGTCTCTGGCTCAAAAAGCCCTTTCACACAAATCCATCCATACATTCAACTAAATGCATCTTAACTATCAATACACATAAATTTCAAAATATGTGATCTCACATTTGGCATGAAAATTATACATGCATAATATCACCAATAATCTAATAATTCATTGCAGCGTCAATTAGGAGTTATGACAGTCAATATCATGTTAGAATCAAATCAACACACTAACATGCTTTCCTATCAATTTTTCAACAATAACCGAATAATGATATCAATTTCATGAAATCAAAATCAAACAAATTCAATTAATACGCATAACCGAAATGTTAGTATAACAATAGCATACTCTTACACCCACTAACCTCATCTATCTCCTAAAAGCAAGAAAAGATATCAAATCATGCAACTTACCTCGCTTCGTGACAAAAACACTATAACAACGAGCTATTAACACGAAATTCACAAAATCGGAGATCCCAAGTATCAAATCCTTAACTTATAAGAAGTTCTTCTTCTTCTGATAGATTTATGCAACTTTCTTTTTCAAAATTGAAGTATATAGTGTGAACTCTACCAGTAGGTTATTTTCTTTTGATCTATATCAACAAAAGGTTATAAGCATATATATACTAAAGTAAGTCGGTTTAGCAAACAACATAAGTCGGTTCATTTCAATCCTATCAGGTGTGAACATACCAACTGATTTGGTCTTGAGTGTGAACATGCTTTGGACTGCCACCTAAGCATATCATATAACATGAAATTCAACATACTAAGAACTAACTAGCAAGCAGGCCACTGTACAAGGTATTACAGATTGTGTGGAGCTTATTTGGGTTACAATACTCTCCAGGTAAGTACTCAACAATAACACAAAGAACATGTCATCCACTTTCATGCCTTCTACTTGGTACAGTCTGTTTCTAACATGTTTATCTTTTTCTTGTTAGATTGTCAAATGAGAAATCAGAAGCAAGAACCTCTGAAGCATCATTGGAAGTGAACTCTAGTACCCTATCAATTAGCTCTGAGGTATTTTGCGAAATATATTTTACAGTAACATCTGGTTTTGTTTGTGTTTTGACATTAGCAGATACTCTACTGAATTTTATTTGCTAACATACTCGATTCTATGAAATTGACTCCTACTAGAAAGAGTGAGTGACTTCCTCAATCTGTGCATAGATTGTTACGAGTTGATGCGGAAGTGGTGGAAATATCGAATGCAGCCTGACATACTGCTTATGGTTCATTGCTGGCTTTCCATCGAAACTTTAATGTGTAAGTAAGTCCTGTTTGATCCTATTTAAGAATCATTGCCGTGGTTCTTCAAATCATAAATGTTGTAACATATGTCAATATAAGTTACTCTGTAGATTATATTCATTCGAAAATTTGCATTTACTTTGTATAAAACCACCCTCTCCATGATTCAATGAAACAGTGGAGAAAAAATAGAGCTCGATAAACTCTTACTTTCATCTTTTTTTTTTTTCTTTTCCTTTTTCTTTAATTTTAATTTTTTTCATTATATTCCAAGACCTGAAAGCTACTTCACAAGGTCCGAAGGTGTTACATCTGAAACTAGGCCAGTAAACCGTACAATGAACAATCCCCGAAGGCTAATCCACCATGGAGAGATCCTCCTAATATTACATGAGTAAAATTCCTCTAACCATGGACAGGGATGTCTTTACCGACAGTGTTACCAGTTTTTGCCACTCTTACTTTCAACAATTGCTCTCTTTTGATGCATTAATATGTATGCAAATCTCTATTCAGAATATATACTCGTATTTTTACTTTCAATAAAAATGATGATTGACTAAGAGTAGCTGTATAGGAAATTTTAGTTCAGCTCGTTGTTAATCCTAAATATATACTATATATCTACATCACCTCAAGTTTATCTAGATCATTTTTAGTAAGATTGGTCCAAAAAAACCTAGTGGTCCTAGAAAGAAAAACGACGAGATAATTACTGTCTACGTCGTCCCATAGCCTATTAATAGAGCTTCTTTTGCAGTCTTAGATTATGGTACAAAGTAGGTTTTACTGATCTAGGCATCAAATTTTGGAACGTGGCTTCATGTGCATCTTGGCATGGCATCCCTAACATTGTATTAGTCAAAGTAGCACTCTGTATCTTTCCTGGTTAGGGAAGTTATCTTACCTAACCTGTTATCCATAATAAAGCCTAAAACTATCAATGAATTAAACACCAAGTTGAGGAATGAGTGATCTGTCGGTAGACATGCCGCTAGATTTCTGCAATTATCTGATGTAGTCCGAAGAATATATATTTTCAGTTGTCATTTTTGTCAAAGCTCACTAAAAACTGTTGCACATTCGCAAATCCTCAATGTGATAACGATCACATGGAACTAGATTTTGTGCTGACATTCGGTATTCTTTGCTGGAACTAGATTTTGTGCTGAACTTTGAAGCATACTGACAAAACCCATTCTCTATATTCTTGTGTTATTCTGAGGAAGTAGCAGTGTTCTACGGTGGAAATGGTATTTCTTATAATTGTTCAATGGTTAGTTTTCGTTTGGCACCACCGAGGAGACTGCGGTAGTTAGAAGCATAAGGAAAAACAGCATTCAAGACTACTGCCATCGCCAGAACAAACTAACTTGAAATTTATTCATTGCAAACACTCAGCAAAACAAAACATCATAATGCAACTTAGGAAGAAACATTTTGAAATAAAACCACAATGAAAATAACACTAGCTAGCGATAGAGATCTTCACCATTTCTAAACTACTGTTTTGATAAGAGAACCTCTTGACAATGAAGCTCCTACATGTTGTGTGTTTATGGATGAGCAGCAGAAGCTTGGACAGCTGCCGGATTTGGGACCTCGAAACCTGGGTTTGGAATGAAGGTATCATCAAAACCTGGAATATATTGGTGGTATTGTCTTCCTGGTAGGTTGTTATATCCAACACCAAAGCCTGGAAAAGTTTGAGTGGTTAATGGGACATCTTGATTATGCTTATTCTTAGCATTGCTATTAATGGTTCTTGGGATTTCCCGGGCTGCGAAAGCAAATTCGGTCATGACAAGAAACATGATAAGGACAACAAGGTAAGAAAATAGAGATGCATTCTGTTTGCAAGCCATTGTGATTGATTAAGGCTTGAGTATTGTTGTTATTCTTATAGTATGTTAGAATTGGAGTGTTGGGTGAAATGTTGACGGTGAGTTATAATGATTGTGATACTAATTTGGGATTCTATGAAATCACACTCATAGGTGTACATTTTAAATGTCAACAGCTTAAACGGCCATTATTTGATATTTCCCCACCACCAACCACTCAGAGTATATATCTGCTTGCTTCAACATCTCGTCAGCACAGCCTACACAGCAGGCCTCAGAGCTCGAACATGCAGGACAAGGCTCCTTGACATCAGCTTGACAAATTGTAGCGATATGAAGGATCAGAGCTTTCGCAGAAATATAAATGCTGCCGCACAAAGAGCTTGTTGATATTGGGAGGAGGAGGGGGGAGTATAGTTGACATTAGCACCAATTGAATTATTACGACAATGTTATTTCCCTTTTTGACCACCGTCTAAATTAGGTGCAAGGATGCTCATTGCTTTTTGAATAGTAAACTCGATTCTTCTAAATACATATTCGTTCGAACCAACAATCATCATATTGCCATCTATTATCTTCTGCACTCCCTTGAGGAGCTCCACCACATCTGAGGCTAACGATTCAAATGTGTCAAAAGCAAAAAGAATGAAAATATTTTGGTTAATTCTCTTCTTTTGCAAAAAAAATCTATTTCCTTTTTACCCTAATGAATTGCATTCAATAAATAATCTAATTTATCGGCATATTTATATTATGTAATAAACAGTTTACAAGTAACTCCATGCATAATGCCAGGTAAATTCCACAAACACAATTCATTTAACCTAATTCTGTTGCAATATCAATGTCCCTTCAAATGCTCAGCAATCTTGGTAGATTCCAGGAACACAATTCATTTAACCTAGGCAGTGTGATGGGTGTTTTGATGCTTCCTCTTTTTTTTTCTTCTTCTTCTTCTCCTATCAACTCCATTTCTTTACAATCAAAGATATGTTGTGCGCAGCGGAAACTTATACACCAATACCCAAGATTGAAATAGTGTATGAATTAAACAAAACAAAATAGAGAAGATGAAACTCCTACTACTATCAAATAAAAAACCCACACAAACACACAAGATTTACGTGGTTCGGCTAATATTGCCTACGTCCACGGACAAACAAATAGAACTTTTACTATTGGAGAAGATAGTACAAAGCTCTCAAACAAATGGAGAAACCCTAGGTTTCCTCCCTTCTCAAATCCTCACCAAATCTCTCAAAGAGACAATCACAAATTGAGGATACAAACTCTCTCTCACACTTGGATGGAGACGATCTGAAGCCCTCATGAAGAAACCAAAGTGTTCTTCCTCACAAAAGTTCTCTCAAACTCTCTAATGGCTTCTCACAATCTCTCTCACATTAAGATTAGGTTTTTCCAACCTTCTCATTGGCTTTATAACATAGCCTTACAATCAAACACGAAATGGGCTTAAACAGGGCCCATATGCAGCAAACACAATGAGGACGTACGTACGCCCTAACTACGTACGTACGTTCTATCTCCTGAAAGTTATCTGTGATACAGGACGTACGTACGCCCTAACTACGTACGTACGTTCCTGAAAGAAAAACTTCCCTCTGTCCTCTTTTTCCACAAAAAACCCAACAATTCTCCACCTCGGCGCATATTCAATAAATCTAAGACGACACCAAGAATAAACCAAGTCCCAAACTCCCACACATGTCCCGAAGGACCAAAACGGCTGCACTACCTCATGGTTGCCTACGTACCTTTCTCCTAAGGGATCAAGCTATCGTAGTTCACTCCAATGACATCTATACGATGCCCACCATACCCTGAAGGGTCAACTTTCCACAAGGGGCCAAATCAAAAAACCAAATGCCCACCAATGCCCTATAGGGCTCACAAATAACTTCAACACAATGGGGTCCAAGCTACCAAATACCATCTTCACCTCAACAAAGTTCTCCATCGAAGATGATCCAATGCCCCGAAAAACTAACCTCTTAAGAGTTTTTCCTATGAAGTTCAACCAAGTGGGGTACAAATTCAAATCACTATGCATAGATTTACCAAATACGTCTTTCTTACTAAGCGCCAAACAAACATCACATGAGAGATTACAAACAATAGGAAGTACGTACACAAAACCCCCAAACAAAGGTTTCACGGCTTTCATAAGGTTCTTGGGCGATAACCTTTGCTACTAACAATGGTGGCTTCAACTTTCTTCTTTGCCGTGTCACCTAACAAACCAATCAAATGTGGAGCGACATCAATCTCCACCCGAACAAATGACGCTTCAACAAAATGCCTACCAACTATGCATGCCTCGCCACCCGCAAACAAATCTGTCTTCACTTGCATAGTACCATCAACAGCATGCCCCATATTACTATGCAATTCCTTGGTAGAATCGACAGACAAATCAACAACTGAACTATGCAAACCACATGTAATTGCACTTCCTTTCAAGTAGTACAACTTACCCTTTCTAATGCCTTTCATAACAACTCGTGCACCTACAACAACTTTTAAAGCTCCACCAATACATGTAATTTTCATACCATCGGACTCTAAAACACCCAATGAGATTTGATTCGTAGTCAACTCTGGTACATACCAAACATCTTCTAACTTTTGAGTGCATCCATCTTCCAACTTCAATCGAACTGTACCTATCCCAAAAGTTTTGCAAGTATGATCATTACCAAACAAAACACAAGCATCTAGCTCCTGAAAGCTATCAAACAACTCCCTATTGGGACACATATGATAGGAACAACCCGAATCCAAAATCCACTCATTAGTAGAATGACTAACTGAAGATGAAGCCAACAACGAAACACCAACACATGAATCTTCATCTCTTCGATATACACGAACAATCTTCTTCTGCAACTTTGGACAATTAATTTTCCAATGTCCCCAACAATGACAATAGGCACATTCATTCTTTACAAGAGTTCTTCGACTTCTCAATTTACATTGAGAACCAACCAATCTACCAATACTATCATCAACCACATAGAGCTGGTCCTCTATATTTTTCAAAGCGTACTTGTCTTCCAACATGGACAACATAACTATTACAATGGTTTCCAATTTGACAATGTACCACAAATCTTCTACCAAACAATACAGGACAAATTCACAAGCCTTTAAATTTAGAGTTAACCATTCATCATCATTCATATTTCTCGATTTATCATAAAGAACATCCACATAGCCATTAATGGCTAACCAATCTTGTACCTCCGTCTTCCACATAGCAAAGTCGAGGTTACCAACAAATTTATGAATGTCAACATCTAACAACAAGGTTTGATCAAACAAACTATCGATCTGCTTTCCAAATTCACTCGAATCCGAAATATGATCCGACATAATACCAATCAATTTCATACACCAGCAAACCAAACAAACAAACTAAACCAAAGGAGTTCACCAAGTACCACAAGAAAAATCCAAGATTGGATATTTACCAAAATTGAGAAAACAAAACCGTCAACTTCAAAGAATTACTGGGAACAGAATACTTTGAAACAGAAAACGTACCATACACCGTTGGAAAGCCTGAAGAGTCTTCTTTCCAACCCCAAAAAAGGATCAACGTTTCGATATCCGAGAACAGAGTTATGGCTGTTTTGCCACAGAGTATCGTATCTGGACAGATTCCTCAAAACCCTTTAACCAATGTTCTGCAATCCCTCTTTAACCCAACGAACTAACCTTCGGCTCTGATACCACTTGTTGTGCGCAGCTGAAACTTATGCACCAATACCCAAGATTGAAATAGTGTATGAATTAAACAAAACAAAATAGAGAAGATGAAACTCTTACTACTATCAAACAAACCCACACAAAACACAAGATTTACGTGGTTCGGCTAATATTGCCTACGTCCACGGACAAACAAATAGAACTTTTACTATTGGAGAAGATAGTACAAAGCTTTCAAACAAATGGAGAAACCCTAGGTTTCCTCCCTTCTCAAATCCTCACCAAATCTCTCAAAGAGACAATCACAAATTGAGGATACAAACTCTCTCTTACACTTGGATGGAGACGATCTGAAGCCCTCATGGAAACCAAAGTGTTCTTCCTCACAAAAGCTCTCTCAAACTCTCTAATGGCTTCTCACAATCTCTCTCACATCAAGATTAGGTTTTTTCAACCTTCTCATTGGCTTTATAATGCCTTAATCAAACACGAAATGGGCTTGAACAGGGCCCATATGCAGCAAACACAATGAAGACGTACGTACGCCCTAACTACGTACGTACGTTCTATCTCCTGAAAGTTATCTGTGATACAGGACGTACGTACGCCCTAACTACGTACGTACATTCCTGAAAGAAAAACTTCCCTCTGTCCTCTTTTTCCACAAAAAACCCAACAAGATATATAACACTTCAAGGTTTTGAAGCAGCTGCAGTAACCTAGATGACGAGAAACATTCTTGAGATGATGACAATCACAGATTTTCAACTCCTTCAAGCAGAAGGAGCTGCTAGGAGTTGGAATCCCCTTAAAAAGTTTGTACAATTTGGGGCATTCAAAAATTTCTATCCTTTCCAGGCGTTGTAGCCAACAAGTAGAATGAATGTTGTTACACTCATCATCTTCGAAAGACCACGACCATATACACCCAATGTTCATCAGGTGAGTAATATAATTGAACTGATGCTCCATAATAGCAGTGTGGTCCAATGGCTAGAAAAAAAACATTTCAACCCATTAAATTTGGCAGATCTAACAATTTGTACAATCATATTGTTAGAACTTATTGGCAAAACCAAATCAATACAAAAAATATTACTCCATATTGATATCAGCCAATTCAGTTGCATAAACATGGGGTGAGTTTAAATCTGGGTAACAATGAAAACGCAATAGAATCCCCAGACAAATTGAACCTAATAATAATGAAAACGCATAAATTGTGAAACCAGCACTCAGTTATTTGACATTAATTTTTTGACATGAGGAGTCTCGGTTATCTCGCATTGAAATCATTGTTAGGAAAGCCAAGATGTACGCACGTTCGTCTCGTGTCCGTGTCCCTATGTCTTTTGTCAAAATCTGTTTTGGGTACTGGACGTACGTACCTAGTTAGGACGTACGTCCATTGAGGCAACAAACTTCTTTTGGTCAGGACGTACGTACGCAGTTAGGACGTTCGTACGTCCAAGCAGGCAGCGAACTTTTACCGTGTGGGGACGTACGAACGTTGTTTCGACGTACGTACGTCCAATGTGGATTTCAGCAATTCCGGCCCATTTTCAGTGTATTCCAACCCTAGGTATAAATAGGTTTTCTTTTCCAATGAACAAGGTAGTTCTCAGGCCATACAAGTAAGGTGTTCTTGGGTGTTGTTGGGGTCCTAGCTAGTGAACTCAATTCTTTCCCTTCTTTCTTCAATTCTTCATCTTCTTATTGAATAGCGATTTAGCTTCGAGTCTTCTTGTCTTCTCCAAGAAGTCGAGTATCCTTGTGTGTTCATCAAGGAACTCTGGTGTAAGCTTGCTAAATATTCGGCTTCGAGTCTTCTTGTGTGTTCATCAAGAAGTCGGGTGTCTTGTGCGTACATCAAGGTGCTCTGGTGAAATCAAGGTGTTAGAGATAACCAGAAGTGTCAACTCGCAGTGATTGCAGGTAGTTGATAGGTTTGTAAATCTCCTTCATCTAGTGGATTCTTTTGCTGTCACTAAGGCAACCGTGGATGTTTCCCAATTTGGATTTTACCACATTAAAATTCTTGTGTGTTCTCTTTCATTAATTCTGTTCATTGAACTAGTTAATTGATAATTAACAATTGTTAGAATAGCACTATTTCAAAATTTTCAATTGGTATCAGTCGCAGGGCGCTGGTTATGGAACGTAATGGCTCACGCGTTGATCCTTTTAGTGCTATGACTTACTCTGGTAAGCCACAATACTCGTTTGTGGCTCGGTTGTCTGATGAACAAGCAACTGCAACTCAAGAATGCTCTAGTGACTGTGACAGGGAATTGATTCTTGTTGAAAATACTGATTGGGCTACCCTATACCGGTTATCCAGAAAGGAATGTCTAAGGTTAGAGGCAAAGAATAGTATTCTCCAAGAAAGACTGGACTTACTATCTTCCAGTTCCTCGTCCATGTCAACCTTGGATAAGGAAACTGAATCCTGATGTATTGACAAGGTAAAATTATTGAGCAATCTCGCTGCCCTTGAGCACGACAATGTTGAATGGGAGGCTCGGTGTAGGATTTTGTCCACTGAATTAGAAGAGGTCAAAAAGGAACTGTTTTGTCTTAAGTCCTCTGTAAGTTGCAATGTGCTGTCATCTTCTGAACTACCTCTGCTACTGCCCAATCCTCCTATCACAAATTCTAACAATCATCAATCCGCGGCCAAGGTAGGCACCGGGAGTAAATGGAAACCTTTTAGGCGTGCTCCTCCTCAGGGCAGAAAACGTCAAATGGTTTGCTCATTATGTGGGCAGTTTGTACATTGGGCCCCTCAGTGTGTCGTGACTGCTCCTGTGTCACTACCGTGGATGCTGTTCTCACAGCCATCACATGTCTATCCGCCTTATCAATACGTGTCTTATTCTTCTCTATGTACCTTTGCAGGCAATGCTTCAAATGTGGTGATTACTGCTCTCCATGTTTCGAGCTCAGACAGTGAATGGCTACTTGATAGTGGTGCTTCGAAACATATGTCAGGTAATGCTAAACTTTTCTCATCTATTACTGCTATAGATGGTGGGAATGTCACTTTTGGAAATGGTAAGCACTCTCCAGTGATTGGAAAAGGCTTTGTTGATGGTATTGGTCTATCCTCGAATGATGTTTGCTTATTAGTTAATGGTTTGCGTGTTAATTTAATCAGCATTAGCCAACTGTGTGATACAAATCATACTGTTAGTTTTTCTAAAAATGTTTGTACTGTTCTTGATAGTTTGGGCAAGTGCATCATGACAGGTAAACACACATTGGAAAACTGTTATGCCATTCAACCTCTTACCCCTGGTATAAACTGCTTACCTAGCAAACTGAATGAGGTTCAGTTGTGGCACCAACGCCTTGGTCATTTCAACTTTGAACTCCTAGACAATCTAACTCGAAATGAATATATTAGGGGAGTTCCAAGACTTGGAAGGGCTCGCGACACCGTGTGTGGGGGATGTCAACTAGGCAAACAAATACGCAGTCCACATTCCAAGAAAAAGTCTATAACCACATCCTCTCCTTTAGAACTCATACACATGGACCTCATGGGTCCCACTCGTACTCCTAGCTTAGGGGGCAAACGGTACATCTTAGTTATGGTTGATGATTTCACTCGTTTTACTTGGGTATCATTTTTGCGTGAAAAATCTGATGCGTTTCTTGAGTTTCAGGGGATATGTCTTCGTGTTCAGAATGAGAAAGATACTCAAATTAAACATGTTCGAAGTGACAGGGGTGGTGAATTCACAAACACAGGTATTATTGAGTATTGCATTGCAAATGGTATGTGGCAAGAATTTTTGGCTCCATACACTCCACAACAAAACGGAGTTGCTGAAAGGAAGAACCGTGTCATTCAGGAGATGGCTCGTGCTATGCTACATGCGAAGGATGTTCCCAACAAATTCTGGGCTGAAGCGGTCCATACTGCTTGTTACATCATAAAGCGTGTATACCTACGGTCTGGTACTACGCAAACTGCTTATGAGCTATGGTATGGTAAGAAGCCAAATCTCAAATATATGCGAGTTTTTTGCAGTGTTTGCTATGTGTGCAAGGACCGACAAAATCTTTCTAAGTTTGATAGTCGAGGTGTCAACTGTAACGCCCCAGGATTTCGTCCTCGCTCATCCCGGTGCGTCGAGCACCATACCGCTCGCTAATGTCAATATTGTCCCCCTTTAGTCACTGCGGATATCCAGCAGTAGAGGGTTTTGGATCAGGGCCCACCCATGTGGTTCACCCCAAAAGGCCTTGACATTAGTTAGAGTATGGTTAAGTTCTATATACTACCAACACAACCACTTCCTTGGCACTGTGGGACTAACACCAACTCATGGGTGTTACACGAGGTGATGTTGCTCTTTTACTTGGTTATTCCCAAATAGCAGGGCCTTCCGAGTATTTAACTACAACACTCGCAAAGTCATGGAATCCTTTAATGTTGTTGTTGACGACACCATTATAACTGACTCTTCTATTTTTACTGGTACACAGGATTCTACAGTTCTCTCACCCTTATCAGACTCTGTAGACATGTCTCCAACTTCGTTACCCTTACCTGATAATGGTGATGATGGTGATGAACCTTCGGCTACTTCAGAGGACTTGCCCAGTAGGACCAGCGATGTGCACACACCGGATGATGTAGTAATACCAGGGGTGGTTGATGTGCCTTAGGATCACCCTACTGTGACTATTGAGCCTGAGGAGTTGTTTGTGAAAGCGTCAACTCGTGTTAAACAACACCACTCCATTGGGGATGTCATAGGGGACATTAATGATCAGCGTTTGACTCGTCGAAAGGCCGAGGAGACAAACTGTGTTCACTATGTTTGTTATCTTTCCTCTATTGAACCTAAAAATGTTACTGATGCTCTTACTGATGATGATTGGTTAGTTGCTATGCAGGAAGAACTAGGTCAGTTTAAGCGTAGTGATGTTTGGACATTGGTTCCCAGACCTACTCACACTAATGTGGTTGGCACTAAGTGGATCTTTAAAAATAAACTGGATGAGTTTGGGCAGATTGTGCGAAACAAGCTCGGCTGGTAGCTCAGGGCTACAGTCAAATTGAAGGTATTGATTACGGAGAGACTTTTGCTCCTGTGGCGAGGTTGGAATCTGTCAGACTTCTTCTAGCTATGGCATGCCATTTAGACTTCAAACTGTACCAAATGGATGTCAAAAGTGTGTTCCTGAATGGTCTTCTCAATGAAGAGGTCTATGTTGAACAACCAAAGGGGTTTGTTGATCACACCTTTCCGAATCATGTCTTCAAATTGCAAAAAACATTGTATGGTTTAAAACAGGCTCCTCGAGCATGGTATGAATGTCTGACATCCTTCTTATTAGGGAAAGAATTTGTTCGTGGTAGTGTTGACCGAACCCATTTCATCCTGAGAAAGGAAAACAATGTTCTTCTCGCACAAGTCTATGTGGATGATATAGTGTTTGGATCCACTTGTTCATCTCTTTCTGAATCTTTTTCTCGGTTAATGAACTCTGAATTTGAAATGAGTTTAATGGGGGAACTAAATTTTTTCCTTGGCTTGCAGGTGAAGTAGTTTAATCATGGAGCGTTCATCTCTCAAACAAAGTATGCCAAAGAACTTGTCAAAAAGTTTGGTTTTAGTGCTTCAAGTGGTCAAGATACTCCCATGGGTGATAGGGTCGTCTTGGTAAGGATGTTATGGGTAAGTCTGTTGATATTCGTGAATATCGTAGTATGATTGGTAGTCTTTTGTATCTCACTGCTAGTCGTCCAGATATTGCTTATAGTGTTGGTGTCTGTGCAAGGTTTTAGGCTAACCCTAAGGAATCTCATCTCACTGCTATTAAACGTATCATTCGGTATGTTGGTAGCACGCGTGATTATGGATTATGGTTTACCAGAGATACAGATAGTGTTGTGGCAGGTTATTGTGATGCTGACTGGGGTGGTAATCTTGATGATCGTCATAGTACCAGTGGTGGCTGTTTCTATGTTGGGAATAATCTTGTTTCCTGGCATAGCAAGAAACAATCATCCGTATCCATCTCCACGTGTGAGGCTGAGTATATAGCTGCAGCTAGTGCATGTACACAACTTTTGTGGATGCGTCAGATGCTTCGGGACTATGGCATCCAACAGCAGGCGATGGACTTGTTCTGTGACAACACCAACACCATTAGTATATCCAAAAATCCTGTTCAACACTCACGAACAAAGCATATCGACATTCGTCATCATTTCCTTCGTGAGGCGGTTGAGAAGGGTGATATAGCAATGGAATTCATTCCTACTGAACATCAGCTAGCGGACATTCTTACGAAACCTCTTGATGCAGCTCGCTTCCATTCTCTGCGCAAGTCCATTGGGGTTGTTCCTCTTCCCTAAATGTTACTGGTAGTCTCCTCTCCTCTCTCTCTTCTTCCTTGTATATTATTTTTCTCTTTCTTTGTATATATCTGGTCAAGTTTGTTTTGTCGTAATGGTTTGTGTTGGTTCTCCATATTCGGTTGAGGGCATTTTTTTCTCATTATCGTTTTGGTTCTCGTCCTTAAATAATGTGCAATATGTTGAGGTTCTTAGTCTTTTTGCTCAAATACGGTCATTGGGATCTCTCATGGTCATTCTCCTGGTTTATGTTGCATAATGAGTGGCTTACATGTTCGAATTTGTTATTGGTATACCCCTCCTTTGTCTTGTGGTTTTTACTCATCTTGTCACCTCCTGCAAGTGGTCAATAACTCACGAAATCCCCAGCCATTTGAATGTCTTGAGAGCATAATCATTTGTCTAAGAACCTGTTGGGGCTGTGAGGGTCATGCTATGACGGATGCACTCGAGAGATGTTAGTTCTTCTGTTGCACGTTATCATGGTATTGCAGTTCTGGAGTGTATTCTTGCCAAAAAGATGTAGGCTACACCCTACCCTCGTATATTGAAAAGATGGAGGTCATCAATTCCTCCCACACGGGAATGGCAGTTTGTCTTTTAATTTTTACATCACTCGGCATATTCATATTCAAAAAAAAAAAAAAAAAAAAGGGGGGTGGGGGGGATAGAAAGGAAGATTGAAAGTAAAGGGATGGATGGAATTTTTTTTAGTATTATGTTCCATTGTGTTCTTCTCCGTGCTTGTAGGCATCCTTTTGTTTCTTCGTGGGATATCTTATCCTTTGGTTCTGGTGCTGTAAATGGTGTCTTGATTATGTGTCATCTCAATCCCTTTGAGCATGTGGTTTGGTAACCTCAGCATATTGCTTGTTTTATTTTAGTGGATGCGAATCCATCGATTTTTGGGAGCCTTGTAGTGCTTCTCCCTGATCTAAGGTCTATGTGTCCTTCTTGTTCTATCCGTATCTCTGTTTGCTATTGGTCCACTTGGTGTGTTAACCCACATTTAACTCAGCCATTGGTACTAGCTCTATAAACAAAGTGTTTTGGGGTTCATCAAATCCCTACATGTTCGTTTATATTATTTTTGTTAAGGTTTAGTTATCTCTCCTTATATATTATTCTTCTCATCTATCTTGTTTCTCTTACATGTTATTCTCTTGGTTCCAGTGTTTCTTACTTGTTTTCCTATACCTCTACTTTGTTCACTTATTGTGATAAAAATGGGGAGATTTATGACTCTAAGTACTAACAATCGTCTCTTCGCTGTTAGGATATTCTTGGGTCATGTTTCAGGTATTGAGAAGCTGTACAGTTATGGGGGACCTCGAGTATATATGATTGGAGCTCATAAAGTATGGGGGAGTTATTCTAAATTCTTAGTCGCTTCCGTTCGGTCTCTGATGATTAAAGCGTTTTGATCAAGATGGACATCAAGAATTGGTGACTTGGTTTGTGTTCTAACTTGAATTTTTTGTAGGCATGATTTATAAATGTCGTGGTTTGGGTTTGTAAGCACGTTATATAAGTGCTACTAGAGTCATAGGTTTTTGTCACAAAATCAATGTCAAAGGGGGAGATTGAAACCGACACTCGGTTATTTGACATTAATTTTGTGACATGAGGAGTCTCGGTTATCTCGCCTTGAAATCATTGTTAGGAAAGCCAAGATGTACGCACGTTCGTCTCGTGTTCGTGTCCTATGTCTTTTGTCAAAATCTGTTTTGGGTACTGGACCTACGTACCTAGTTAGGACGTACGTACGTCCATTGAGGCAGCAAGCTTCTTTTGGTCAGGACGTACGTACGCAGTTAGGACGTTCGTACGTCCAAGCAGGCAGCGAACTTTTACCGTTTGGGGACGTACGAACGTTGTTTCGACGACGTACGTCCAATGTGGATTTCAGCAATTCCGGCCCATTTTCAGTGTATTCCAACCCTAGGTATAAATAGGTTTTCTTTTCCAATGAACAAGGTAGTTCTCAGGCCATACAAGTAAGGTGTTCTTGGAGTTTGGTGTTGTTGGGGTCCTGGCTAGTGAACTCAATTCTTTCCCTTCTTTCTTCAATTCTTCATCTTCTTATTGAATAGCGATTTAGCTTCGAGTCTTCTTGTCTTCTTCAAGAAGTCGAGTATCCTTGTGTGTTCATCAAGGAACTCAGGTGTAAGCTTGCCAAATAGTTCGGCTTCGAGTCTTCTTGTGTGTTCATCAAGAAGTCGGGTGTCTTGTGCGTACATCAAGGTGCTCTGGTGAAGTCAAGGTGTTAGAGATAACCAGAAGTGTCAACTCGCAGTGATTGCAGGTAGTTGATAGGTTTGTAAATCTCCTTCATCTAGTGGATTCTTTTGTTGTCACTAAGGCAACCGTGGATGTTTCCCAATTTGGGTTTTAGCACTTTAAAATTCTTGTGTGTTCTCTTTCATTAATTCTGTTCATTGAACTAGTTAATTGATAATTAACAATTGTTAGAATAGCACTATTTCTATTTTTTCAAATTGTTCATCAATAACTTTCAATAAGCAAAATAGTTGAGTGCAACTTCAAAAGAGCCCCAGAGAATATATGAAAAAGTGCAGTCCATAGATCTTCTGCAGCATCATAAGAAACCACTGGGAAAGAATTGCACTAATAATGTACTGTAACAACCAGTATGATGTACCACTCCTTCCTATGAACTTATTAACTAGCTCAACTTTATGCACTGTTTTGCTCTTCAACAGTATGTACAGGAACTGGACTGTCTCCACGGTTTGCAATAAGCTCAAAGGTATGCCCTTTTGTGTTATGCTGATTGACAAAATCTGAATGCTTCGAGGGAGTATTATAACACTCTTCACACAAATCGAAACCTATCCATCCCTCAGTGCCAACAACACGTTCCTCGTAACAATCCTTGCATTTGTATCGCTTTCCGACTATTGGCTTCATCTGTAGAGGTCAATTTAGGTGGTAAGAGAAGACTAAAGGATAAAGCTACAAGGAGGAAAGTATTGCATGTCTGAAAACTTTACACAAACTTCGGCTTCCTGAATGCAGTTAGAGAATGAAGTATGGGAGCAATAAATCCCACAATTGACCCACACACAATGACACTAATGCTAGATATTTTATACAGTATTTGCTTATCACCTGGTGGAGTGCAAATTTGTGAACATAGACTAAATGTATGTCCATGGGACAACCTTATTTCATTGGGCCACGTGGTTCGAAATTCACGTTAGTTTTATTTTTAGAAACCCCTTTTTTGTTTTTAATTTTTATTAAAATAAAACTTAAGTGAATTTTGGACCACGTCACCCAATGAAATAAGACTGTCCCGCGTATATCAACAAATTTGCACTCCATTCTAGCAGTCTGATGTCTTCTTCTTTTCACAAATTTAGGTACAGTATATGATTGTTTAGCAAAACTCTAAAAACAGAAAATAAAAAGAAGCCAGACAAGAACATACAATCTATCAGAACAAAATTATCAATCAGAACGGACCATTTGCAGCTTATATGGATTAAAGTACCCTGAATTTTACATAAATTGAATCAAAATGCAAGAAGGATGTTACCTTACAGTTATCGCATCCAGTTACAGTGTGTATATTTCCTGCACATGAGACAATAGATTGCTTGGTTAATGATAGTGGCATGATGTAATACATCAAATCTTTACTACTAATGTCCTCAGAAAAGTTCAAGACCAATGGAATGGCAGACAGTGTCACTTCATAAGTCATTAGACGTATTTTTCTTTTCGAGAAAGTAACAAGGTATACTTAATGGCAGTGTTGATAAATGGGTAGGGGTAGGTCTAACAGTCCAACTCTTGCCAAAACCAAAAGAAATGTATGATGCATGTATGTAGGTATCTATATATCAATGTTTTATAGAAATGGGCCACTTCATCTTCTGGTAGGGATGTCGACAAAATGCGTTATATGTCAAATATTTTGAATATGATAATCGGATCAACTTCATGGTTAATCTACTCTTCAATTTTAAAATAAAAAATATATGGAAATGCGTTGTATCTCTCCCTTATGCATTTATCAATGTAATTTTAGTTTATCTTTTGGGAATATCGTGATGAACAACACTATTTTTGGGTTAAGACACAGTGGCAGCAATCGGGGTTTAATTAGCTTCAATTTTGAAATATAGTTGACCAAAACATTGCACTTGCTTTTAATTAGCTTCAATTTGGAAATTATTTTTGAATGAAATATATCCATTAAAGTAGGAACTTAATTAATCGTTGGGCAATGCGGTTTTCTATTTCGTTTTAGTAAAAAACAGATGACATATATAAATAGGCATACTTGAAGAAGTAACCAACGAATTACTTAACAAAAGAACAAATAATTTAATTAATGCAATTGATTGAATTAACCATTCAATCAATTTAATTAATACTGAATATGAAGACAGCGGGAGCACAGCTGGTCGAGTCACGATCAAAAAACCTTAAAACCCTAGTAATGGCGGCGTACTTTTGGCGATTTTTTGGTTTCCCCCCTTTCCCCCTCTAGTTTTCTTCATGGCTTCTGCTCCTGACCTCCCAGGGAAGGAAGGAGCCCTGGGACCTTCCACTACTCCTTCTTTCTCCTCGCTTTTTAAAAGTTTCACCCCTAAACCTATTGACCTCAGTCCCGCAACCTTCCGTTCTTTCAAGAAGGATGGCAAGCTTGCCATCTCTTTCAGCAAGCAAGACATAGAAAGAGGGCAACATCTTCTGGCCTCTTTCGCTGTTTTCTTGAAGTTCTCATCCCAACGACCACACCTCTCTGAGATTCGAGGCAGCATAACCAGAGACTGGAACATGGTGGGGGGCTTCACCATGGGTCTGATAGATTATAGACATATTCTGGTTCGTTTCGAATCTGAAGAGGAAGTCACCAAAGCACTCTCTCAACAAAACCCTAACTGCATGGGGATTCGTTTTAAGTTTTTCTGTTGGTACTCCGGCTTCAACTGCAAGAAAGATCCTGTCTTGGCACCGGTTTGGGTGGAACTCCCTGATCTCCCATTAGACTTTTACCATCCGGCTCTTCTCAAATCCATTGGCGATACCATCGGAACTTTTCTATCTATAGACAAAGGAACAATCTGTTACACACGGCCAAATGTAGCAAAATTCTGTGTTGAGATGAACATTCAAGAAGACATGCCAGACTCCATTTGGCTCGAAGGGCAAACCAATTTCCCTGGTTTCTGGCAATCCATAAAATATCCAAACTTCCTGTATTGCTCTCATTGCTCTATGATTGGTCACTCATGGGAAAACTGCAAACGGAGGAAGAATCCTCTAACTAAGAAGGCCTTAGTGGATGAACACAATAAGATAACCAGGCTGGAAGCCCCGTCTACGGTGGACACACAATGGAAACACCAAAGAAATAAGCAGGTTTACAAGCCAACAGGCAGAACGGTAGACTTGGGACAACCAAGCCAAGAAACTAGCGAGAACATAGTAGAGCAGCCACCTTGTGTTGTTGACCCACCGATCATAACAGTCTCGAATGCTTTTGAGGCTCTAAACTGTCTAGACGAAGAAGAAGTAGATATGGAGAACACTTTGGAGAAGAGTGGCACAGAGGGCATAGAGGGCATAGCAGTTTTACCACTGGAAAACCTATCCCAATCCCCAAAGGACAAAACACTAGGGACTTTGGGAGAGAGTTCCAAGCAGGTAGAATTCAATGCTGCTCCTTCGGAAGGGGTCGATGCTACCCCTGTTAAGGAAGGAGTCACCCCACAAATTGTATCAGATTCTGGAACAGACAAGGACAGAGTGATAGACGTGGAGGACACTTCAGCAGTGCCAACATCAACCAGGCTGAAATTCTCCTTCCAGTAATAGATAGCAAGGCATACCCTTCCCTGGAGGAGTCTTCAGAAATTCCAGGTTTGGCACAGATACCACCAGAACCTATCCCTCTTACTCCACCACCACAGATAAGTAGGAATCTTCCTTTAGAGGCCCCTCCTCCTCCCCCCGCTCAGTTACTCATCTCCAGCGGGGAGGATGATGATGAACAAGATGATATAGAGGCTCAAGCTCTAGTGGTTTATGGGTCAGACTCGGAGATCATTCGGAAGCCTAAGAAGACCCATCCACATCCAATGCAGACAAGAGCTAAGGCTCAGGGTACAACATCCTCTTCATCCAAAAGTTTTACATGTTGCAGAAAATCCTGATCTGGAATGTTAGAGGCATTGGGAACAAACCTACTAGGCGTAGGTTAAGGAATTTAGTCAGAGTTCACAAACCTATTTTTCTTGCTCTTCTAGAACCTATGATTGTCTCTAGGAGAATGAGAAGTATCTCCAAACTCACTGGTTTGCCAAATTTCACTTCTAATGATCAAGCTAGTGGCAAGGTTTGGATTTTCTGGGATGACTCTCTTCAAGTTACAAAGATCTCAGAAACTAATCAGTGCATAAACCTGTCCATTGTACATTCTGCATCTGCTAAAACCTTCCTTGCTTCTATGGTTTATGCTAAATGCCCAAATAATGAGAAAAGACCACTTTGGCGGGATTTGTGCCATTTTGGTGCAGCCTCACAGCTGCCTTGGCTAGTAGGAGGAGATTTCAACACTGTTTTGGTATCTTCAGAGAGGCTGGGAAGTGAACTAGTACCTTTAAACTCAATGGAGGACTTCAATGAATTCATTGTCAATGCCGGTTTACAGGATTGTGGTTTCAAAGGTTCCAAGTACACTTGGTGCAACAACCAGCAGGGAGCACACAGGAAGTGGGCAAGGTTGGACAGAGTCTTGGTGAATGGTTTCTGGGCTGGCTCGTTCCCTATCCTGGAGGTTACCCATCTTCCCAGGGCAAACTCAGACCATCTGCCTATAGTTGTCTCAATGGTGGAAGCTACCGAAGTCAAAGGTCCGCACCCCTTTTGTTTCAAAAGGATGTGGACAATGCATGAAGGCTACGAGGAGTTTATTAAGGAAAGTTGGAACCTGTCTGGTTTTTCTCCTCAACCTCTGCTGAATCTGGAAATGAAGATTCGGAACATAAGGGCTAGACTAAAATGGTGGAATAAGCATGTTTTTGGGAACATTCAGCAGAAAATCAAAACACTGGAGGACAGAATCACTGAGCTGGAATACTTGCTCATACAAGGCTGGGACCTAGGCGTCCATATTGAGCTGAAAAAGCAACAAGCACTGTACCAACAGGTTCTCATTCAAGAGGAGATCTTTATGCAAGAAAAGTCAGGGGAAAAATGGCTTATTGAAGGAGAGAAAAACACAAAATATTTCCATGCGGCTATGGTGGCAAGAAGGAAAATGACGGTGGACAAACTTTTGCTAACAGATGATCCAGATCTGTGGTGCGACAATCCAGAAATCATGCACGAGGCAGCTGTGACTTTCTTTCGCAAGCAACTAAGTTCCGAAGGTTGGATCTCCAATAAATCCCTCATGGAGGTCATTGAGGCAGGTCTGGACACAGAAGACAATGAATTAATTATGGCAGTGCCATCCATGGAAGAGTTAAAGGAAGCAGTTTTTAGCATGTGCCCAACTAGTGCTCCTGGACCAGATGGGCTCACTGCTTGTTTCTATCAAACCTCGTGGGACATTATTAAAGAGAATCTTCTCAAGGCGGCTGTGTCTTTTTTCTCAGGCCAAACTTTACCTGCATCCTTCAAGGCGAATTTCATATGCATGATCCCTAAGAGGGACCACCCTACAAAGCTGGCAGAGTTCAGGCCCATAAGCTTATGCAATGTGAGCTATAAATTTTTTTCCAAGATTATTGCATTAAGGTTAACTTCTATTCTTCCGAAGATTATATCTCCTGAACAGGGAGCTTTTGTGAAAGGAAGATTGATCACGGAGAACATTAGCCTGGCCCAGGAAATGATGCAGTATATAACAAAGAAGTCTGTTGGCGGGAATCTGTTCCTTAAACTCGATATGGAAAAGGCTTTCGACAGGATTGAATGGCCTTTCCTGCACCAGGTTTTGATTAAATTTGGTTTCTCATTTCATAATGCAAATCTGATCCTATCATGCATACAATCTTGCAGTTTCTCAGTTCTTTTTCAGGGCATTTATAGAGGCAACTTCACTTCCACAAGGGGTATCAGGCAGGGGGACCCCCTATCCCCTTACCTTTTCATTTTAGCTGCAGAGGTGCTCAGCATGGGCCTCAAAAGGGAGTTCGAAACCAAAAGAATTGGATATTTCACCTCCCCTAGAGGTTGCTGCCTAGTTACCCATCTTCTATATGCAGACGACACCCTAATATTTCTTAATGGCAGAAGAAATTCTATTTCTGGTTGTATGAAATTCTTAAAGAACTATTGTCAATGTTCTGGACAGAGGGTGAATGCTCAAAAAAGCTCTTTCCTCACCGCTCCAAACACCACAAGGGATAGAGTTCACATGATTACAACCATTACTGGCTTCAACTACAAGGCTTCTCCTATGGAGTATCTGGGGGTTCCTATCTTCTACGGCAGAGCTAAGGCAGAATATTTTGAGAACCTACTTAACAAAGTAAGGAAGAAGGTCGATGGCTGGAAAAATAAGTTAATCTCAAATGGGGGGAAAGTGATCTTGTTGAGGCATGTACTGCAGAGCATGCCTATATATATGATATCAGCCTACTCTATTCCCAAAAGGGTTATCAAGGCCCTAGAAACTCTATTCTCTAATTTTATCTGGGGGTCCAATGAGGACAGGAGGAGAAGAAAGTGGGTTAAATGGAGCAATATCACAAGACCAGAAGGTGAAGGAGGACTAGGCATCAGACCACTCCCTTTAGTTCTACGAGCCTTTAGAATGAAGGCCGCGTGGAATCTGCTCACTGCAAATACTTTATGGGCCTCTTTCATGCGATCAAAGTATATCAAAGGTAAATCTGTCAGAGCCATAACTCTACTAGTCTATGCATCTAAGACTTGGAAGGATATTTGGGGGTGTTTTCAAGAACTGGTGGAATCGTCTACTTGGGAATATGGTCCAGGCAATTTCAGTGTGCTAAATGAGAATTGGAGGGGGACTGGTAGCCTCAATTATCTAGAGGGAGCAGCAGATTTTCAAGATTTAACCCTGCAGGCAGCAGCGGCAAACCATTTCAACTTTCCGATCTTCCCTCTTGCATCTCAAAGACAACTTTTTGAGGAATTTCACTTACATAAAAGGGAGGTGACTGAAGACACAAGAATCTGGCCGCACTCTAGTGATGGGAGGTTCACAATCAAGTCCTACATTTCCACTTCGACTGGCAATCCAAGAGGCCTCTTGGTTTTTAGGAAAATATGGCAGCATTTCATCCCATCCAGGATTTCTATGTTCATCTGGAAACTTCTTCATGGCGCAGTCCCTGTGGACCTGACTATCATCAAATGCCACATTTTTCTAGCCTCTAAATGTTCCTGTTGCCAGGCCTCAAAGGAAGAATCCCTCCTTCACTTATTTCTTCAAAGTGAACTAGCTAAGCCAGTATGGATTCATTTCAATGGGGTTTATCATATGCAAAATCCTCGGTTCCTTAGTTTCAACTTAATCTTGTCAGATTGGTTTAAGGTTGGAAAGTCTGGCTCCATGGAAGGTCTTTGCTATACTATCACACCCCTCCTCATTCTATGGGAAATTTGGAAGGAAAGGTGCGCAAGAAGGTTTGATGACACCTACCCCTGGGCACCTCACTCAAGCAGCTTGATCATCTTGAAAGTAAGGTACTGGATTGTAAAGTTATCTCATTGCTTCACTCCCAAATGCAGATCGAGCTCTAGTTTTAACAGCATAATCCCCAACTTAGGGATATCTGCTAAAAACCCAGCCATCAAACCCCCAATCATTGTTTATTGGACAAGACCTCCAGATGAATATGTCGCTCTTAATACAGATGGAGCAGCAAATAATGGGGAGGCAGCAGGCGGCGGTATCATCAGGTCCAAAGACGGTACCCATCTGTCAAATTTCTTTTCGTTTTATGGACAGGGAACAAACAATTTGGCAGAGTCAAGGGCTATTTTGGACGGCATTGCCTTATGTGTCCAACTGGGATACACCAGGATTCACCTACAAACAGACTCTAAGGTGGCATTGCAATGGTTGAAGGAGGAGCTACCTATTCCTTGGACTTTGAGGATTTGGTGGTCACACTACAGGAACCTGTCAGCCCCTCTGCAGGTCATTGCCACCCATGTTTTTAGGCAAGGTAATGCCTGTGCAGACTACCTGTCTAAACAAGGTTTAAAACATAAGAGCATGGGAGCAGTCAACAGCAATGTCGATGCAGATTTCAAGTTTTTTATAACGGGAGATAAAGAAAACATTCCATTCATCAGACATGTCAACTAGTACAAGATCTTTCAAAAAACTCAAGACAAGGTGGAGTTACATTTCTTTCAGTTGGGACCATAATAACAAAGGGGTCCTAATAAGTCAAAGTTGCCGAGAAGGAGATGGGTCAGTTCCTGGGTTTCTTGCTGATGCTGCCACTGCCTTCATCGCTGTCAGATTCCTGGGGGCCAGCATCATCTATCTCTTCAGCGCCTCCTCCTCCACCATCATCTCCTGCAACAGCATTACCATCCTCAGCCCTATTCCCATCTGCATCCTCAACGCCATCCTCATCTTCAGACATCTCACCAAGGGTTACGGAGGCGAGATGACATTCCATACGGCTACCAAGATGTTGAAGTGCGTACCTACACCATGGCAGGCAAAGTCCACGGAACCTCTCCCCTGCTGCTGTCCCCAACCACCCTTCAAACCCAACCCAACAGCCAAGAGTCACCTTTTCAGGAGGGGGGGGGGGAAAGAAGTTGTGAAGGGCATCAGTTACTGGATTATTGGTGCCGGAAGCATTCCTAGATCTCACCGCCTGCTCGCATAGACCCCTCAACCCGGCTTTGAATGTCGCAAAGGCATCAAAGTGGACTTCACACAGAGAGGTTTCCATAGCCATCCAGGTCTGATCAAACACCAAAGCTGCTATATAGCTATGCTCATCGGAGGAGCTGGAATGACCGGAGGAAGAAGAGGAGGAAGAAGGAGACACCATTGGAAACTGGTTTCGACAGGTACTGAACTTTGGTGCTGCTTTTGGCGCTTATATTTCCTAGGAGCTGACTTTAGGGCCTCTTTACTCATCTCTGTTTATTGTAAGGCCTAAAGGCCCATGTATTCTTAGACTAGGCTATAAGGTAAGTTCTAGTCCCCCTTAAAAGCTATAATTTTTTCTATCTAATGGACAGGTAGGGGTCCAGCCAAACCCCGCCCCTCTCAGGGTATTTTCTAAAAAAAAAAAAAAAAAAAAAAATCAATTTAATTAATACTTGAAGAAGTAACCAACGAATTACCAACGAATTTACTCTAGTGAATGGTCAATTGATTTCAACGTTTGTGTATTTGGTTGTGATTTGTGATAATGCTTTAGTTAACTAGTTGAACTGAAACCAATGCTCAAACACTTGCATTGTGTAGTTTGCCAATAATAACGAACTGAGTGCAGTAGTAGCACATACCGCACCAACAAACGCACTTATGGTCAGTTTGATGTGAGGTTTTTTTTATTCTTGAAATAATAACTGGAAATTGGCAAATCTTTTATAGAGTTTATATTGATATCCATTTTGTTATTTGAAGAAATTATTACTAGAAATAAAATTTAGTTTGTTTTAATAGACAAAACAAGCATTTTTTACGAGTGAAAAGGTGAAAGCTTTTTGATTCATTCTACATGAAAACCCAATATATGTGCAATATAACAATAGTAAAGCAAACAATAAAGCAATAAACAAATAAAGAACACACGATATTTTTAACGTGGTAAAACCCAATATGGGAAACGTCCACGGTTGTCCTCATGACAACAAATAAATCCACTAGATGAAAAGAGATGTACAAACCTATCAACTACCTGCAATCACTGCGAGTTGACACTACTGGTTATCTCTAACACCTTGACTTCACCGGAGCACCTTGATGTACGCACAAGACACTCTACTTCTTGATGAACACACAAGAAGACTCGAAGCCGAACTATGAAACAAGCTTACACCAGAGTTCCTTGATGAACACACAAGGATACTCGACTTCTTGATGAACACAAGAAGACTCGAAGCTAAACCAATATAAACAATAATGAAGAAGAAGATGAATGGGGAAGAAGGAAGAAGAAGATGAATGGGGAAGAAGAAGATGAGTTCAATCACCAAAGCAACCTAAACCAAAACCTAAACAAACTCCAAGACTAGAGATGAATTGGACGGCCAAAGAACTGCCTCTCTCATTCGAGAAGAAAGCTATTTAAACCTAGGGTTGGAATATACAGAAAATGGGCCTGATTGGACGAAATCCATATTGGACGTACGTACGTCGAATCAACGTTCGTACGTCCCCACACGGTGAAAGTTTGCTGCCTGCTTGGACGTACGATCGTCCTAACTGCGTACGTACGTCCTAACCAAAAGAGGTTTGCTGCCTCAGTGGACGTACGTACGTCCTAACTAGGTACGTACGTCCAGTACCCAATAACTTTTCATAGACACGAACCAAGAGACACGAAGGACACGAGACGACCATGCGTACATCTTGATTTTCCTAACAATGATTTCAAGGCGAGATAACCAAGACTCCTCATGTCACAAAATTAATGTCAAATAACCGAGTGCCGGTTTCAATCTCCCCCTTTGACATTGATTTTGTGACAAAAACCTATGACTCTAATAGCACTTATAAAACGTGCTTACAAACCCAAACCATGGCATTTATAAAACATGCTTACAAAAACACTAATAGTAGAATACATACCGAGTCACCAACACATGATATCCAGCTTGAGTAAGACGCTTTAACCATCAGAGACCGAACGGAAGCAACAAGAAATTCTGAAACAATCAAAGAGCCAACGGAAGTTCCTCGAACAACTCCCCCATACTTCATGAGCTCCAAGGTTTAATACTCGAGCTTACCCAAAACTGTACATGCACTTTGTGATCATCATTACTTTCACTCCCCCATACATGTAGTATACCTGAAACATGACCCAAAACTGTACAACCTCTAAACATTAACACGTTCACTCCCCCATACGTGTAGCATACCTGAAACATGACCCAAAAATACACTAACAAAGAAGAAGAAGGTGTTAGTATTAGAGTCATAAATCTCCCCCTTTTTGTCACAAATGATGCAAAGGGGTGTCATAAATCAAAACGAGAATAAAGCAAAATGAACCAAAGAATAGAAGAAGAGAGGAAAGAGAAAACCATACCATAGATCTGGAATCCATGACACGCAAAACTAAAAGACATGAGAGAGATCTAGGCATATAAATGAAGAAGAAAGAGTACCAACACAGACACAAGAAGGGAGATTAGATAAGAACCAAAACGAGATAAGAAGGAGATAGTGAAAAGACACTGAATACTTATATAGGTAACAGAGGGAAGAAAAGAAAACATAACATGAATCCCTGATAGAAACCAAGAGAATCCTACACATAGAAGAAAGAGTCAGGACCCATCAATCGGAACAAATGATTCACTAGAATATCACTTTAATCAACCGACAACAGTCACCTGAGATAGACTCCAGAGAAACGACTTCATAGTAGGAAGATATCTAGAGAAAAAGAGCAAACAAACAAAAAGGACGAAATACCATACCCGATGAAATCGGCAACGTACACTAATGACCAAGAACCAAATAGTCAAACCTGTGAGAAATGTGCAAGAAAAGAATATGCAAAAAGAGAAAGAAGAAGAGATAAACAATAGTTAGTAGGAGATATGAAAGAGAATAGGGAAACCATGCATACTAGACACATCCAACAATATCCCATGACAAAACTACAGGAATATGAGTATCTGCAGGATGAAATATGTAAAGTATAAGAAAATCCATTGAGAATCCATGGGGAAATCCAATCTGTACATGCTCCTGAAACAACTCATCCAACCACAAAAAAGAATTAGAGAATCTCACAAACAAAGAGAAGAAAATATTATCCCAAACACAATGGAATAGAGACATAAAAGGAATAAACCTGTAAGCCCACCCCTAGTGAAACCCAAAAATTAGTTCAACATATGCCAAACAAGATAAGCACTCATCAAACTCATAAAAAAATACTTTAACTGAAGAATGAGCAAGGATTATCGATGTCACCAAGCCACAAAACAACAATCCAACTTCAGAGCAAATTTCCTGCCAGAACACTAAGACTCCGATGACATGCCATACATTGTCAGAAAGATTAGAGAGTCAATAGAAGAGAATTGTTAACAATAGATGACCAAACTGAGCATATGCATCCCAAAGTAGAACAGTAGTAGCCCAAAACCATTGCAGGAGGATTATTGCAGAAGACTACCAAGAACACATCTAATCAAACCTATTGCAGGAAAAAATAGGATCAACCAGGCACAAGAAGCAACAATAAGAGGATAGGCAAGTCTCATAAGTATTTAATCACACACCAGCTAGCCAACAAGGTAATTCAAGAATATTATCCCAACATAGAAAAGTATGATGAGAACCTATGAGAAAACATGAAGCAATATAAATCATGGCAAACGAATACACCAATAACATGATTTCATCACCAAAATATGCTTATGCATACCTTGTAGCTTTCTTAAAACAAATTGAGAACTATTACCTTGAGAAATCACATCAAACACATGAGATCCAATGACAAAAATAGAAAGCATGAAGGTTAAAACCAAATAATACTAACAATCTGAGCTTAGTATTTCAATGAAACACCGACTGAAAAGAATTACCAAGGATTGGAGCCAAAATAGAGTAAGCCATAAACACTTTCAGCAAGAACATCTACCTGTAAAGTTACTGAGAGAAAAATAAAGTTGACAACACGCACAGTGTCCATGAACGTGCATACAGTAGAAAATAGCAGTCTAAGTGGTGGTAGCAACAACCAATGCTAGAACAACAAGCATACAAGAATCCGAAGGAATGACGCCTCTACTCCTTTGAGCACGACGAAGACGTGTGCCCGAGGACGAAGCACCCTTGGAACCGGGTGTTTCTTTGGTGGGAGTAGTCCGAGCTCGCTTAGGAGGCATGTCCTGCATACCCAGAACAGGAACCAATCGAAGAATGTTAGAAAACACTCTAAGTAACAACCAAAACAGGTGAGAATTTTCATTTAGGCATTTGAGCAAACACTTGGTGTGCAATAGAGAACTAACCTTAACAATAGAAAAACAAACCGAATAACTAACAACACAAATATTGAGAGACATCACATGAAAAAATTTCTAAGTATTGTAAGGATTCCGATTAAAGCACGAATACAATTTGAACAAGCCTCAACCATGAGAAAAGGCAAGAACGAAGAACTAAATCATACACCAAACCACGGTAGTCAAAAGAATGATGCAACTATGCAGGAGAAGCAGGGTAGTCCTATACCAAAATCCGGAAACAAACCAAAACTAAGATCAATGAGTATTTTGAAAGTCACTTGCAATTGGACAAATATAAAAGTGAATCAGATCACAACAAAACCAAGGAAACACTGTCTAGGCTGCAATACGGAAAGACCCTGGTTCAAACACAATGAACATTTTTATTGGTTTTATCCATGTAAAATAAATGCCATTCTCGTGTGGGAGTATAGGACACCTCCATCTTTTACTAAAACACGAGGGTAGGGTGTAGCCTACATCTTTTCGGCAAAACACACTCAAGAAGTGCAATACCATGGTAACGTGCAACACAAGAACTAACATCTCCTGAGTGCATCCGTCAAAGCATGACCCTCACAGCCCCAACGGGTTCCTAGCCAACTGATAATGCGCCTAAGACATTCAAATGGCTGGGGATTTTGTGAGTCATTGACCACTTACAAGAGGTATATATAAAAAGAGTGATGACCATGAAGAAAACAGAAGCTAGAGATAATGCCAGATGATCATTTCTTAATCATACAAGGATCAAGGTATAAAAATACTCTAAAAATCCCACAACATGCAAATGCATCATGCAGTAAACCACCAAAGGCGAAGGGAGTATGATGCAGCCCTACAACAATCCTTGACAGGAATCCACAGTTGAAGTTACCAAACTATAACTAGCCAAAAATAATGGAATCCAAACAATAAATAGACTAGTATGTCCTCAACACCTAAGACGAAGCCTATAGAAGAGAGATAATAAAAGAGCCTAAATCTCCCAAACAAATTGCAACTTATTTAAGACAATTGAATTAACCAAATATTTCAGAAACGATGCATCCAACAACACATACATGGAATAAAATAAATAGAAGGAATAACCAACAACCCTTTTTTTTTTTTATTAACAATGTATTCAGACATGCACCATGATCTGCAAGCTAGACAACCAAAGCATAAAAAATAGAAGCACCAAACAAATAGCCTATGTGGTTAGAGAAATATGCAATTTAAATAACACAAGGCTAGAAACAAACTACATCATCCCAAATGTGGGACACCACCAGACCTTTGCAAGTCCAGAAAAACCTTCAACTTATCCTTTCTTACCCATACTTGTTTAACACTAGGCGTGCACACCTTGGGAATTGAAAAGATATGAGATCTCCCCTTAACAAGCTTTGCAATAGACTTGTCCTTAACTAATTCCACCTTAGTCTTTGACTTCCTTTTGTTGGAGTATCTGTTTCTCTTAAACCTATGACAATAAACATTAGAATTCCAAGGTCTAGAAAACGCACAAGAAGGAACATAAGAATCAACAAGATTATAATTATAAGGAACATGAGAATAACATTTAACATGTTGATTAAAATCCCAACAAAAGATATCCAAATGACCATCTCTACCATAATAAGAACAATAAAAATTATTAGATTTTCTCAAACAAGTCTTATAAGAAAATGCAGTAGTGGTGGATAAACCATGTATGTCACTATTTGGTTTATGACATTGTCCCTTAACAAAACCCATACCTCCCCTATTAGAACAAGATGGCTTACCAGCAAAAGCAACCTTATCATTAGCCTTAGACTTAAACTTTGTGCGAGAAACATGCTGAAAACTATTAGTATTAAGTCTAGTCTCAATAGGCGGGGTAGGCAAAAGAGCAGGCAAACTAGATTTTACAGAAGTAGTCACACTAGATGAACTAGTAGAACTAGCAATAGGAGAGTCAAATCTAGTTTTGTCGAAAACCTGCAATTGGAGTTGAGTAGACGTTAAATCGTTCGTTGTTACCTCATACTCCACCAATAGAGATTTGTATTTCTCATCGACCTCCTGATTGGCCTTCTCTAAAGCTGCAATTCTACATAACAAGTCAAGTTTTTCTTTTTCAAATAATTGAGAAATAGAAATTGCACCATCTGCAGCAGAAAGAATTTGTTTTTCAAGAGTTTCGATTTTATCCTGCAAAGTAAGATTAGCCTTATCCAAATTTTTAATTTTGGATTCATAAACTTCCCCTTGAAGCATATAGTCTTCTGCACAATGTCTGAGTCGTTGTTCTAGAGAATCAACCTTATTCTGCAAAACACCATTATCTTCAAAACAAAAATTATCAGAAATAGTAGACAAATTACAATTAGCTTTATTAAACTTTTCCTGCAAATCAATATTAGCTTTTTGTAATCTGTCACATTCTTTTGCAGAAAGTCTGTAAAGAAGAGCCCAATCACTATTGCTAACAACATACAAATTATCATCCTTTTCAAAATCAGATTTTGGTTTTGTAGATTTAGACGATTTAGCAATAAAATTATTATAACCAGACTCATGAACCATTATTGCACTCATAGGATCTACGCGTGAGCCATTACACTCCATAACAAGCGCCCTGCGACTGATACCAATTGAAAACCCAATATATGTGCAATATAACAATAGTAAAGCAAACAATAAAGCAATAAACAAATAAAGAACACACGATATTTTTAACGTGGTAAAACCCAATATGGGAAACATCCACGGTTGTCCTCACGATAACAAATAAATCCACTAGATGAAAAGAGATGTACAAACCTATCAACTACCTGCAATCACTGCGAGTTGACACTACTGGTTATCTCTAACACCTTGACTTCACCGGAGCACCTTGATGTACGCACAAGACACTCGACTTCTTGATGAACACACAAGAAGACTCGAAGCCGAACTATGAAACAAGCTTACACCAGAGTTCCTTGATGAACACACAAGGATACTCGACTTCTTGATGAACACAAGAAGACTCGAAGCTAAACCAATATAAACAATAATGAAGAAGAAGATGAATGGGGAAGAAGGAAGAAGAAGATGAATGGGGAAGAAGAAGATGAGTTCAATCACCAAAGCAACCTAAACCAAAACCTAAACAAACTCCAAGACTAGAGATGAATTGGACGGCCAAAGAACTGCCTCTCTCATTCGAGAAGAAAGCTATTTAAACCTAGGGTTGGAATATACAGAAAATGGGCCTGATTGGACGAAATCCATATTGGACGTACGTACGTCGAATCAACGTTCGTACGTCCCCACACGGTGAAAGTTTGCTGCCTGCTTGGACGTACGATCGTCCTAACTGCGTACGTACGTCCTGACCAAAAGAGGTTTGCTGCCTCAGTGGACGTACGTACGTCCTAACTAGGTACGTACGTCCAGTACCCAATAACTTTTCATAGACACAAACCAAGAGACACGAAGGACACGAGACGACCATGCGTACATCTTGATTTTCCTAACAATGATTTCAAGGCGAGATAACCAAGACTCCTCATGTCACAAAATTAATATCAAATAACCGAGTGCCGGTTTCACTACATACCTTCTTCTTTTTCTTCTTCTTCTTCTTCTTCTTCTTCTTCTTCTTCTACTTCTACGAACAAATCAAAATAGAATTGAAGTAATTAATCAAAATATACTACAATGAAAAGAAAACAGAAAAAAATTTGAACACATTTGGAGTGATAAATCAATCCATACATACCTTGAAGTTCTATGAAGAAGGGTTGAAGGATATTTTGGGGATATGCAGGATCCCATTCCAGTGAATCCCACCATTCTCTGCTTCCATTGATTTCTTTCAGAGATGTTGGTAGTTGTATCGATTGATCTTCTCCCTTAAATTGAGGGAGCTTCTTTAATTCAGAACAATTGCCATGTACCCAAACTTTTTCAAGAGAGTCACAAATCATCACGCCTCTCCAAATGCTCTTCAATTTCGGTAGATTCCTAAACACCAATGTTTTAACCTTAGGGAATTGAACTGCGATGGGTGTTTCAACGTTTCTTCTGTTTTCTTCTTCTTTTTTTTCTTCTCCAATCAACTCCTCCAATTCATCACATCGAATGACCCATATCTCTTCAAGGTTTTGGAGCAGCTGCGACAACCTAGATGATGATAAGACATTCTTGAGATTATGACAATCAACGATTCTCAACTCCTTCAAGCAGAAGAAGAAGGGAGGAATTGGAATCCCCTTAAAAAGCGTGTACAATTTGGGGCATCTATAGATATCTATTCTTTCCAGACATTGTAGCCAACAAGTAGAAGAAGTACCAGTACCAGTACCACTCAAACTCAATTCTTCTTCGTTTTCATCTTCTGACGACGACCACCACCATATACACTCTATTTTCTTACACCTGTTAATTGAAAATGCTACAAGCTCTCTTACATCCTTTATTAACCATCCCAACTCATTTAACTTTGTCAAATCATTGAACCAATTTATACCAACACGTTTAGTGTTTTGGGGGAAAAAAAGGGCATTTTGAGCACTACCTTCGTCTGAGTAAGATAATTGAACTGTTGCCCTTGGAGGAAGACCTAGATGATATTCACGGTAATTGTACTGTCCTCCAACTACTAGATAAAAACATTTCAACTCATTAAATTTGGATGATCCAACATAGCTTGCATAATCAGACAAACAATGAAAAGTGGTGTTAAGATTCTCCAACTCTTCCAAGCTGAGCAATTCATTTGCAAAAGATTCACCGCTTCCAACGTCATACAATTTATCCACTTCTATGCCACCTAGGTACAACTCTTGCAATGCAGACAACTTTGATATTAATCCTAGTGGAATTGTCTCCCTCAAACTTACAAAATGGAGGTTAAGGCAATTAAGTTTGCCCAACATTTCCATACCTTCAGGAAGTTCTTCAATGGCAGTATTATTGAGTTCCAACCTTCTCAACAGCACGAGTTTAGCTAGTGAAGGCACTTTCTTCAACTTCTTACACCAACTTAAACGTAAATCATGTAGATTCACCAATTCAGAGATAGAATCTGGCAACGATTCTAAATGATGATTTGGTTTGTCCCAATCACATCGCAAATCAAGTACCCTGAGGCACTGCATATGGATAAAGAAATCGTGTGTTATACTGCTTATGAAAGGATTGCCTCCAAGAAATAAGGTAGAGAGATTCGGGCATCTTGGACTGATTGAAACCTCTGATATCCTATTCTTCATAAAAGAAGCCCTCTCAAGAACTTCTTCCCATGCCACTTCATTTGGTAATACTTCCAATAGTGAACCAGCTTTGACCATGAAATGCTTACGTGTGATACGAAGAGCCATGTCCCTGATCAGATCGTGCATTTTTACACCATCAGACATTTCGGTGTAGTAGACATCATAAGTTTCAACACTTTCAAGCAAGCAGTGGTCTTTAAGTTTTTTCAATATAACTTGGCCTTCAAGAAGCTCATCCTGTCTACTTCTTCCCTCGACCATACCATCCATGATCCAAAAGTCAACCAATTCCCTTGCTAAAATTTTATAATCCTCAGGATACAATGCACAACATAAGAAGGATTTTTTTAGTTTTTCATTGGGCAACCGGTCATAACTGAATTTTAAACGTTCAAAGACAATGTCTTCGCTATCTATGATTCGGTTGCTAAAGTTCCTCAAATCATTCAAAGCAACTGTCCAATCCCTAAGGTCACCATTTCCTCTCATACCTGCAGCTACTGTGATTTTCGCCAGTGGCAAACCAGAACATTCCTTAGTGACCAACTTTGCAGTCGACATTACTTCAGGAGTAAGCTCATCAACTTTATCTAAAAACAACTCCCAAGCTTCTTCTTCAGTTAGAGTTTCTACCTTAACAATGCCTGCACGACATCCCATCTTATTGCAAACTTCTTTCTTCCTGGTAGTTATTAATACTTTGCACCCATTGTCTGTAGTGGGTTCAGGTATACCTATCTCGCCAAGAGGAAATTCTTGCCACATGTCATCCAAAATAAATAGGATCCTTTTCCTCCGTTTCAAAGCCTCATGTAACTTTCCCATCCTTTCTATTTCATCTTGTTCATTTGATAAATCCAAGTCAACCTTTTTCGCAATATCAATTTGTAATCCAGGAATATCCCTAGCTTTTGATAGAGTGACCCAAATAATCTTATCAAACTGATTAGACTTTTCTAGGATTCGATTATATATAGCCATTGCCATCTTGGTTTTACCAATTCCACCCATTCCGTACACTCCAACCACTCTACTTTCACCATCCATTAGAAGTTCCCAAACCTTCTCTAAAGATTTTTGAGCCGTAGTTTCCCCAACCAATTTTTGTGCAGGTAGTTCATCTCCAACCTTTGGCACTTGCCATGTTAGAGTCTCCTTTAATAAGTCACTACCTTTACGAGTAAGTGTATTCCCCTCCATGATCAACTCTGAGATACGTTGTCCTAAATTAAAATTTGAACAACATTTAGGCAATACACCATTTAAGCACCTCTTTGATGTTTTGAACTCTCCTTCGATGAGTTTTGTGTCTTCCAAAATACGTTGGACATTTTTGAGCCAAGATTCCACAACATGTGTAGGAACCTCCCCTCGGTCAATCCTTGCTGTGTGTAACTTGCCATTTACATCATCCTTCAAGGCAATTAATTCTGTCTTCACTATTATCAACTTCTTAATTTCTTTCTTGGGATTAATCATATGCTTGCATCGTATAAAAATTTGGGTATTTAAACAATTTTGTTGACAAAAACAACTCAAAAGAGTACCGATTGCAGCAATTATTTCAGCCATCCTGCCATTATAACACAGCATAAATGTAAGAATGAGGAAAACCTTTTAAAGTGATTGGCACAACAGGATATGAACTTGAACAAGTTTGATGGTTTATATATATTCTACTACAGAGAAAAAAAAAAAAAACAATCCGTCAAATTCAAAGTATTAGTTTATTCCTTGGGTCGTGATTTTTATTCTTTTGGTTTCTAGGGAAAACAAAAAATCTTTTGGTAAAGATATTATTTTTTGAAATATGAGCAAATTGAGTTACACTAACACTTTGTATATAAACATATAATGGGATTACATAGAAAATTACGATGAGCGCCACCCTAACAAGAACATATGTTTGATTAGATTTTTTTTATATTTTAGGATGTATTTGATTACAGAGAAGAATTAGTTTCTCAATAATATCTGGAGAAATAGGAGGACAATAAGGGAATAACTGCCTGAGATCAGGTGAGAAGATAGATGAGATAAACACTACCTTGTTTTTCTGATTTCTAGTGAAATTATTTTATTATCCTTTATACTCCCTCCGTCCCAAATTATAAGTACATTATAGAAGATCCAACTTATTAAAGAAACATCATTTATTAGTTTGTCTACTAATTATATTTCCAAATTTACCCTAATTCATTAAAATTACATTAATTATCCCCATTAAAGTAATTATCGTAAGCAAGGATAATATAGGCAAAAGAACAAACTAACTTAACTAATATGTGGTCAAATATGAAAAGTGACATATCTTGGGACGGAGGCAATAATATTTATCAAGTAATTTTGTATGACCCGTTATCATAATATCGTAACTAAATTCCTTACAACAAGCCCTTTTTTATTTACAATTTTGGCAAACAATCATTTGATTTGTTTTGAAAGAAAAATAAGTAACTTTATTTCAGCAAATTGAAATTGTTCATAAGAAGAGTTGGAGAAGACTATACTAGAATATATATGGAATAATATAATAACATTGTAATTGTCCTTATTTTTGCGATAAAAAAAGGAGATCTTAGTCACACCACATATATCTCTCATACACCACACTTTTAGATAAATTTTGAATAATTGTGTTTTTACGGATTTATCCTAATTATTTTATTTGGCATACTACACATTAATTTTGGTTTTGTTTCTTTTAAAAAATTTACTTGCCAAACAAAATCTAGTAAATAAGGAAACGTTGCTAAATTAAATCTAGCAAATAAAGATATTTTTAATTTTTTGTTAAAAATATGCTAAAATAAAAAAACCAGCTAATCTTATTCTTCCTCAAATCTCTTCATCTTCTTCTAATACTTCAATTTTAGATTTTCTATGAAAAATGAAATATGGAGAACAATAGTCAAAATCTAAGATTTTAATATTTTTCTATGATTTCAATTGTAGATAAAAGTACTCTCTTATCTAGAAGTAGTTGGACATTCTTACATTATTGTATGTTGTTGCTTAGATTTATTTTCATCTTTTAGATTATTTAGATCTATTTCTATATATATTTTTCTACTAAAACAATAAAATAAAATGTGGTATATTGAGAGTTTTATTTTTCAATTTTATTTGTGGTGTGCCTAGAGAATCTTAAGAATATTTGTTGTAAGCTAAACAAATGTGGTGTTTGAAAGATTTGTGTGGTGTGACTAAGATCTCCCTAAAACAAAATGGCAAGAAAGGAGGTCTGATAGTGGTAGATGGGCAAGTGGCCACATTTGAGACTTTACTAGAACACTAAGTGAATTTGCACTTGTCGAGGATGTTCTATTTTTGAAAAATATATTAAATGGACTTGTTATTAGTTATGAAAAGGAAACTGTATTATGTTATTTATGCATGGCAAACTGGGTTTTTGAGGACATGTGGCAAGAGTTAGAATCTTTATAAATATGGGAATCACGCATATGAATTGTGCGTGCATATTAACATAGTCTATATTGAAACCGGCACGAAGTGGTTTGACATCAATTTTGTGACAAAGTGTCTTTGGTTATCTCGCCTTGAATTCATTGTTAGGAAAACCAAGATGTACGCATGGTCGTCTCGTGTCCTTGTGTCTCTTAGGTCTGTCTAGGGAAAGTTATTGGGTTCTGGACGTACGTACCGAGTTAGGACGTACGTACGTTCACTGTAGCAGAGAACTTCTTTTGGTCAGGACGTAGTACTCAGTTAGGACGTTCGTACGTCCAGGTAGTCAGCAGACGTGTTTTCGTATGGAGACGTACGTACCGGTTTAGAGCGTTCGTACGTCATGTTAGGCAGCAGGCTTATTTTTGTGTGGCGACGTTCGAACGTCATATCGACGTACGAACGTCCAAAGTCGGTTTGCACAGTTTCGGCCCATTTTCCTAGGTTTTCAACCCTAAGTATAAATAGGGTTTCTCTTCTACAGAACAAGATAGTTCTTTGGCCGTCCATTCCTCTTCTTGTTCATGTGTTTTGGTTAGGTTTTTTTGATATTAAACTTGTTTGTGGCTATTGAACTCAATTCTCTTTCTTCCCCCTTTTCTCAATTCATATCTGTGTGATCTTCAAGAGTTATTGTGAATTCGGCTTCGAGTCTTCTTGTGTGTTCATCAAGAAGTCGAGTGTCTTGTGCGTACATCAAGGTGCTCTGGTGAAGTCAAGGTGTTAGAGATAACCAGGAGTATCAACTCGCAGTGAGTGCAGGTAGTTGATAGGTTTGTACATCTCTTTTCATCTAGTGGATTATTTTGTTGTCGCGAGGACAACCGTGGACGTTTCCCAGTTTGGGTTTTACCACGTTAAAAACTTCTGTGTGTTATTTACTTTCCGCGTATTGTTTGTTTGCTTGTTTGAATTCACATTTGTTTGTTTGCTTGTTTGAATTCACATTTGTTATACTAGCACTATTTGTAGTTTCTCAATTGGTATCAGTCGCTGGGGGCTGGTTAAGGAGCGTAAAGGCTCACGCCAACGATCAATAGTGCTATGGATTACTCTGGTAAGACACATGTCTCGGTTGTTGCTCGAATGTCTGATGAGCAGTCAACTGACAGTAAAGAATGCTCTAGTAATTGTGACAGGGATTTGATTCTGGTGGACAATAATGATTGGGCTACTCTATACCGGTTATCCAGAAAGGAATGCCTAAGGTTGGAAGCACAAAATTGTATTCTTCAGGACAGACTTGACTTATTGTCTTCTAGTTCCTCATCTATGTCAATCCTGGATAGGGAACCTGTATCATGGCAGGTTGATAAAGTGGCTTTACTGGGTAATCTTGCTGCTCTTGAGCATGACAAGGTCGAATGGGAAGCGCGGTATAAGATTGTATCCTCAGAACTAGACAAGGTCAAAAAGGAGTTGATTCGCCTTCAGTTGCTCGAAAAGTGCAATGGGTTGTCATCTTCTGAATTACCTCCACTGTTGCCCTATCCTCCTACCAAAAAGTCCGACATTCATCACTCTGTGGACACGGTTGGCATCCGGCGCAAGTGGAAACTGTTCAGGCGTGTTCCGCCTCAGGGAAGGAAACGTCAAATGCCGTGCTCACTATGCGGACAGTTTGGACATTGGGCTTCGCAGTGTGGTGTGGCTGCTCATGTTCCACAATCATGGAAGCGGTTCTCACAGCCGTCGTATGATTATCCATCTTATCCATATGCCTCTTACTCTTTTCGTTGTAATTTTGCAGGAAATGTTTCGAATGTGGCGATCACTGCTCTTCATGTCTCAAGTTCGGATACTGAGTGGTTACTTGATAGTGGTGCTTCAAAACATATGTCAGGTAATGCCAAACTTTTCTCCTCCGTTACTGCTATAGATGGTGGAAGTGTTACTTTTGGGAATGGTAAGAGCTCTCCTGTGATTGGTAAGGGATTTGTCGCTGGTATTGGTTTATCTCCGAATGATGTTTGTTTGTCAGTTGATGGTTTGCGTGTAAATTTGATCAGTATTAGCCAACTGTGTGATACTGACCATACTGTTAATTTTTCCAAAAATATATGTTCCGTGCTTGATAGTTCGGGTAAGTGTATCATGACAGGTAAACGAACATTGGATAATTGCTATGCCATTCAGCCGGTTGCATCTAGCATGAACTGCTTACCTAGCAAACTAAATGAAGGTCTATTGTGGCATCAACGACTAGGTCATGTCAACTTTGAACACCTGGACAATCTCACTCGGAATGAATATATTAAGGGAGTTCCTAGACTTGGAAGAAATCGAGACACTGTGTGTGGTGGGTGTCAACTAGGTAAACAGATACGTAGTCCACATTCCAAGAAAAAATCCATAACCACATCCTCTCCTTTAGAACTCATACACATGGATCTGATGGGTCCTACTCGTACTCCTAGTCTAGGAGGCAAACGATACATCTTGGTTATGGTTGATGATTACACTCGCTTTACCTGGGTATCATTCTTGCGTGAAAAATCTGATGCGTTTCTTGAGTTTCAGGGAATATGCCTTCGTATTCAGAACGAGAAAGACACTCAAATTAAATATATCAGAAGCGATAGAGGTGGTGAGTTCACAGCCACAGGTGTGATTGAGTATTGTATTGCAAATGGTACATGGCAAGAACTTTCGGCTCCATACACTCCGCAACAAAATGGAGTCGCTGAAAGGAAAAATCGTGTTATTCAGGAAATGGCTCGTGCTATGTTGCATGCAAAGGATGTTCCAACCAAGTTTTGGGCGGAAGCGGTTCATACTGCTTGTTACATAATGAACCGTGTATACCTAAGATCTGGTACCACACAAACTGCTTATGAGCTATGGTATGGTAAGAAGCCGAATCTCAAATATATGCGAGTTTTTGGTAGCTTGTGCTATGTGTGCAAGGACAGACAAAGTCTGTCCAAGTTTGATAGTCGAGGTGAAGTAGCTCTTTTATTTGGTTATTATTCTAACAGTAGAGCCTTTCGAGTGTTTAACTACACCACTCGCAAGGTCATGGAATCCTTTAATGTTGTTGTTGATGACACTATTACATCTGACTCTTCTGTTTCCGCTGGTACACAGGATGTCACAGTTCTCTCACCCGTGTCAGACCCAGCTGACATGTCTTCCATATCGTTATCATCACCTGATAATGGCAATAGTGGTACTAAACCTTCTGATGCTGCAGAGGACGTGCCTAGTGGGACCGGTGTTGTGCTCACACCGGATGATGTAGTTCAATCACCAGATGTGATTGATGTGTCTTCAGATCTCTCCACTGTTCCTGCTGACCCTGAAAGTGTGTTTAATCTAGCCTCACCTCGTGTCAAACAATATCACTCCTTAGGAGATATCATTGGGGATATTAATGATCAGCGTCTGACTCGTCGGAGGGCCAAGGAGACAAATTGTGTTCATTATGTTTGTTATCTCTCTTCTCTTGAACCTAAAAATGTTACTGATGCTCTTATTGATGATGATTGGCTAGTTGCTATGCAGGAAGAACTCGGTCAGTTTAAGCGTAGTGATGTCTGGACGTTGGTTCCTAGACCTACTCACACTAATGTGGTTGGCACCAAGTGGATCTTTAAAAACAAATTGGATGAGTTCGGACAGATTGTGCGCAACAAGGCAAGGCTCGTGGCTCAGGGCTACAGTCAAATTGAAGGTATTGACTATGGAGAGACATTTGCTCCCGTGGCTAGGTTGGAATCTGTCAGGCTTCTTCTTGCTATGGCATGCCATTTGAATTTCAAGTTGTATCAAATGGATGTCAAAAGTGCATTTCTCAATGGTATTCTTAATGAGGAGGTCTATGTTGAACAACCTAAAGGGTTTGTGGATCACACTTTTCCGAATCATGTCTTCAAATTGCAAAAAGCACTGTATGGGTTAAAGCAGGCTCCTCGGGCTTGGTATGAACGTCTGACCTCCTTCTTACTGGGAAAAGGATTTGTTCGTGGCAGTGTTGATCGGACTCTGTTCATACTGCGAAAGAATACTGATGTTCTTCTCGCCCAAGTCTATGTGGATGATATAGTGTTTGGGTCAACGTGCCCAAGTCTTTCTGAATCTTTCTCTCAATTAATGAGCTCTGAATTTGAAATGAGTTTAATGGGAGAACTGAATTTCTTTCTTGGCCTACAGGTCAAACAGTTTGATCATGGAGCTTTCATTTCTCAAACAAAGTATGCTAAAGAATTGGTTAAAAAATTCGGTCTCAGCACTTCCAGTGGTCAAGATACTCCCATGGGTGAGAGGGTACGTCTTGGTAAGGATATTATGGGTAAGTCTGTTGATATTCGTGAATATCGGAGTATGATTGGTAGTCTCTTGTATCTCACTGCTAGTCGTCCAGATATTTCTTATAGTGTTGGGGTATGTGCAAGATTTCAGGCTAACCCTAAAGAATCTCATCTCATTGCGGTCAAGCGTATCATTCGGTATGTTGCTAGCACTCTTGACTATGGGTTATGGTTCACCAGAGATACGAATAGTGTTGTGGCAGGTTACTGTGATGCTGATTGGGGTGGTAATCTTGATGATCGTCATAGTACCAGTGGTGGCTGTTTCTATGTTGGGAATAATCTTGTTTCCTGGCATAGCAAGAAACAATCATCTGTATCCATCTCTTCATGTGAGGCTGAGTATATAGCTGCAGCTAGTGCCTGTACTCAACTTCTGTGGATGCGTCAGATGTTTCGGGATTATGGCATTCAACAGCAGGCGATGGACCTATTCTGTGATAACACCAGTACCATTAGCATTTCCAAGAATCCTGTTCAACACTCACGCACAAAGCATATTGACATTCGTCACCATTTCCTTCGTGAGGCGGTCGAAAAGGGTGATATAGTAATGGAGTTCATTCCTACTGAACATCAGCTAGCAGATATTCTTACAAAACCTCTTGATGCAAGCCGATTCCATTCCTTGCGTAAGTCTATTGGGGTTGTAACTCTTCCCTAATTGTTTTGTTACTTTCTGTTTCTTTCTGGTATTGTCATTGTGGTTAGGATGTTTAGATTCGGTGTTTTTGGTGTTTATTATTATTGTGGGTGTTTTTGAGGACATACTACATTCTCTATTGTGTGGATTTCATTTTACAAATGTTTCTAGTTTGGCGTTCTCAACTGTCTTTGTGTCATGCATAGGTGTAGGGTTACATTATACTTTCTTCGTATTGGTAGTTTCTTGCATGATGCATTTCAATGTGGTGTGCTTGACATTTTCAATACATGTTTAACTCCAGTCTTCCATGGGTGATTTTTCATGATCGTTGCTTCCTTTTATTTTATTTTTTTTTTTTTTTTTTTCTCACCTCTTGCAAGTGGTCAATGACTCACAAAATCCCCAGCCATTTGAATGTCTTGAGAGCATGCTCATTTGGCTAAGAACCCGTTGGGGCTGTGAGGGTCATGCTCTGACGGATGCAGTCAAGAGATGTTAGTTCTTGTGTTGCACGTTATCATGGTATTGCACTTCTTGAGTGTGTTTTTGCCGAAAAGATGTAGGCTACACCCTACCCTCGTGTTCTGGTAAAAGATGGAGATATTTCATACTCCCACACGGGAATGGCATCTGTTTCAATGGTTTACAAAAAAAAAAAAAAAAAAAAAAAAAAAAAATGGCTAATGGCTTTCGCATTTGTCTAGTTGAAGGACAAGAAGAAAAACAATAGTGTGTGTTTTTGGGCTCGTTGCAAGTGACCTTCAATATTTTCTATGATCATGTCTTTAGTTTGTTTTTCGGAGGTTGGTATTGGTTTATCAGGTTCTTCTACATACTTGCATCATTCTAGTAACTACCATGTCATGGTGTATGATGTCGTTCTTTGCTTTTGCATTCTCTTGTGGTTGAGGATTGTTTAAACTATATTCGGTTGTAAATGGAATTCGTATGATAAGTAGAAGTATTTTCTTGTGATGTCTCTCAATATCTGCTTTTCGGGTTATGTGGTTTATTTTTATAAAAAAAAAAAAAAAAAAAAAAAAAGGGGGTCGTACGAACGCTGTGATGACGTCCGAACGTTGAAGTGGGCAGATCTATTTCCAACGTACGAACGTTATTAGAACGTACGAACGTAGGGTCTGACAGATGTTTCATTTTTTAGTCCCGACGTACGAACGTCTTTAGGACGTACGAACGTCCCTGATACAGTCCGGCCAATTTGTGTTTAAATTCAAATATTTTTTTTGAGCCGGAGGCTTACTGTTACATCAATCGTGCCTTTTCTTCTCTCTTGCACGTACATAGGAAGTCTTCACCTTCTCTCAAGGTCTTTTCTTTGGTTTTTCTGTTCTTCGTCTTCTTTGGTGGTTGTTCATTGCTTCTCTCAAGCAGCGTGTTTCTATTTCTTTGGTATTGAGCATGTTCTTGGATATTGCTATTTTCATGTTCGTTCGACTTGGTTTCTTTGTTTTGCAGTATTTTTTTTGGTAATGGATCTCTTATTGGGCCCATGATAGGTTTTCTCCTATAAATAGGGGAGTCTTCTCCTCTTTTACTCCTATTGTATCTTCTCATCTCTTGCTAGTTCCTTCTTTGTTCTTCAGTATTTTCTATGGCAGAATTTGCACTTCATGGAGTTTTTGTTCCGGGTGTTGGGTTTGTGTCTTTCATGGCGATGGAGTACAAGAACAATGCCAAGGTTTGTCGTTTATGTCGCGTTCCCCATGGATTTGACTATGATCATCGACCTTTACTTCCTTCATGCGTGGTTCTTGTCAATCATTGGGAAAGGCTACCGGGACATCTTCAGAATCACATCTTGGAGTTGGCTGGATACCCGAGGGTTTCAGGACGTGCTGCTCCTCTTACCGACTGTGGCTTGGACAGCAGAATTGGGGAGTTATTTTGTACGAGTGCTGATAGTCCTGTGCACACTCGGTGGAATAGATATTCGGCTCGTGCGAAAGCTTTATGTCCTATCTTAAGCTTTATGTTCATATGATCGCTCGGTGGATTAGACTTCTACAAGCTTCCTCTAGGTCATTGGGAAAGGGTTTTTCGAATTCGTTAATTCGAGCCTTCTATTTTTGTCGTTTTTGGCTTTTCTGCTTGTGGGTTTCTCTGTTTGGTTATTAGTTGACTTTCTGAACTTTTAATAGTTGGATTAGTTTTATATTTTTATCTGTCTTATATGCTTTGTTTGGTATTGATTTCTTCTTCTTGGTTATTGGTTTATTGTTATTCTTTTCCTTTATTGGTTGGTTATTTTGATCACTTGTTGTGACAAAAAGGGGGAGATTTATGACTCTAATTACTAACAATCGTCTTCTTGTTGTTAGGTTATTTTTGGGTCATGTTTCAGGTATGCTACACGTATGGGGGAGTTGCTCATGAAGTTTGGAGCTCATGAAGTATGGGGGAGTTGCTCGAAGGAACTTCTGTTGAATCTTTGATTGCTTCCGTTCGATCTCTGATGGTTAAAGCATCTTCCTAAAGCTGGATAACAAGAATTGGTGACTTGTTATGTGTTTCTATTTTGAGTGTTTTTGTAGGCATGTTTTATAAATGCCATGGTTTGGGATTGTAAGCACGTTTTATAAGTGCTATTAGAGTCATAGGTTTTTGTCACAAAATCAATGTCAAAGGGGGAGATTGAAACCGGCACGAAGTGGTTTGACATCAATTTTGTGACAAAGTGTCTTTGGTTATCTCGCCTTGAATTCATTGTTAGGAAAACCAAGATGTACGCATGGTCGTCTCGTGTCCTTGTGTCTCTTAGGTCTGTCTAGGGAAAGTTATTGGGTTCTGGACGTACGTACCGAGTTAGGACGTACGTACGTTCACTGTAGCAGAGAACTTCTTTTGGTCAGGACGTACGTACTCAGTTAGGACGTTCGTACGTCCAGGTAGTCAGCAGACGTGTTTTCGTATGGAGACGTACGTACCGGTTTAGAGCGTTCGTACGTCATGTTAGGCAGCAGGCTTATTTTTGTGTGGCGACGTTCGAACGTCATATCGACGTACGAACGTCCAAAGTCGGTTTGCACAGTTTCGGCCCATTTTCCTAGGTTTTCAACCCTAAGTATAAATAGGGTTTCTCTTCTACAGAACAAGATAGTTCTTTGGCCGTCCATCCCTCTTCTTGTTCATGTGTTTTGGTTAGGTTTTTTTGATATTAAACTTGTTTGTGGCTATTGAACTCAATTCCCTTTCTTCCCCCTTTTCTCAATTCATATCTGTGTGATCTTCAAGAGTTATTGTGAATTCGGCTTCGAGTCTTCTTGTGTGTTCATCAAGAAGTCGAGTGTCTTGTGCGTACATCAAGGTGCTCTGGTGAAGTCAAGGTGTTAGAGATAACCAGGAGTATCAACTCGCAGTGAGTGCAGGTAGTTGATAGGTTTGTACATCTCTTTTCATCTAGTGGATTATTTTGTTGTCGCGAGGACAACCGTGGACGTTTCCCAGTTTGGGTTTTACCACGTTAAAAACTTCTGTGTGTTATTTACATTCCGCGTATTGTTTGTTTGCTTGTTTGAATTCACATTTGTTTGTTTGCTTGTTTGAATTCACATTTGTTATACTAGCACTATTTGTAGTTTCTCATATATAATAGTTGAACCCAAGGGGTCCCACTTACTCTTTTCTAGGTGGCATCGTAATTGATCTGCTACTGTCACACTTTTTCTCATTTTTTAAAATGTAAAATAAAGCAGTAAAAATCTAATTGGGTAGAATTTATAAGCTGAGAATCCACCTATAACCTCACAAATTGGATTAATATTCTGGTTTAATGGGATGGTTATGGTTTAGTCTAATGAATCAAGTTATGGTGTTTTTTTTCTTTTAAATAAATTATAATCGCGTTATTTTAATGTGTGGGAAATAAAAAATAAAAAAAAAATTGTATTAACATGAGTTCACAATTAAGTTAAAATGACTATAAAATGTACCTTGTGTCAATACGTACACTAACTATTATTGAATATCACAAGTTGTTGAACCCATATTATCCACCGGGAGTTGTGTTATCCGATAAATGGAGGATCGCTTATAATGCATGGTATTCCCAAAGGATTTCTATTACCTTATTACATTGTTGTAATTGTATGATTGTGGAACTGAGCTTTTTTTAATGTCCTTTTCAACCAAGATTTGTAGAGAATTATAATTAATATTTTTTTTTTGTATTTAGTATGGTTTTTATAAAAAAAAATTAAGGACTTTAAATAGAAAAAGAATTTAGTAGAAAAAGAGATTCAGAAGTCGGTGAATTCTAAAGGTTTTAAGGTTTCTATAAATCTATGCTGACATAGAAGGTGGGCTCCTTTTTTAAATTGGGCTCTCACCAAATTCAAGCTTTATTCTCAAGTTTCTAAAAAAACGCCATGTGGCACTTGTTGTCTACGACTATTATATAGTATAATAGATGCAATATTGTGCATATATATATATATATATATATTAAACTAAGACTCCATCAAACATGCATGAAACATAAAATGCAAATGTAATACCCCGGGTCGGCAGGTAGTTTGCTGAAGGGGTGGTTCCTACGACACTTAAGAGGGGGATGTCCTGACATTGGAATATAGGTATACATCCCTCATTTATTATCACTGGGGCCTTTTGGGCTCACTTGGCTCTAGAGTTCGAAAGAACTCCGGAGTTAAGCGTGTTTGGGTGGGAGTAATCTCAGGATGGGTGACCTCCCGGGAAGCAGGTTGTTGCCCATAAAACCCCACACTGTCGGACATCTATAGTGGCTAAGTGGGGACAATATCAATAATGTGCATATTGAAGTAAGATTATCATGTATTCCATCTGATGTAGGATATATTGAATATTTTTTTTTTTTTTTTTCTAAGTTCTAAGTAGGTTCAAGAAAAAATATTCTTTTAGTTCCAAGTATATTATATTAACTACTAAGAATCATTATGTTTTTAAAAGTCATTTTAGTTTACAAGCCCTTTACTTCTTAAACAAGCTTCTTGCTTTATAGAATAAGCTCTAAGTTGTTATAATAAATGTGTTGATTATTATTGAATTGAATAGAAGAATTGCTTCTTGAGTTATCGTTGTTTTTTGCTAGATTATTCATCTTTTCCTTTTCTTTTACTTGGTGGATTCCAAGCTTCTATTCGTCTAAGATTCCCAACCATTTATTCTCTTCTTCTTTGAGAGATTCCTAATATCTTTCTTCCAAGTTCCACATTAAGTGGTATTAGAGCCTCACATTTTAGATCTTTATCTATAAAGTGGTCTGTCATCACCTTCCATTCAAGCAGATTTCGTCCATCCAGATTCAGAAAATTCGTCAACTTTGTAGGCTTCTACAGGACATAATATTATGGCCCAGTCTGTGTGCGATATCTTGTTGGAAAGATCTTCGAGTCGTCTTTCTATCACAATCACACGTTCTACTACAAGGTGTTTTAAATCGTTTGTTTACTACAACAACATTTCTCTTAAGATCCAATGACACCTAATCAACAAGTTTTTTTTTCAAGGAAAGACTTTGATGCAACTATCAATTCTCTTAAAGAAACTCAAACATAGATGAAATCTTCACAAGATTTTTTTTCAAGCTACTCAAATTTCGTTGAAAGATTCTATTAATCAACTCACCCGCCAAATTTCTCAAATACTCAAACGTAAGGACAAAATAGATGAAGAGATCCCTGTCTCTACATCCAATATTCTAGCCACCATCATCCCTCTCCACTCTACACTTATTGTTCCCTCCACCATCCAACCAATTTCAGCTTTTTCTCAAGAGGAGAATGTTGATTTTAACCTAGCCGACTTATTTAAAGATGAGGAGTTTATTGCATATTCTATCTTTCCTACTTATTGATAAGTATCCAAAAACGTAATTTTTATCCCTAATTAGTATGATGTTAGAACTCACTTTTGGACATGAAAATTCTTTTTTTCTTTTTCTTTTAGTTTAGTTAATTTTAATTTTTTGTTATTTTATTTAATAGATTTTAGTTTAGTATTATGCTAGGTTAATCTCCATTTTTCAAGTGAGAGATGAAACCTTTTTCATTTATGTAGTGGTTAGTATATGATTTGTTAAGTTTTAATCCTTTAGAGTAATTCTGAAGATTAAAGATCTAATACTTCGAGAAAAGGTTAGAGGTAAGTTATTACAATGTTTTATTTGTGAAACGAAATATATAACAGTGTTCATTTACTTTCTTCTTAGTTCTTTAAATTCTCTTAGTAGGTGGAATATACACTTTGCTATAGTTATTTGGGGACACATTGAGTGACGCTCTGAAAGACGAACATACTCTTTCTTGCCACCAACATAATAGTTGTATATTGTGTTGTAGTATTTCCTCACATTTTAATGATAAGAAGTATCGTTGATTTTCTAGAATTGGTAGACTCTAATGTAGATACAATAAGTGTTTAATATCATATCTTTCCATTATACATTTCGAATCATCTTAGTGTGTAATGAGTATTTATCTATGGATTAATCTTGATAAATCTATATATTAATTATTATACATGTTTGAATTGGTGGATTCAATCTCTTGAAACTCTCATCTTATTTATCTTTTTAAAATATTTCTTTCATTAGTAGTAGTTAATCATCATTAATACCTTGCAAAATCATTTGCCCCTTTATTCTCTAGATTAGTAAAAATGAATTTCTCTTATTCATTTAACTTGGTTCTCTCTTAGACGTGGATTCGATAACTTTTCTTGGAGCTATACTCATTTTAGGTAGTCAAAACAAGGTTTTGAAAACCTGATCTAATTAACGACTATTTCGCACATTCACTATGTGTTTAAAAATCATTTTAGTTTAGAAACCTTTTTTAAACAAACTTTTTGTTTTATAAAAGAAGCTTTAGGTTATTGTAATAGATAGGTTAATTATTATTGAATTGAATAGAAGAATTGTTTCTTGAGTTATCCTTTGTTTCTTGTTAGATTATTCATCATTTTCTTCTCTTTTACTTGGTAGATTCCAAGCTTCCATTCGTAAAAGATTCCTAACCATTGTATCCTCTTCTTCTTTTAGAAATTCCTAGTCCCTTTCTTCTAAGATCTACATTACCATCAAACATCCATGAAGCATAAATACAAATTAATCAACCATCGTTAGGCAAGGATATTACTATTTACACTTTTATTTTATTTTTTTGATAAATGTTTTTACATAGATAGAAATCAGATCTATATTATTTACACTTACATGTATAAATAGGGGGTGGGAAAAAGAGTTTAATTTGTATTGGATACGTTTTTTTTTTTTTTTGCAATTAAAGGATTTGGAACATAGATCCTGCCTGTGCTGATTCATAGAGTATAATGGGGTGGGTTGGGTTAACCCTTTTTTTTCTTGTAATTTGAGCGGATTTGGTTGGTTTGATAATTTTAATGTACGTGCTATAATTAGATCATGAATGTAATGCATATGGTGTTGCTCTTTCAGAAGATATACGCATTTCTCCAATCATTAACGTACATAACATATATCCAATTTATGATTCACGTGAAGTTTTGGTTTGCGAGAACTCGAGGACGATGCAGAGCATCTTGACTTGAGTTGACTAACAGTTTCCTATTTCATACTTTGAGTGTATTGTTTTAGAAATCCTTATGTAAGCTAAACTTTGTTTCTAAGTTATGTTTGTGCTATTTTGTTGTCTTTATAATAGTCTAGAAGAGTCATTTGAGTTCTACTTTGTTTAGGATTCCTTAAGGAAAATGCATTTGGAGGTTTACTCAGTTTCAAATTAGTTATCAAGAGTTATCTATATAAAGAGGGTTAAAAACAAAAAATTTAATTAGTTATTCAATCAACTATCAAAGTTCTAGTTATTTAGCAATTTTCTTTCAAGTTTATAGTGTTAGATTCAATTATTATGCTTCCCTCTACGTCAAAAGTAAAGAAACCTAGGGCTGAAAACGCGTCAGGTATTGTTGGGTTCATACAAGCCCAAACCCGAATTATATAAAACAGCCTAAACCCGAATCTGAATTGGGTTTAAATAATAAACCTAAACCCAAGATTTTACCCAAATACCCGACCAAACCCGAGAATATTTTATTAAAAAATATCAAATCTAACGGAAAGAATAGGATTTTGTCTACACACATTTGAAAAGTATGAATTTATAGAAAAAAAACCCAGTTAAATGCAAAGAAAAATTGACTCCTAAAATTCAAAATTGTATTTTTCTATTTATTTACCTTATGTTCGAACTTTGTTCCTTTGCTGCAGTTCCTTAGCAATCTTTACACTGACTACACAATTAAGAAACCAGTTTTGTTTGAGAAAAAGAAAACATGTTATTTAAGAAAATTTTAAAATGAACACTATAACAAAAGGTACAAGAGCTGGAGGAGACTTTAATAGCATATATGCAAGGTAATTATTTTCTCAATCTACAATTAGAATTTAGAAGTGCTTTTGATAAACGAAAGAAAAAAAAGGCAAGAAGGAAGTCTGATAGTTGTAGATGGGCAAGTGACTATGCCTAAGAATTTACTAGAACATATACGAAATGGTTGTGAATGAGAACAAAAAATATCACAATTTTGCTCTGTTATTGTGGAATTGACATACATCACAAGTTGGCGTGGTTTACAACAAAGGGAGGTCAAGGTTGGGTATAAAGAAGTTCAGTCATACCTAGAAGTTGCAAGTACTCTTAGCTTGTGATGAACTAGTTTAGAGTGCACTCTACTAAATTGTATTTCAATCTAACGCTAACAAGTTACTGAAATTATTTTTACTAATGTGTTAGTAGGTACTACGCACTGGTTAATTTTTAATTTATCAGTTTAAGATGAACATTCGAGTTTTAAGTTATTAATTACACTCGCAAGCTAGCAAAAATTACAATTAGACTAATTTATTGAATTTTATGAAATAATTATTTTTGAAACAAATTTATTAATATTCGTTTATAGGAATTAACAGTTAAAAATTGTTAGTTTCTCATAATATATGTTAATTTGATTATATTTAAAATTATTGGGCCTTTCGACAAAAAATCGTATGTTAAATTACGATCAAACCATGACTAAAAGAGTGTTTGTATTTTAAGTTTTTAACTCACTTTTCATCAACCAGGAGATACCCCTGAATTTTATTCAAGCTTATAATAGTATAGTATAGATAGTAAATCCATATTTACCACAATAGTGTTATCAATGTAAAGTTGCAAACTGAATACCAAGATGAGCAGAACCAGATCTGAAAGAGTGAAAGATAAAAAATAATCTGGCTGTGCTTGTTTACCCGGAAAGTCCAAGGAAAGCAAAACTTTTCTCAATTTTTCCGTTTTCCATCTGCTTGGTTGGTAGCTAAAACAGTGGGGACCACGTGAAACTTTTGTCAAAACTGCAAAACACATAAGCAATTTATACGGTTTTAAAACTCCAGGATAAGTTTCCTCATCTCATGTCTTTCGTGTGGTCCGCTTCTCACTTCTCTCTCCCTCCCTTTCTCTCTCCTCTTTCTCTCTCTACTTTCCTAATTTTTTGCTTTCTCGCACCAAGCAACAAATCTGTTAAACTTGGTGAATCTTTTTCTTTGGAAAATAGTGCAAAAACTGTTTTACTCTACTTTCCTGTGAAACAAGCACAGCCTAGAAAAAATTGAAGTTAATTCAAAACACTTCTGAAAGAGAGAAAAATTAAATTCATTTGAAAAAAACTCAAACGATGAGTTGTTATAGACTTTACTACTATATATGACTTTACTACTATATATATATATATATATATAGAATGTAAAATACGCTGTAGAAAATGCTTCTCTAAAAAATATAAAACAAATGCGGGCAAGAAGGAAGCCTGATTGCTTAAGACGAAAAATATCTATCTAAGTATCTTCAAAGCTAGCAAGCGATCATACCTGAGACTTTACAAGTAGAATTTATATGAATTAGATCTGAATGAGAAGCAAGCTAATATCTCAAGACGAAGAAGAAGGATATATATCTTTGTATGCTCAAAGCGACAATTTCTAAGAAATAACGATCAGACTTGAGAGGAGACCATAGTCGTTGCAGCAGTTAGGAGAGGAATCTGGCAGCACTTGACTATCTCCATGGGAAGCAAACCAACTTATATATCCTGGATAGCCAATAAGAACTTCCTTGATGAAGCTAATTATATATATAGCCTCATCCTACTTTTCTTTTATAGACCAATAAATCACAATGTAAGTTACCATTTACCCTAGGTTATTTGTCGATCGATTGTATACTAGGCCAAGCAAGGTCATTTTGGCAAATATGACATGCTATGGACTGACACATACACAAAGTTATTTGAGCAGATGATGTGGAATCTATCTTCAGTATCCTTTTATCACCATAAAAGCAAACAAAATTCCATATGTTTTTCACAAAGTAAACTGAGGAAGCCCCACACACTACAACATATAGGTTGTTTACCGTAAACGACTGTTTTAAATCTACTTTTCGGAAAGCTATATTTTTAACAATGTTGGGATATATGTGTTGTAATTGCATAATTTCCATATGTTTTTCACTAAAGTAGTAGAATGACAACCACTTATTTCTATCACAAAACAAAGGAAAGCTATGTTGTATAATTTTTTTTTTTTAAAGACAAAGCCACCTAGCTAGAATGTGACTGGTAGGGTTTAAGCCCTTTATAATGGGCAAGGCATTGATTCCTTTTAAGATCAATATCTTAAGAGAAACTTCCTACACTATTACTATTGGAATGAAGACCATTGATAAATTCGAATAAATTTCCTACTTTACACCTTTACTCTCTGTATAAGTTTTGCCTTTCATCTTTCAATATTCCATTCCTCAAGAACTTTAATTGTCTTGGATTTATAACCCTAATTCTTCTATCAAACAAAACACCAAAATTCAATATTGCACTATAATTGTTAGCGGGCACTCATATGTAATTAATTAGTGGGCCTGTAGGGGTTTGATTGGTTTTATTATAATCCACAACGAAACCACCAAGGTTTTAGCTCATGAGATTGTAATATATTTAAGCCCTTAGATCTCATTTATAACAACGGCTAAGATGGGCTGTCAAGATGGATGTCATCCTAAGAATGGCAGCCTAGACAGCCCGTGAATGTAAATAACTAACCAAACATTTGAGCCTTTTGATCTTGAATATTCACTTGGATAATTGAACTTTTGATTCCAAGCTTCGAAAAAATATTTGATCTTGACTCCAAATTGAGTTTTTCTTAACTTGAAAGCTATAATAAAAAATGAAGTGTGAGTTTGAGAGAGATTGAGAAAGCTTAAGAGATTTTGTGAACTTGTAAATTGAAGTGTATTAATGCATTGAATTTATACTTTTCTTAACATTGCAAAAGACTATGTTAGCCTCAAAATAAAGTTGTTAAGAGTTCTAACAACTATATTTTATGGTCTAAATGGTAAAATAAAAAATTTGGTCACAAAGACATATTTAACCTTAAAATAGAGTGGTTGAGAGTCCTAACAACTTTATTTTAAGGGTTCTATGGTACAAAAATTATGCTAGTCTTAAAATAGAGTTGTTGAGACTTGAGAGTTCTAAATTATATGGTTTATATGATATAATTCAAATATTAATTACAAAGACAATTTTAACCTTAAAAAAAAGTTGTTGAAACTCCTAACAACTCTTTTTTAAGGGTTGTGTAGTCAAAACAACAATCTATTTTTAGAATAAGTTAAATGTACTAGCTTTTGAAGTAATTATTGCATGGTTGTCTTGTTGAAACTTAGAACTTTGGAAGTACAAAGTCTCACCTAATGGCCTAATAAATTTTTTAGTGGTTTGATAGAAAAGTCAAAAAATTTAATTGTTTTCATGTACATGAAAAATAGTTTGTAGTTAAATTTAATTTATGTCGGGCTCGGGCTCGGGCTAAACGGGCTTATATGTCGGGTTTCGGGTTAAAAATCAGGTCGGTCTCGGTTTCGGATCGGTCTTAGATGGAATGTCCAAACCCTATATGAAAATTTCGGTCTCGGGCCCATATCGGGTCGTGTTCGGGTACCGAGCGGGTTTTTTTGTCGGATTTTCAGTCGGGCTTGGGTATTCGGTTCATATGGCCGGGCCTAGAGCTATATAACCCAAATATGTATGCATATGTAATCTTATAAAACAGGGTTGGAAGATGAGTTTGAAGATAGGGTTGGTTTTCTCTTCTTCACGTTCTAATGAAGAACCCTTGTTCTATCTGAGGGTTCTATCTCTTCTCACATTGTTATCTGTTTGGTTTTTTCTACGAGGGCATGTCCTCCGTTTGTTTTGGTTGGAGTTAATAAAATTTTATCATGGATATATTTACTAAAAGTGCCAATTTTTATTTTTTTTTACAAAATAGCAAGAGTAGCGACGGCCATAAGCCATCGCAATTTCAAAACTAGATCTGTCCTCCATTGGAATTTGTGGCGGAACTTGCGACGGCCATAAGCTGTCGCTGCTTCGTGACTACCCAAAGCCGTCACAACAGTCAGTAGTAGCGACTGCCATTGGCAACGGCTCATGTCTGACACCACACCACTAGCGTCGTCATCTACTGTGTTTAACTTGCGATCTACTGTCGCAATTGGCCTTTCGCAGGCCGTCACAATTGTCCTGTTCTTTTGTAGTAATCTCTTATTTCATTCATACTCTATAGGCTTACAACAAGTGATTTAAGTTGAAATTTTATTTAAGTGTATACATTTTTTTTTCTTTTTTAGTAATTGAAGTCACACAAATGGGACAAACTTATGTCCTGTTTGTCCAGAGTGCCATAGGCTCGCAAGTGCTTCTTAACCAGCTCAAACTAATGCTGGTGTGTGCTGCTGATTGAAACATCCTGGATGATGGTATTGTTCTCAGTCTTATGCATGTATGGCTTCACAACAATTGCCTTCATCTGTACAGACCATCAGTTAAGGTGCTTAGAGTATGAATATGCCACCAATACATCCATTCTAAAAAGTTGATACGCCGACCACCCCATCAGTTAAGGTGCTTAGAGTATTATCTCATTGTCATCAGACAAGGGTTTTAAAGTCAAGCCTTAAGTCATCATATGAATACAAATATCAATTACAAGTGAAAGCAGACAATTGATGGTTTCATATTTCATAATGAAACATATAGGTTCAACAAGGGTCTAATTTCCCATATAGAGATGATCCTTAAACAACTCCACCTCTCTCTCATCCTCCATGTTAACTCCGGATTTAAAGTCCCTGAAATTTACTTTATTTGAATAACCATGCTAGAAAAATAAAAGAATATCATCCCAATATAAAAATACAAGAAGGATGTTACCTTGCAATTATCACACGCAATTCCAGAGTGTACTTTTTCTGCACAAGGCAATAGATTGGGCTTCGTTAATGACATTATCACGTCGCAATACATCATAATTTAACTGCTACCCTATTGTCCTTGAAAAAAATCAAAATTATATTAGAATTTGAGGAAAGCAACCATTGTACCACTTTCATCGGGAATAAAATTTAAAGTAAACAGCCCAAATGGAATGGCAGGCGGTGAGTTGAGATGCTGATGGACTGATTAGAGATTCTAATGGTGATTCCTTGCTAGATTATACTCTTTTCCATCAACACCTTTCAAAACAAAAAACAAAACAGTGTGTTAATCCATACTCTTCCAGAAGAGCTGCAGAGAATACATGAGAATGTACCATCTCTAGATTTGCTAGGTCCTCTGTGGCATCATAAAAAACCACAGGGAAAGAACCACATTTAGAATGTTCGGTACCAAACTCAATATTTAGACACTAGCAAGTAGCAGCAAATTTTTTGTCTAATAATTCGTATATTTACTTAAAAGTATTTGTGCAACATATGCATGAATGTTACCAAGTGATAATTTAAGGGCTTTGTACCCAGGATAGCCTGTGTGCATTACAAAACATGCTGTTTAACACAGGTCATAGGAGTATAGGACATTTAAGCTAGTAGTATTAAAACATCCACATACGAAACCACAAGTATTGAACAAAAAGATGGATGTTACCTCACAACTATCACAAGTACTGTATGCCCACCCACTCGTGTGCACTGAATTACTATCGCAAACTTGTGCTCTGTTCCTCTCTTCATTTTGATTAATTTCGAAACCACGAGACCATCTTCAGCATCCACTGAATTCCATTATGTACATTTCCTGCACATAAAACAATAGATTGCTTGGTTAATGACAGTAGCACACATCAGAATTTGAGGAACCAATGAAAATTAATAATTATTTCCGAAAATCAAGGGGAATGACAGACACCATCACCTCATAAGTCACAAGGGATGGGTTTCAAGGACTGATAATAGATTAGAATAATGATACCTTGCTGCATATAGCACACAAATGAATTGAAGCCATTAATCAAAATTAAAAATTGAAAAAATTAATTCTACATACCATCTTGGAAATATCATTTTGATGCATAAGTTGGATCCCACTCGTAGAAGAAGGGTTGAAGGATATTTTGGGGAAAGGCAGGATCCCACTCCAGTAAATCCCAGCATTCTCTGCTTCCTTCAATTGCTTTAAGAGATGCTGGTGGTGTCGATTGCTCTGCTCCCTTAAATTGAGGAAGCCTCTTTAATTCAGAACAATTACATATGCCAACCATTTCAAGAGAGTTACAAATCATCACACCCCTCCAAATGCTCTTCAGTTTCGGTAGATTCCAAAACTTCAAATCTTTCAACCTAGGGATTGTGATGGGGGTTTCATTATTTCGGCTCTCTTCTTCTTCATCATCTCCTATAACTCCTCTAATTCATCACAATGTTGGACTATAATCACTTCAAGGTTTTGAAGCAGCTGCAGCAACCTAGATGACGAGATGACATTCTTGAGATTATGACATTTCATGATTATCAACTCCTTCAAGCAGAAGAAGGGAAGAATGCTAGGAGAAGTTGGAGTTGGAATTCCCTTAAAAAGGGTGTACAATATCTCGCATTCATGAATTTCTATCCTTTCCAGGGTTTGCAGCCAACACTGATATTGGGAACCATTCAATTCTTCATTTTCATCTTCTGAAGACCACAACCATATACATTCCATTCTGTTACACCTGTTCATTGCAAAAGCTACTAGCTCTCTTACATCCGTTATTAACCATCCCAATTCATTCAACCTGTTTAGTGTTTTCAAGAAAAAAAGGGGCATTTTGAGCACTACTTTCATCAGGTGGGTAAGATAATTGAACTGTTGCCCTTGGAGGAGGACCAAGATGAAATTCACGATAATAGCACAGTTGTCCAACTCCTAGAAAAAAACATTTCAACCCATTAAATTTGGACGATCCAACATAGCTTGCATAATCAGACAAGCAATGAATACTGGTGTTAAGATTTTCCAACTCTTTCAAGCTGAGCAATTCATTTGCAAAAGATTCACCGCTTCCAACGTCATACAATTTATCCACTTCTATGCCACCAAGATACAACTCTTGTAGTGTAGACAACTTTGATATTAAGCCCATTGGAATTTTCGCTCTCAATTTTACCACATGGAGATTAAGGCAACTAAGTTTGCCCAACATTTCCATACCTTCAGGTAGTTCTTCAATGGCAGTATTATTAAGTTCCAACCTTCTCAATCGTACAAGCTTAGCTAGTGAAGGCACTTTCTTCAACTTCGTACACCAACTTAAACGTAAATCATGTAGATTCACCAAATCAGAGATGGAATGTGGTAACAATCGTAATCGAGAATTTTCTTTGTCCCAATCACATCGCAAGTCAAGTACCCTAAGGCATTGCATATGGACAAAGAAATCGTGTGCTATACTACTTAAGAAACAATTGCCTCCAAGAAATAAGGTGGAGGCTTAGGGCATCTTGGACTGATTGAAACCTTTGATATCCTATTCTTCATAAAAGAAGCCCTCTCAAGAACTTCTTCCCATTCCACTTCACTTGGTAATACTTGTAATGGGGAACCAGCTTTGACCATGAAATGCTTGCTTGTGATACGAAGGGCCATGTCCCTGATCAAATCGTGCATTTTCACTCCATCAGACATTTCAGCGTAAGTTAAATCCCAGACATCAACACTTTCAAGCAACCAATGGTCTTTTAGTTTTTTCAATATAAATTGGCCTTCAAGAAGCTCATCTTGTCTACTTCTTCCCTCAACCAAACCATCCATGATCCAAAAGTCAACCAATTCCCTTGCTAGAATTTCATAGTTATCGGGATACAGTGCACAACATAAGAAGGACTTTCTTAGTTTTTCATTGGGCAACCGGTCATAACTGAATTTTAAACGTTCAAAGACAATATCTTCGCCATCTATGATTCGGTTGCTAAAGCTCGTCAAATCATTCAAAGCAACTGTCCAATCCCCAAGGTCACCATTTCCTCTCATTGCTGCAGCTACTGTGATTATTGCCAGTGGCAAACAAGAACATTCCTTAGCGACCAACTTTGCAGTCGGCATTACTTCAGGAGTGAGCTCATCAACTTCATCTAAAAACAACTCCCAAGCTTCTTCTTCAGTTAGAGTTTCTACCTTAACAATGGCTGCACGACATCCCATCTTATTGCAAACTTCTTTCTTCCTGGTAGTTAATAATACTTTGCACCCATTGTCTGTTGTGGGTTCAGGTATACCTATCTGGCCAAGAGGAAATTCTTGCCACATGTCATCCAAAATAAATAGGATCCTTTTCCTCCGTTTCAACGCCTCATGTAACTTCCCCATCCTTTCTAATTCATCTTGTTCCTTTGATAAATCCAAGTCAACCTTTTTCGCAATATCAATTTGTAATCCATGAATATCCCTAGCTTTTGATAGAGTGACCCAAATAATCTTATCAAACTGATCAGGCTTTGCTAGGATTCGATTATTTATAACAATTGCCATCTTGGTTTTACCAATTCTACCCATTCCATACACTCCAACCACCCTAGTTTCGCCATCCATTAGAAGTTCCCAAACTTTCTCTAAAGATTTATGAGCGGTAGTTTCCCCAACCAATTTTTGCGTAGGTAGTTCCACTCCAATCTTCGGTACTTGTGATGTGAGAGTATCCTTTAATAATTGACTACCTGTGAGAGTAAGTGTAGTCCCCTCTATGATCAACTTTGAGATACGTTGTCCTAAATTCAAATTTGAACAACATTTGGGCAGTAGACCATTTAAGCATCTCTTTGATGTTCTGAACTCTCCTTCAATGAGTTCTGTGTCTTCCAAAATGCGTTGGACATTTTTTAGCCAATATTCCACAACATGTGTAGGAACCTCCCCTCGGTCAATCCTTGCAGTGTGTAACTTGCCATTTACATCATCCTTCAAGGCAATTAATTCTGTCTTCACTATTATCAACTTCTTAATTTTTTTCTTGGGATTAATCATATGCTTGCAGCGTACAAAAATTGGCGTATATAGACAATTTTGTTGAGAAAAGCAACTAAGGAGAGTACCGATTGCAGCAATTATCTCAGCCATCCCTAACATTATGACACAACGTAAATGTAAGACATAAGAATAAGGATAACTTTTTAAAGTGAATGGCACAACAGGATATGAACTTGAACAAGTTTGATGGTTTATATATATTCTACTACAGTTTCTAATATATGGCAAAACGAAACCCAGAAAAGCAATTGAATGTGAAAAACCAACCCCTCAAAATCAAAGTTTATTCCTTGGATACTGGTGAACAATCTCTAACCTCAAGGATACTGGTGAATACACTCTCAAGGATATATATGCTGCTCTCAGAAAGTCTAAGGTCCCTACACTTTGACACATGGAACCAGGTCCAGAGAGAATTAGGTTACTTGACACATGGAATGTTCACATTATAGAGGTCATTCCAGACAAGGTTTACTGCCAATGGGAAAAGCCTATTCAGGGATGCTACGCTCTCAATACTGACGGCAAACTTCAGGGAGGGCAAGGTGGATGGGCTGCAGTTATCAGGTCTAATGATGGCTCTAAAATAGCAGCAAGCAAAGGGTCTTCCCCATACAGAAGAATTGCAGCAATTGAGCTACAAGGAGTAGAGCAAGGACTTCTCATGGCACAAAGGCAAAACATTGGTAGAGTCACAGTACAAACTGATTCGACCAATGTGGTCTCATTCATGAAGGCAGGTGCTAAACCCCCTTGGGAGGGGAAGCACATGGTCAGAAGAATACAAGTGCTGATAGGGCAGTTTGAAGAATTTAACTTGAAGCATGTTTACAAAGAAGCAAATAGCTTGACAGATGTGTTGGCAGCACAAATCCCTTCTATAGTTCACATAGATATCGTACTTAGTTCTTATTCTGAGGATGTGAAAAAGATAATAAAATAATGATGCATCAGGAAAGAATGGCTTATGATCTTTATTTTAATGAAACAGGGTAAGGGACCCTGCCAAAACCCTGTTTTCCGACCAAAAAAATAAAACAATCTCTAACCTCGTCATTTCTGAATTGATCTTCGTACAGCTATTATATGAAGAGAAATTTCGAAAAATAAAAGTGGGTATCTTTAAAATTCACTAAAATAACTTTAATTGTATATGAATTTCGATTTATGTGTACGTTTGGTACGATTCAAGTCCAATTTTTATTTATTCTGGATCAATTTCAGTTCTTACTATCTAGTAAAGTTTTCATCTAGGCTATCGATATGAAATGAATTCTGTTCTTACTATAATTATTTTATGAATGTTTGGGTAATTACTCATTTGCAACAATGATTCACAACTTAACAACACCCAAATACATACAATACAATAGATTCTACACTCAACAGCAGCAATGCAGCATAAACACCATCAACTAACAAAACCTAGAAGTTAACACTCCTAGTTTATTTCCCAAATCATTTAACGTTTGCACTTTATTATCTATTCTACTAGTCTAATATTATAAAGCTGAATAAAATTCAGAAGTATTTCCGAGTTTATGAGAATTGAGCTTTAGAATTTTGTAGCACAAATCTGACTATAATACTTTTTATGTCATGGTTTTTTGGTAAATTAACATAATACCCTCTAAGTAATGGGTCCCAGTTATTCTTTCCTAGGTGGCATGATAATTGATCTCCAAGTTCTCACAATTTTATTTTTTTCATTTAAAAAAAATAAAATAAAACAGAAAAAAATCTGATTGGCTAGAATTTTGTGTGCCCCCTAATTATTTTTTGTATTTCTCTCTACTCATTCTGGATTTTCAGGGAAAAAAAAAACGGACCCATTTAAGGTGTGGAAATATAAGATTGGACCAGTTAGGGAACTAATGGTAAAATAGGCCCAACCGCTGATTTCCGTGTCTTATGGACTAGTTTACCCTTCGACTGATGCAAAGACTTGTTTGCATATCATAAACATATAAACATACTTATTTATATCAGTCACAATACAAATATAAAATGCAAAGACTTGTTTGCATACTTGCAAACAACAACATAAACCATAAACATTAAATGCAAAGAATTGTTTGCATACTCGAAACGACAACAAGATAAACTAGAAAATGTAAAGACTTGTTTGCATCAGTCACAACACATAAAGATTAAATACAAAAACTTTTTTGCATACTCGAAACAATGACATACCATAAAATGCAAACATTTGTTTGCATAAACTAGAAGGGTATTATCGGTAGTGAAAGGGCCGTTTTTACAATATCAACGTTAAATGGGTCTTTTCTTATTTTACAAATGCTTAATGAGGGCTTTTCTTATAAACCGGGCCTTAGTTGGGCCAATTGTGTTTTATAGGTGCTTAAGGAGGGCCTAGAACCACTTCCTTGCTGGATTTTTCACTAAGCCAAAATATCTCTAAACTCTTTCTCCACTCTCACTAAACACAAACATCTCCAAGAAAAAAATAATAATAATCAAAACAAAATAATACAACATAAAATATAATTAGTCAAATATAACCAAAAATATTAATTTAATATACATGTATACAAATAGTGTTTTTTTTGGTATAAATAAGTCACAAAATTTAATTTATAAAATCCTAATGCGTATCACTGGTTTCCCATCTTGTTATTATACATAAATAGTAGGATCCATGAACTGTATGACATGGAATAAGAAAGAAAAAACTACAAAATTGTGTTTATCAGATTTTTCTGGGTGCGGAGACTTAAATCAGTTTTAATGTGGCGAAACCTGATTAGTAGTGAATTGGATTGGACAGCTTTTTGGCAAGCCGCTTATAAGATAATATAGATATCTGGACTAAAGGCCTAAAGTTGATTTAGAAGGAAGTTACCTTCTCAAAAGAAAGTGTGTTAAAATTGGGTGAATCAGGTTATCCTGACAAAACAAATCTAATCCGGCTAACTTAATTAGATCAAACCCACCTATGTTATAATTTGGGCAAATTGGCAACAACTTTTCGGGCTAGGTTGGGTGAGTCGATCCATAAGCCCACAAATTGGACTAATGGGTGGAATCATGATTCTGTTTAATGGGTTAGGTTATGGTTTAGTACTTTAGTCCAATGAATCAAAGTTATGGGCCATTTTTTTATGGGCTCCGTCTTAATAGAACCAATATATTCATCACTATCAACTCAAATCTATTATACTCTATTAAAGCAGAAAATACCCCTAAGAAAATATCTCTTCAATTAGGCTATCAATTAGAATTTTGAAGAGAATTTTGATTAAGTTTGGGTATATTTATAATTACGCAAAAGTGGACCACCCATCACGGAAATAATCAATTCCAATTGATTATATCCATCGGTTTGATGGGTATTTACTCGGTGTTTTGTCCAAACTTGGAAATGGACGAAGCCCACTTGTTTCATCTAAAACCTAAAGATCGACAAAGCTTAGCCGGGGCGTTTTAAGGCCAACATAGAACATATGGACCATGGGAACGGGGTTTTGTCCAGACATTTGGCTTGGTATTTACTCGATTTTTGTTCCAAACTTAAAAGTGGACGAAACACACATGTTTCAGCATGGAAAACGATAACATCTAAGGGACTAGCAATAGCTTAACTCGGGGCGTTCTAAGGCGAAAAAACAAAGTTATGTCCACCAAAATGAGGTTTATGTTCGTCCGTTTGTTGGGTATTTACTCGGTCTTCGGTCCAAACTTGGAAATGGACGAAACCCATTTGTTTTGGAATCTAAAACCTCAATATCGACAAGGCTTGCACGAGGTGTTTTAAGGCCAATATAGAACATATGGACAATGAGAATGGGGTTTTGTTACGACATTTGGCTTGGTATTTACTCGATTTTTGTTCCAAACATAAAAGTGGACAAAACACACATGTTCCGCATGGAAAATGATAACATCTAAGAGACAAGCCACTCAATAGCTTAACTCGGGGGGTTCTAAGGCGAAAAAACAACGTTCCGTCTTTTAAAACGAGGTTTATGTCCATCCATTCGTTAGGTATTTACTCAGTTTTCGGTCCCCCGACCTTGGAAATGGACGAAACCCACTTGTTTTGGAATCTAAAACCTCAAGATCGACAAGGCTTAGCCGGGGCGTTTTGAGGCCAATATAGAACATATGGACCATGGGAACGGGGTTTTGTCCGGTCATTTGGCTTGGTATTTACTCGATTTTTGTTCCGAACTTAAAAAGTGGACGAAACACACATGTTTCAGCACGGAAAACGATAAGATCTAAGAGACTAGCCACTCAATAGCTTAACTTGAGGCGTTCTAAGGCGAAAAAACAATGTTCCGTCCGTCAAAACTAGGTTTATGTCCGTCCGTTCGTTGGGTATTTACTCAGTTTTTTGTCCGAACTTGGAAATGGACGAAACCCACTTGTTTTGGAATCTAAAAGTCAAGATCGACAAGGCTTACGCGGGGCTTTTAAGGCCAATATAAAACATATGGACCATGAGAACGGGGTTTTGTCCGGACATTTGGCTTGGTATTTACTCGATTTTTGTTCCGAACTTAAAAGTGGACGAAACACACATGTTTCCGCATGGAAAACAATAACATTTAAGAGACTAGCCACTCAATAGCTTAACTCGGGGCGTTCTAAGGCGAAAAAACAACGTTCCGTCAGTTAAAACGAGGTTTATGGACGAAACCCATTTGTTTTGGAATCTAAAACCTCAAGATCGACAAGGCTTAGCCGGGGCGTTTTAAGGCCAATATAGAACAACCAAATCACAGGCATAATCAAGCCCAATCCAAACAACTTAAAGTGGACCTAATCCCAAATATAATCAAGTCCGGCCCATGCATTGCACAGGCCTAAACACTAGTTTTATTTATATACACTTATACCGTATGCTCATGAGTAGAAGTTGTGGAGTATTTCTGGGGAGATCTTATTACCACCCAACTAAGTCGCCAAAAACCCAATCAGACCAATTTGCTTCAAAAAACCTAATCAGATAATAAATTTGTTACTAAAATGACCTTTTACACCCCATCACATAGTCACATACTATGTCAAAAACCCAAAATTAATAAAACTCTTCTTGATCTATTTTATAAAAAAAAAAAAAAAAAAGAAAGAAAAATCGCTCTCTTTTTCGTTTTGCAATCTTTCTTCTCAATCTCTCATTTTTGTTTTATTCTTCCACAATTTCCGTCATAACTCCTTTCTCCATTTCTTTTTTTTTTTTTTTCTGATTTTTCTTATAAACCCTAATTTTCTTGTTATTGTTTACCTAGGAAATTTAAAAACATAAACCATTTTTTAGATAAATTAAATCTCATTATTTAAAAATGTGATAAATAAAAAATTTTAAATTAACATAAGATGACAAGTTAAAATGACTAAAAAATGTATCTGGTGACTACTACTACACTCACTACTATTGAATATCATGTCTTATTAAATTTTTACATAGCTATAATGTGCATATTAAACTAAGATTATCACATACTCCATATAAACGTGCACGAAATATAAAATGCAAATAAACAAATTGATCAACCAGTGTTAGGAAAGGAAATTACTATTTACACTTACACATAAAAATAATGGGTGCGCAAAAGAGTTAAATTGGTATTAGATAATTTTTCCGGGTGAAGGGGCAGTTAACGGATTTGGTACATAGAACCGTCCGTGCCCATAAATATAATGGGGTGGGCTGGATTAACCTTTTCTTTTCTTGTAATTTGGGTGGATTGGCAAATTGGGTGGGTTCGATAATTTTAATCTACGGGCTATAACTGGATCATGAATCTTGGAAAGTAAAATAGTATAAGTTTTGTCTAGAATACTAGTAAGAGTGTAGAAGAATATATTGCCAAAGGTTGGGAGACAGAGTGGCAGGGATTTTCTTATTGGCAATATATCAGGTATACCAAGTAGATTCAGTGTGACCGAGCTAAGTGAGAACAATTAACAACGCTGCCAGCATTCATTAGAAACATACCTGAATTGCTCCTTGGATAGCTCAGCTAGTCACAAGCACGAGAAGGAGAAATGAATACTTGGATTCATCACAACCCCAGGAGGGTACAGTTGTATTTATAACTGCGAAATGATGTTGGAGTCGTTAGTTTTTTTGAATCAAGCAAAGTATTTGAAACCTTGTTCTCAATAAGAAAAAAGATAAATTGGATTCCTAAAGTGGTTTGCTTAACTTATTGTATGGTGCAAACATTGTTCTCAAAAAATAAGGAAATTACTTCTTTAACATGTATATAAGAAGTCGAACAATTTCTTGACTGTATATATGAAATCGAACAATTGGTATGTGCCCTAAATTTATTCAAACAAGTTTAACATATATAAAACTATTTGTTTTCATGATTTCATCTTAAAAAGATTTAGTAATTCCCAAATTAAACAAAACACAAAGTAAATGTAATAAAGAAATCAATATACTAACCTTAAAATTGATCTCAATCCCCTGTTTTCACAACCAAACACACCAACTGTTTATCATAATTAAAAAAAAAAAATGGATTATTTATAATTACTGGAAAAAAGGTGGTTCTTACCAGTGCACATGTTTTTCTTCTTCTTCTTAAGAAACCAGTGATTGGGTTTGACAATTAAAGAAGGAGAGTGAGAATGAGAGCGAATTGACATGTTTGAAGTAAGAGAGTGGGGAAGAAGAAGAAGAGTGAGAATGAGAGAGAATTGACATGTTTGGAAGATTGGGCCTGATTCAGTTGTTTACTATTGGGCCTGATTGTGTTGGTTCTTGTTTTTGTCATCCACTGATCTTACCAATGAAGAAACCAGTGACTCTTTATCAAATGAGAAATCAGAACCAGTGACTAAAGGTCGATATTTACAAATCTATCGTCTCTCCCATAATCCGATATATCCGGATATATCTAAATATATCTAGAGATAATATTTTATTTTTATTTTTTTTTAAAGATATCAGATCATCTTGTTGGAATTGTGTATAATAACTTACAAATCATCCTTTAATTAGACAAATAAATTAGGAAGTTTTTATTCTTTTGGGAAAAAAATTTATATTCATAGAAACAGATCTTATATTTTCTCATGATCGTCTTCTTCCCCTCGTGTTCTTCTCCTTCTTCTAAATCAAATCTGTATGTAGAAACTAGAGAGATTGTGAGAGAGAGAGAGAGCTAAAATAATGAAAGAGATGAATACAGTAGATAGCTGAAATCTTTTTTCCAGAAAATATCGTATAATATCACCAAATAGCGTATTATATCGTGATATATGGAGATGATAGATTCTATATATGGCAGATACTTTAAATCGATATAATCGATTAAATGTCGTATCGTTTTCTTCCCAAACCGATAGATATCGCGATATTTTGTACTATGATTGGAAATGAACTTGTAAGCATGGTTCAAAATTTCGTTGATATCCGCGAAATTCCGACGACATATCCGGTTTTTCTGAATTCGAATCGGTATGAAAGGGCGGATCTGTTTCGGTCCATGTAGCTATCCTTGCCGACCCGAAATACTGAATATTCAAGGATATCCGACAGTAAAACGGAAATTACGAATATCCTTTCGCTTTTAGAGATCCGACCAGTAATGGTTGATTGAGATTGAACTCCACTTTTCGAATCTCTCTCTCTCTCTCTCTCTCTCTCTCTCTCTCTCTCTCTCTCTCTCTCTCTTATTCGTCGGAATTCGTGAGTTTTAAGTTCTCTCCTCGGCAGAGTTTCGTTGTCTGTCGTCAAAATCTTGTTGTATTTTGCCGGAATATGTAAGTTTTTAATTTTTAATAAAGTGATGAATGAGATCATTCAATAATCTATGATGATTTCGAAATCTCCTCGACGACTCTTGCTCTTTCTCAAAGGTCTATCATAATTGTTGGTGTAGCTGATGACTTCTTTGTCTCTCAGAACAAGACCTTTGCTCTTCCTACTTTGTGGTTCTTGTGATGAGATATGTCCGGGTGATGGTGCTTGCCCAAATTAGGGATCTTCTGTGTGATTGATTATTACTTCACTTGTTTGGCATATATTACCATCATTTTTATTTCCACTAAGCTACATGTTTCTGGGTTGTATTCATGTCTTTCATTAACTGTGTTTGAGATATCCTTGTATTCTCCTTGGTTATGAGTATCTCTAACAATTCTTTGGGTTTGAATGAGTTATGAATTGTTTCAGGAACATATATGGGTTGTTGTTTCTTGCTACAAGCTATTGGCTTCTCTTTCATTGTCAACAGGGGCATTTGAATGAGAGGTCGTCGGTTTCTTTGTTTCTTAGACCCGAAGGTGATTCTTTCATGTGTTGGTGAAATTCTTCTTTCCAATTCATGGATGATGGTAGCGGTGTATGTTGCTGACATAACATACTTTAAGGTTTTTCGGTGCATTCCGAAATATGTTGATATTTTGGTGGTAAGCATTCCTGATCATTGAGTAGTTTGAGCCTAGTTTGTTTTATGGGAAGTCATTTACTAGACCCATTGTTTCTTTCATATTACATTCATGCCTTATATATGATTTTTCATGTCTTGTAATTGTTTTTCCATGTTTTCTTGGACATGGCTATTTAGAGTCGTGATTAGATTTTCTTTTTCTTTACATGCCTAATCATGTTGATACTCATAATCCTCTTGTTTAATTGTGAGTGTGTGCACTTTATGTGTGGTTGATTTCTTTTGGTCTTGGCTTTCATCTATGATTTTTTTTTTTTTTTTTTTTTTTTTGTCTATCATATGTTTGGATAAGTGATTCTTCTAAGTGATTGGCTATTACTTATCTTGTTTGGCTTTTGTTGCAATCATTTTCTGCCTTACTAAGTTATTGGGTTATGTTTGGGATAACTCTATTCTTCTCTTGATTATGAGCTTCCCTAATACATCCTTATGGTTGGATGAGTTTTTGTTTTGTTTCAAGGAACATAATTATCATGGGAACCACCATCAATAATCAAATTAACAACCTTATCCTTAACTTGACAACGAGTCTGAAAGATCTTTTTTCGTTCAAAATCATCGGTTGAGAAGAAGCATAGAGAAGCCTTCAAATAACACCCAAGAATGGAGCATCCACTTCATATTGAATCTCATTACTAGGTTCACAGTTATCATAGTAATCTTCATCATAGTTGTGGGTGCAAAATTTTGATCCACAAACTCGAGATATGTATAGATTAATCGTACAGTTACAATATAATGAAAGCCTTGTATAAACAGAGATAGGATGGGGGGTATACAATGAGACTGGACCTGATCGGAATCGGGCTGCCTACGTATCCAAGAAGATGAACTTGGAATCAAGTCTATGCTTCTACTAAGCTCTAATGGAGTTGCTCAGTGAAAGACTCGTAGTTCAGGAAGTTTAGAACTCTTGTATTTGTAGTAGGCCGGAGGAGGCTGGCTCAACCACCCCTCCGGTTTTGACTCCACGAACTCGGGTTGTTCAACTGTGAAGATGTTTTCCGTGGAGATAGCTTGCATGCTGCCGAGCGGTTATCTCCTTGGTTTGAATCCCCTTTGACCAGGATGACTCCCACGTAGCATCCTCTGACAGGTCTTGGTTCAACCTGGGTTTCCTTTATCTTCCCCAGCGGGCTAGAACCATGGGTTATGTTGGCCTGGAATCTCGCTGGACTTATCCAGTTGGTTGGGACTTGGATTGACCAACCCTGAAAACAAAGACTTGGGTTTGACTCCTCTGACCGGACGCCCAATCTACACTGCATACTCCCTGGCCAAGTCCTCTGGCCTTCTATAGTAAGCCTTTGGATGACCCTTGTCGCTGCTGGACCTTACTAGGCCGGACCTGGCCTACTTGACTGAGGTAGGCTTGGTCGATGTATGGGAGCCCACGGTTCAACTTCTTATACAGTAACCGGGGCTCCACCCATTGATAGTGGACTATCCGGTGAGTCAAGGTCCATAGAGCGTTTGCGGATCTCTTGAAACCTGGTTGGGTCCTACCCGACAGCCCAGGCTTGGCTGGCTACTGCTCAGATGCTCCCGATTTAGCTTCTTATACAGCCATCGGTGACACCTGTTGTGTTTTTTACCTCGGGTACACACATTGCCCCTTATTTGTCAAGTAGAAAATTTGATTGGGAAAGATCTTAGCAATATCTTCCCCGGCTGTTGAGATTCAGAGGATTCCTTCCTTGACACGCTTCTTGATGACGATTCTGTATCCCTTGGGTCATGGTTTAGGGTTTCTTTCCTCCTTTATAAATAGGGAGCCGGAGGTGTAGAAGGATGTCCACTTCTCTCTCTCTGTTCCCTGTTTGTTGATACTAACGTTGTTGTTGATGTTGTTGCTGAAGCTTCTGAAGAATGGCCGATGACCGGAGTACCATCCAGAAGTACACCATGGACATGCGGGAGAGCATGGCGCTGGAAATTGAGGACCGGGATCGCCGTATCGAGTTGATGACGGCCGCCTGTTTGGAAGACATCCGGCAAGTGAGCCTGAGCCTGTTTGCCATGAATGGCCAGCTTGCTGATAAGAGCCCGAGGCTTGAGGCTGCCACTCAATGGATCCGGGTTCTTCAGTGGGAACGTGCTACCGCACATGTACTGTTGGAGAGGCTGGGATATCATTCGGTCAAGGAAGAGAAGAACCCTTGACCGGTCCCTTCCCGGCTCCTCGCACTATGTAGGGGAGTAGTGCCTAGTTTGAGTCAAGTCAATAAATTCATTTATTTATTCTGTCTTTTGTCTCCCTCGTTCCGCTGAGTCACCAACTTTGTTACTCTTGTTTAGAATGACTCATGACTCCCTTTCTTCTTGATGAAGGAGTCCCTTTAATACTCTGGCTTTCCCCTTGCTTTCTCTATAATGAAAGATTCTAGACCTCTCTCCAGTGTATTGAGTGACAACCGATCGGGGATAATTCGGAACCTGTCGCGTCAGGTGGATGACCTCAAGAAGAAGATCGGCGAGCTTCGTGAGGACCAGCTTCTTTTTTCATAAAGAGATGTATGATGCCCGAATGGCGGGTATGAAGGAGAGTGTAGATTACTACCGGGAAAAGCTGGAGGAGAAGGTGGGCGAGCTGTCAGTCGCCAAGGAGCGAGCAGACTTCGTTGTGGCTACGTCTTGGAAGGCTGGGTATGCCGCTGCAAACATTAGGTACGGCCTTCCTGATTAGCCTGAGGGGTCCGGTCTGAATCCTCTATCTCCTCCGTTGATGTAATTTAGCTCCGGTCGCACTATGTAGGGGATTTGGTGCACCCCGTATAATGCATTTCGTAATAAAATTATGTTCCCTTTTATTACTGTCTTGAGCTCCGGTAGGTAGAACCGGTTACTTTCTTGAAGAGTGCAGGAACACATGACGATCGATCTTCACTTGACCGTGGTGATGTAGACCGGAGGTCCACATGATGCTGACCTGGTCCATGTGGACCCCACCTGTAAAGATTGGATTGATCTCTCTGAGTGTACAAGGTGGGTCCATCTAACGTGGATCCCATATGATTGTGCAGTGTGGGCCCCAACAGACTGTGTGAAGTGGACCCTACTTCGTCTTCTCTAAATCTTCCTTTGTTGGCGGGAAGATGTACGACTTGAACTTCCAGTGAAAGCTTGTGACTCTTCGTTGATCGAGTCATTAAAACCAGTTGGTTTAATGGTCTTAATGATGATTTCATTAAGAGAACTTGGAATACCATCAGCCAGTGGACCCTAGGCTCTCCTTATGAAAAGGAGAAGTTCAGAGGAGAGAAGCGTTTATTTCCCTCTCTGTCTGTCTGTCTCTCTCTCTCTCACTTCATTTCGCCGAAACCCTAAGTTCTGATCTTCTGAATTCCAATGATTTCGTGCGAATTTTTCTTCAAAGATGAGGAGAACCTTAATCCCGAGCTCAAGTAGTGACGAAGAGCCTCAGAGTCTCGCTCCCTGTCCCTCTGCTGATGAGGGCGGACCAAGCAGTATTCAGGCTTCGGGTCCGCCTTTGCCTGCTGGTGTGGCGGAAGTGACTCACCTGAATTTTACCGAGCCTCCTGTTGAGAGGCCGAGGAGGAGGTGGCAAGCTTCCTCCAACCTCCCCCAAAATCATGAGCTTGAGCGGATGAGCGCGGCGGAAGTTTAGGAGCGGCTTGGCTGGAGAGGGGTCCGGTTTGTTTCCCACCCCTCTATTTCAAACGGTTTGTTCCGACAACCTGATCGCGGTAAGTCTTTACCAACTTTTTTTGGCATGCAGTTTCTGCTGTATTCTTCTATTCTGAGATTGCTGTCGTGGTGTGGGATCCCGCCCGGTCAGATGCACGTGTCCTTTGTGATAATCTTGCGTCGGATTGGGCTGATCGCTTTCCAATTCGAGATTCCATTTGGCCCGGTCGAGCTGTTCATGCTCATGAAGCCGGTCCCCCGGGAGGCCAAGGAACGCTGCTTCTACGCTATCTCTTGGCGTACTGCCCGGAGGTTGTCTGGACTTCCCAACCATTATAGGAATTAGTTTTAGCCCTGCTACCGAGGGTCAGGGTGGTCGTCTAACCGCAACATACCGGTGTCGCGGGACTTCATAGGTAAGCATGCGCCTGATATTTCTTTCATTTTTGCTCTTATGCTTCGTGTGCTTGCTAAGCTCCGGCTCAAGAACAATGTTGTGCTTGTGTTTGCTGGGAAACGTCAGCTTCAGGTGTCTCTGCCAGCGGGGGTGAATTCCTCTGCTGCTGAAGGGAACATTGACGTTCCCTGACCAGATCGTGACATATATCTTTTATCCTGCGAGGCTTGCCCTATCGGCTCTTTCGCAGGTTGTGGAGGTAGAGTCCAACTCTGGTGAAGGTGCTGCTACTGTGGAGACCACGGTCCCCATTGCTGAGGGGGAGCCTCAGGTTGAGAGTGAGGCTGTTGATCCGCGGGGGGAGATGGATGACTGGCCCAATGAGGTTCTTCCAGTCGGGGAAGATCTCCTCCTGACGAGCCAATGTCGGATGATCCCAGTTGTCGAGGATGTTCAGGTCAGTTGTGCTAGCTTTGCTTGTCATTCAAACCCTTCCTTCGGTCGCCGAAGGAGGCCACATGTCTTTTATGGCTCATCTGACTCCTCTAGTGATCCAAGTCTGATGTCGAGGGATAGTGGACTTCTTCTTTCCCGTGGATCTGGCGAATCAGCTACTGAGGGATTCTTTCCTACCCCGGTGCAGGTATATGCTGAGGTGGACAACCTGGCCCAGCTGGAGATGGTGGGAGGTGTGTCCGGGGAAACAGAGGTCGCCTCTACTGCTGAGGGAGGCGAGCCAGCTGTAGTGCCAGGGGGTCCGTTGGATGAAGTTGACGCCCCCAGTGTTGGAGATGCTGGAGTGGAGGCTCCGGTGGAAGTAAGATCTTCCCAGCCTCCTTCGGTTGAAGTTGCTTCCGTGTAGTCCCCTGCCTCGGTTGATCTGAGGGGCAAGGCTGTGGTAGATGAGTCTGCCCAAGGGTCGAAGAGAGCTGCTTATGCCTCCCCTGCTGACCAGGGGGAGCCTGTGCCCCCGAGAAGGGAGGTCCTTGTTGAAGATGCTCTGGCCGTTGAGGACGTCCAGACTGTGGTGGAGTTCACTGTTCATGGCATTGCTGATGATGAAGCCCCGGTGTATGGGTAGGGTGACCAGGTCCCATATACTGACCTGCCCACTGGCCCCACTGTGCAACTCGACCTGAACCGGGGGAGTACCAGCTTGAGGCTACCCCGAAGTTCTCGCTGCCGGCGTTCACCATTCATCCTGCATTCCTGAGTGGGGAGCCGATGTCGATTGGGGACTCCGACATCATGAACCTCCACACTGCCTTTGATTACGTCTTCCAGAACCTGCTTCCGGAGGACCAGACATACTACAGCCGCCTTTCTCACGACCGGACGATGAGGTTGGCTGCCCAGAATCGCATCGCGGTTCCTTGACTTGAATTCTGGCTTTAGACTTGTTGATGTCTATATGTTCGTTTCTGACCTTTGTTTTTTTTTTTCTGTCAGACACAAGCTGCCATGCCCCGGGTCTTTGAGCTGAGTGTCAGACATTGACCTTCTGCCTTGGAGGATCTGGAGTGCCTGCAAGCTGAGAATCGTCAGCTCGAGAAAGATCTGGCGGCGACCAACAATGACTGGTGGGCTCTGGAAGAGGACAAGCGGTCCATGGCGACAGACTACCATAACTGTAACGCCCCGGGATTTCGTCCTCGCTCATCCCGGTGCGTCGAGCACCATACCGCTCGCTAATGTCAATATTGTCCCCCTTTAGTCACTGCGGATATCCAGTAGTAGAGGGTTTTGGATCAGGGCCCACCCATGTGGTTTACCCCAAAAGGCCTTGACATTAGTTAGAGTATGGTTAAGCTCTATATACTACCAACACAACCACTTCCTTGGCACTGTGGGACTAACACCAACTCATGGGTGTTACAATCTCACCACCTTAGAAATAGAGCCGTCCTCGGCTCTGCAGTACACTCAGTACAGTCCCAAAATCTCCGACGTTCCCTGCCAAGTGAGACAAGTACCTGGCGCTCCCTGGGCCTTTCCAGCGTACTTCCCACCTGCAACAGGCGACCCGTCGTCGGCTCTGATACCAACTGTAACGCCCCGGGATTTCGTCCTCGCTCATCCCGGTGCGTCGAGCACCATACCGCTCGCTAATGTCAATATTGTCCCTCTTTAGTCACTGCGGATATCCAGCAGTAGAGGGTTTTGGATCAGGGCCCACCCATGTGGTTTACCCCAAAAGGCCTTGACATTAGTTAGAGTATGGTTAAGCTCTATATACTACCAATACAACCACTTTCTTGGCAATGTGGGACTAACACCAACTCATGGGTGTTACAATAACCTGGACTTCACTCTGACCGCTGCTCTCCAGAGGGACGAGGATGCCAAGACTTCCTTGCCAGAATTGGAGGCCACTTGTGGGAAGCTGACCCGAGAGAAGCTGGAGCTGGACTGACGTCTCATCCTCAAGGAGACGGCGTACGACCGGGCTGCTGAAGAGCTCCGGTTGGCGAAGGCTGCCTATCACCAGGTCCTCGACCAGCTGGAGAAGGAGAAGATGAAGAAGGGCGGTAATGGCCCCGGTCCTTCTTTTCAACCTTAGCTTCTTTAGATTTTGTAGAAAGGTTCCTGTCCCGGTTGCCGGGGGACTTCCTCTTGTACATATTCTTTTCTGAAGAAGAAAATAAAAATAATATTTAGGTAGTGCAAAAATATCTTGTTAGATATATTTACCTTGTTTACAGCGTTTATTACAACTGACTATCTCCCTCGCCCCCTTATCGTTTTAAGGAGTTTTCCTTGGGATGATAATAGTTCTTTTTCTTGCTTATTCCATGGAGATTCATGGTCTGCTGCTGAGAAGGGGGGTTTTCCCTGTGTTGCATGCTTCGACCGAGGGGAAGGCTAGCTCGCCTAACGGCCCCGGTTCTAAGAGTGGATGGCCTCGTTCTTAAGATAGATTTCCAAGAGCTGAAGCTAGGTCCAGGCATCTCGGGCATAAAAGAAGTGTAGCTCCATATTTAGAACTTAGCCAGGATCGGAAGCTAGGTCATGGCACCCTAGGTTGGATGGGGTTTGATTCCTGACATCCTTGGTTCCAAGACCAGAAGCTAGGTCTAGACGTCTTGGGCCAAAAAGGAGCATAACTCTGCATTTAGGACTTATCCAGGATCGGAAGCTAGGTCCGGGCATCCTGGATTGGATGGGGTTTGATCCCTGACATCCTTGGTTCCAAGACCGGAAGCTAGGTCCTGGCGTCTTGGGCCTAAAAGGAGCATAACTCTGCATTTAGGACTTAGCCAGGATCGGAAGCTAGGTCCGGGCATCCTGGATTGGATGGTGTTTGATCCCTGACATCCTTGGTTCTAAGACCGGTTAGCCTCTGGAATTCTTTTACTGTCTTTGGGGCGGACATTTTAAGGACTGCCCGGATCTGATCTGGATTGGCTTCTATGCCCCGGTTGGTCATGAGAAATCCAAGGAACTTGCCGGAAGAAAGACCAAAAGAACATTTGGCTGGATTCAGCTTCATGTTGTACCTTGGGAGGATGTCGAATGTCTGCTGTAGATCTCGTAAATGATTGTCTTTCTCCATGGTTTTGACCACCATGTCGTCTATGTAGACTTCCATGGTCCAGCCTATGAGCTCGTTGAAGATGGTGTTGACCAGCTTTTGGTATGTTGCTCCGACATTCTTCAAACCAAATGGCATCACTCGGTAGCAGTAAAACCCCCGGTTGGTGATGAATACGGTATGTTTCTGATCTTCTTCGTGAAGTGGAATCTGGTTGTAACCGGAGTATGCGTCCATGAAAGACAATCTTTGAGATCCGGTGGTGGCGTCTACCATGTCTGTGATCCTGGGAAGTGGATATGGGTGCACAGGACATGCTTTGTTAAGATTAGTAAAATTATTGCAAACTCGAATCTTACCATTCTTCTTCGGGACGACCACGATGCTAGAAACCCAAGTAAGGTAGATGACTGGCTCGATGAAGTTGACTGAAAGTAGCCGATCGACCTCTTCGTTGACTGCCAGTTTTCGATCCGGTGCCATTCTCCTTGGTTTCTGCTTAACCGGTTTGTACTGAGGATCAATGTCTAGCTTATGGCAGGCGACCGCAGGGTCTATTCCTGGCATCTCGTTCACACTCCACGTGAAGACGTGGTGATTCCGCCGGAGCAGAGTGATCATGGAATCCTTCTCTGTCTCCGGTAGACCGGAAGAGATGTAAGTCGTCTTGTTGGACTCTGATCCCACAATAACTTCCTCTAGCTCGTCGACCGCTGGTAATATCCCAGTCTTTGTGTCTGGCTTCCCCTTGCCAGACTTGCCGGGAGCTGGTTGCTATTGATGAGAGTCCGTCAGGAAGATAGTGTTCCCCTTGGTTTTGGAGATGGACTTTCTTTTGACAGCATCGAGATGGCACTTGAATGTCGTCCCTTGGTCCCCTTTGACTCTGCAAACTCCGTTGGGAGTCGGGAATTTGAGGGTCTGGTGGAAGGTGGACACTATGGCCTTCATCTGATGAATCTAGTCCCTTCCCAGAATAACGTTGTAGCAGGAGGGGGAGTCGACTAGTAGGAAGTCTATCCTGACAGTGTTGAACCCCACCGTGATTGGCAGGTGGACTCGCCCGGAGGACAGTGTTGGCTCCTCGTTGAACCCATAGATACGAGTCTCATCAGATTCGATGAGACCCTTAGATAGCTCCATAGCTTTGTAGGCGCATGAGAACATAACACTGGAGGTGCTGCCGGCATCGACCATGACTCGCCGGACCCGGTAGACTCCAATCCATGCTATGATGACCGAGGCATCATTGTGTGGATAATTGTAACACCCCGGGTCGGCAGGTGGTTTGCCGAGGGGGTGGGTCCTAGGACACCTAAGAGGAGGATGTCCTGACATTGGAATATAGGTATAGATCACCACCGATATTGTCCCCACTTAGCCACTGCGGACGTCCGACAGTGTGGGGTTTTATTGGGCAGCAACCTGCTTCCCAGGAGGTTACCCATCCTGAGGCTACTCCCACCCGAACACGCTTAACTCCAGAGTTCTTTCAAACTCTGAAACCAAGTGAGCCCAAAATGCCTCGGTGATAATATTTGATGGATCTATACCTATATTCCAATGTCAGGACATCCTCCTCTTAGGTGTCCTAGGACCCACCCCCTCGGCAAACCACCTGCCGACCCGGGGTGTTACAATAATGCACTCCTCTTTCGTCTTCTTCGGTGAATGTCAAACCTCCGGGGACAATGCACTCAGTGTTTGTCCCTTCGTTGAAGTTGAGCTGTCCAACTTCATGGACATGCCCTATCCACCAGAGCTTTTCCCGAGCACAATTTTTTTTTTCTGTCTTAGAAGAACCGGGTGTCTGTACATGGCAGACTTATACAATTCGATCTCCAGTTTTCACTTGTTCGACTGCTCCAGTCTGGACCATGTCTGGGATGAACCCGGCATCGACCAGGCATTGCATTTTGTATTTCAAAGACCTGCAGTTCTTCAACTCATGACCGTAATCATTGTGATGATCACATTTCTTGGACTTATCTCTCCTGCCTTCCTGGTCTGCCGGAAGAGGGGCAGGTTTGTTGAGCAACCCTCTGTTCTTGATCTTTTTAAATACTTCCTCGAAAGGGAATCTCAAGGGTGTGAATTCCCTTTCTTTGCGTTCGCCCCCTGTAGCTTCTTTGATCGATGGTCGGGTTGCCGGGCTGGCGCTTTCGCCTTCCTGTCTTTGTTCCTGCCAGGGGCTTTTTTTCCTTGCGATTCCTGCCGGAGCTTTCTTCCTTTGCCTTTTGCGGCTTCTCGGAGGTTTGGCCTCCAGCAAGTCTCTTTCTTCTGGCCTTCAGGTCGTTCTCCTCCTGGGTATATCTTTCCACTTTCTTGAGCAAGGCCGAAACAGAGGAGGGAGGCTTCCTTGCCAGTGACTGGTACAATTCTTCATGGTTGCTACTCAAGGCATACTTGAAAGCTTGAATAACGACGCTATCAGATGCTTCCTGTACCACATATAGTAAGGTTCGAAACCTCCGGGCGAAATTCTTGAGTGTTTCGCTCTGGTACATCTGTAGGGAGAACAAGACTTCAGCTCCTTTCTTGGTCTACACATTGAACCAGTACTTTTCTTCGAACAACTCAGCCAGTTGTACAAATGTGTTGATGGATGCGGGTGGCAGATTGTGGTACCACGTCTGTGCTTCGCCTATGAGTAAAGCAACAACGTTAGTAGCTTGTCATCATGGTCTTAAATGGCCATGGTGCTTTTATAGTTCATAACATGCTGAACCGGACAACCGCTAGTCTCGTCATACTGTTCGAAAGCCGGCTGCTTGAAGTTGGCCGGGACCATATGGCTCCTGACCTCTTCTGCTAGAGGTGATACGGCTAGTCTCGAAAGAGGAAGCTTTCTGATTCGCTCATCCCGGTTGGCTTTATTGGATACAACTAAGTCGATCATCTCCTGTGGCTTGAGTTGATTCATCTGTTCCACTTTCTGCTCTGGTTGTCTCTGATGAATGTGGATCCCTTGAGGGCTCCTTGTTCTCTGACCGTGATATGCCGGGGGAGTACTCTGGTGCCTCCTCCGGCGCAGTCTCCCTGGAGGAGTGGCTTTTTTCGACAAATTTGCTGCGGGCAATCCTGCGGCCATGACGCGGCCCGGGTGCTTGCATGTCCGCGACGATGTCTCTGAACTGGAGAGATAGACAACCTATCTCTCCCTGGTGCTAGCCTATCCCAGATTGGACGGGGACCATGGCTATGAGGGGTAAGACTCCGGTCACTGCTTGACCGTGGCCTTATCTTCTTCTGAAGAGATGGACACGAAGATAGGGCTGAAGATAACTGGCTATCTCCGGCCCAGGTTCTCTTCTTTCTCCTTAATTCTGCATTTTCCCTAGTCAGCCGCTTGATGATTGTAGTTGGGGACTCGACTGCTGGTCCTTTCCTTTCTGCTGCTCAGTATAACCTCCTCCCGTTGTCAGGGGAGAGATTTTCTGGATTCTTCTTGTAGCGGCTGCCCTGGAAGGTTCAGGATCTTGTGATGCTGGTATCCTGATGGTCCGGTTGACCGTATTAGGATCACCAGGATAATTAGTGATTTGTACCACTAAGTGTTCTACCTCCGGCTGTCCACTTTCAGAGTGTTGTGAGCCCTGATCGTGGCCTTCACTCCCGAGAACTGATTCTTGATTCACCGGTTCTGTTGCTTCAAGAACCGAAGACAAAGAAGAAAGGTTCTCTGTCTGACTTTCAGTAACTTGACTCATTCCATTGTTGGAACGAGTTGGACGTCTCTTACTTCCAGCCATTGCTGCAGCAACTCCGGTATGACTGGAATGAGATTCCTTGCAAGGCTCTGGAACTGATGGGAGATTGAGCCCCACGGTGTGGGTGCAAAAGTTTGATCCACAAACTCGAGATATGTATAGATTTATCGCAGTTACAATGAAAGCCTTGTATTGACAGAGATAGGATGTGAGAATACAGTGAGACTAGACCTGGTCGGAATCAAGCTGCCTACGTATCCGAGAAGATGAACTTGGAATCAAGTCTCTGCTTCCACTAAGCTCTAATGGAGTTGCTCAGTGAAATACTCGTAGTTCAGGAGGTTTAGAACTCCTGTATTTGTAGTAGGCCAGAGGAGGCTGGCTCAACCACCCTTCTGGTTTTGACTCCACGAACTCGGGTTGTTCAACTGTGAAGATGCTTTCCATGGAGATAGCTTGCATGCTGCCGAGCGGTTATCTCCTTGGTTTGAATCCCCTTTGACCAGGTTGACTGCCACATGGCATCCTCTGATAGGTCCTGGTTCAACCTGGGTTTCCTTTATCTTCTCTAGCGGGCTAGAACCATGGGTTCTGTTGGCCTGGAATCTCGCTAGACTTATCCAGTTGGTTGGGACTTAGATTGACCAAGCCTGAAAGCAAAGACTTGAGCTTGACTCCTCTGACCGGAGGCGCAATCTACACTACATACTCCCTGGCCAGGTCCTCTGGACTTCTGTGCTAAGCCTTTGGTTGAGCCCCTGTGCGCTGCTGGACCTTACTGGGTCGGACCTGGCCTACTTGACTGAGGTGGGCCTGGTCGATGTATGGGAGCCCACGGTTCGACTTCTTATACAATAACCAGGGCTCCACCCATTGATAGTGGTATCCGGTGAGTCACGGTCCACAGAGCGTATACGGATCTCTTGAAACCGGGTTGGGCCCTACCCGACAGCACAAGCTTGGTTGGCTACTGCTCAGGTGCTTCCGATTTAGCTTCTTATACAGCCATCGGTGACACCTGTCGGGTTTTTTACCTAGGGTACACACAATAGTCATCATCGCAATCATTTTCATTATGATCAATAAAGTTAACTCTAGACTTATCTCATTTGGGACATTCATGTTGCTTATGTCCCGATTGGCTGCGACGGTAACAATTGGGCATAGTAGGGTAAGCATATGGATTGGTTTTGCTTGGTTGGGTGGTTTGTGAAGCTTTGGTAGGTGAAGGTTGATCATCGTTGAAAGCAAGTGTGGATCGATTGTTTGTAGGAGTGTTGGGTGAATAGTTAGTGTTTGGAGAATTTTGATTATTGCGGTGTGCAGTAGATGATGGTGAAGGGTTGTAGTTGTTGCGACGATTTGGATAAGATTGAGAAGAAAATGGAGAAGAGTATGACTTACTAGAATTCGTGCGGAAACTATTATGTTGCTCAATGTTGAGTGCAATTTGAATTGCATCGGCCAAGGTAGGAATTGAGTGAAAAATCTTCTCCGTGATATTTCTATTCAAACCATTACGAAAACGAGTAACTAATTGATCTTCACTTTCCATAATGTTATTTCGAGACACCAAGCGATGAAACTCAGTAGCATAGTCATCAACACTATGAGATCCTTGGCGACACGATAACAATTAGTTGTATAAAATTTTCTCATAATCCTTAGGCAAGAAACACTCCATAATCAAAGTTTTCATAACGTGCCCAAGAAACAATATCCCGCTTATTATTCTTCCGACGATGAGCCTTGAGTTGTTCCCACCAAGCAGAAACACCTTATTTAAGTTTATATGCCTCGAGCTTAACTTGTGCATGTTCGGGAGTATCCATGTACTCAAAGAAATTCTCAACTTCATGAATCCAATCAAGAGTCTCCTCAATATTTATATTACCAGTAAAAGTATGGAGATCAGTTTTCATGCGAAACTGGTCAGATTAAGTACGAAAGTTGTTGTTGTGTTATTGTTGAGGTAGAGGGCATGCTTGTTGATAGTAATTTTCAGCGTCATCATCACTATCATGATCATCAAGATAAGAATTTGGTGCTCGAGGGACGCGACGGTGATAAGTTTGTTGAAAACAATTAATAGGAAGATTGGGGGGTGGTTGAAAATTTTGTGTAGTGGGTGGGACATTATTGGTTGAATGTAGGAGTTGGTAGCGAGATTGAGATGGAGAAGCAATAGTGGTATAAGTGGTGCGAACTTGTAGAGTATTGGAGAGTTGAGATGGTTGGGAGTTACTATAGGGTTGTATGTATGGGTAGGGATGTGAAAATAGGTTTTGTGGTGTTTGGGGGCAACCATGAATAGGGAGAGATGTGAAGTCAATATTGGAACCTTGTGGTAAAGTTGGGGTGGTGGTGGAAAATTGGGGTGGTTGGGATATGTTGGTCATAGTAAAGGGTGGGAGCATCAACAATAGATTACTTACCTTGAAACTTATCAAATCGAAAAGTAAGTTTATCGATTAAAGCGGTAAGACGATTAATAGCCGAATTGAATTCAACCTTCGTCACATAATCTCCAAGATTACCGACTTGGGAGCGGGGTGAAGAATCTCTGTCATTAACCATTGTAGGATCGAAACGAAACTCTTGATGCCAATTGACGTAGCGGAAGCGATTAAAAATCAAACCTTGAATAACCCAAGGGGAGGTTTGCCTTGAAACAAGAACTAAAACAAAACTAAAGAAAAAATAAATTGTAGAGATAAATCTTAATTGTATTGATTGAATAATTGAATAATTGTTCTAAAAAGAATGACTCTTTATATAGACTAAAGACTTAGACCAACTAGCACTAGGACTTCCTAAACAAATAAATTAAAATACAAATCCTACTTTGAATTGTATTACTAATATCAAACTAATAGTAAACCAACTATTCTAGAACTTCTAGACTCTAAAATATAAATTACTAAATAAAATAATAAGATAAAAAGAAAATATAAATAAATAAATTTCTGAAAATAATGTCAACATGGCTGTGATGACATCAGCAATGACGCCAGCACTGTTCTACATCACCTAAGCATAAAGACAATTTATCAATAAGAAATACAAAAAATGACCAAACGCTGACGGTAAAATGGTAGAGATAAGGATGTTTGCTGGAAAAGGCTCAGATATACTCACAGACAAACAAGTGACGACGCCTTGATGGAACCTTCCAATGATTAGAACTTAAGTTCCTGCGGACAAAACAGGTCCAACTATTTACATAAGCTACTTATGGTTCGAATATTCTGGCTATGGAAAACGTAATATTAAGCATTAAATATAGTCATTTAGAGAATGTGCAGAAGGTCAATTGAAGAAATATGAGCATGACAAAAGGTAATTTGTTTGTATATTAAGGAGGTAAAACATAATTAATCTTATGAATAAAACTATCCAACTGTGTTGTTTGTGTTCGCATTGAGTGTTCACAAAAAGAACGACGAACAATAACTACTTATTTGGACTTTGTAATCAATCTGTAATGTACATAATAATGATGAGAATATTTGACTTGCTTGGTCATAAGCTCTCTGCAAGAAGGATGAATATTGTAGGGGTACTACATACACCAGCCAATCAAAACACGACACGTGGCTTGCCCAATATTCCACCAGGTCAGCTCGACTATGCAACCGTTGGCGACCTCTTCATATACACGTGCCCTTAATCAATGCACATAATATCTTGGCCCGTTGCGCAATCTATGCACAAAGAATATCCTCGCCCGTTACGTAATCAAAGCCAGATATCACGCAATCATCAAGATGTCGGAGAATCTGCAAGATCCCATGATCTGCGCCCTTTCATCTTCTATAAGAACAGAACTACGATGGCTTGGTCTCTAAGTTCCACTCCCTCGAACTAGAGTACGTAGGTAATCTCGATCTCATCGAGGTGCAGCCACCCCCGATCTCAAAACTCCCACCTTGGTCAGTCCAACGACCTGACCTCATTAATGCATTAATCTGGAAACAGGTTAATACAAATATATTGCACAAAAAGGTTGAAGGCCTTCATAAGCAAGGCCTGCTACAAATGTTACAGCATGTTGCTCCGCAATTCCAACATCAAAGCATCTAGTGGGAAAGCATCGAAAGAAGAGATTAATGCCTGTACCTTCTCCCATTGCGGCATGGATGGCTACAATAGCGTTGTCTACTTCTGCTTCAGCAATCAAAGCCTCTCCAAAATAGGCAGTGTAAGACTGAGTGTTGTTGCTGCCTTTGAATTCTTTTCTGGTATCAAACTTGGTTACATCTGCAATGATAAAGCATTGATTTCAAATCTTTACATTTCCAATAGTAGTATACTAATTGCAGTTAATACTTGTGTATCATGATACTTGTCTGCAGCTCTTTCTGCGTATGGGTATCCTCGGCCTTTATCAGTCACAACATGAATGAGAACTGGACATGTTATATGAGTACACTACTGGACCAATGTAATAGAGACCCAACTCCTCAAATAGTGATGAATTAGAACCACTGATTAGCTTTTTAGTGTTCTCGAACCATTATTCCTAAATCTTTTGATTAGCTGTATCTTATATTGCAATCAAATTAGAACGATAAATCTATCTACGTAGACAGGTAAGGAAAAAGAGGGACGAAGGGGACATGATGTCCAAGATCCCAAAGTATCTTGCCTTGTGGAAGATTAAATACATAGTAAAGAGCCACAGTGAGTTCAACATGAGAATTTTACGCGGTGGAATACACCATGTCAACATCTATTATAACTCTTGAAAGATTTAGCTTCCAATGAGTGCTACAAACTTTCTGAAAATTGCTAAAGATAGCTAATCAATAAAGCCATAAAGGTGTCTCCTTATCTCGCTTAATATCAACTAATACACACTTATGTCAACTTATAAAACTTAATCACGTAAAATGAGAATTTTAATCACAAAATCCCATTACAAACATGAGTTGTTTGCTAACAACACAACCATTTATAAATGTACACGGATCCAATAGAAATAAAATATGTCGCCGCTGAACAATAAAAATTAAAATTAAAGACAACATAAGAATGATGAAAGCACCTTTCAGACAATTTTCAGTCTTTCACTGTGGTAATCCTAAGGCATCACAGTTGCTTCTATCTACGTCACATGATCACAAGGCTTGGTGTACTTGGAATATATGGTACAAATCAAATACGGTTTCTTTTAGCAAACTGTAGAAAATAGTGAAAGACTGTGAAAGTTGACATCACGTTTGGAATCTGACTACCAGCATGTTGGGTTTTTTTTGTGGAAAAAGAGGACAGAGGGAAGTTTTTCTTTCAGGAACGTACGTACGTAGTTAGGGCGTACGTACGTCCCGTATCACAGACAACTTTGTTCTTGCTGAACGTACGAACGTGTATTCGACGTACGTACGTCCTTCTTTGTTTTTGTGCATATGGGCCTGTTTAAGCACATTTCGTGTTTGATTGTAAGGCTATGTTATAAAGCCAATGAGAAGGTTAGAAAACCTAATCTTGATGTGAGAGAGATTGTGAGAAGCCATTAGAGAGTTTGAGAGAACTTTTGTGAGAAAGAACACTTTGGTTTCTTCATCAGGGCTTCAGATCGTCTCCATCAAAGTGTGAGAGAGAGTTTGTATCCTCAATTTGTGATTGTCTCTTTGAGAGATTTGGTGAGGATTTGAGAATGGAGGAAACCTAGGGTTTTTCCATTTGTTTGAGAGCTTTGTACTATCTTCTCCAATAGTAAAAGTTCTATTTGTTTGTCCGTGGACGTAGGCAATATTAGCCGAACCACGTAAATCTTGTATTTTGTGTGGGTTTGTTTGATAGTAGTAGGAGTTTCATCTTCTCTATTTTGTTTTGTTTAATTCATACACTATTACAATCTTGGGTATTGGTGCAATAAGTTTTCGCTGCGCACAACACAGCAGGGTTAACAAAGCAAAACCAAAGGAAGACTGGCAATCCTATTCAACTCATTGTGATAAAATAAATTAAATGTACCCGACTTATTATAGATGAAGTCCTGCAGTCTTAGAAGATGAGAATCCATAGTTTGACTCTTCTGCAAAAAAAAAAAAAAAAAAAAAATTATTGGCTTCAGTGGTTCCAATACAGCAGCCATGTTATATTCATTCATCCATTCTCGGAAGAAGTGTTCGGTGTTCATAAGAACATCTATCATCATTATCCCTGTAGATAATACAGTAAAGTGAACATGAATGTCTTCAAGGACTATTTCAACAACATACAATTCAACATTAACTAAAATAATTAACCTCAGATTATTTCAAACAATTTTAATGAACGCCAGTGATGTTATGATACAAACTATGAGTAATTCAATCCTTATTTATCATACAAACTCAAATATTTTCGTCACCTATAATACTCTGACACAGGTTGATTGAAAATTGAGATTAGATTAAGACTTATTACCATGATAGAGTAGATAGGAGATTGATTGAACTTAGTAAAGACTAAATATTAACATTGTATTGAAATTTTTGAAACCATTACATTGATTGAACATATTTCCCAGATATATAAGAATAGGAACAACAATATCTTATTTGAAATCTTCATCTGTAAAGGGTTTTATCTTAGGATATGTGGCAATTGTGGTTTGAATTTACTATCCATTTTCATTGTAAGCTTTTCCACCAGTTAATAAGGTTGCCCATTCTCTTTTAAGCATTTTCGAAATATTAAATGATTTTTTTTTCAAATTGATTATTGTCAACCTGCAGCGAAGACAGGGTATGCAATCTAAATTTGATCCAGAGATAAGATTGCCAAAAAGAAGGAGAAATATTTTGCTCACCACCCTACCCACCCCGCTAGGATTGTTACACATGGCCCCATATCTTGTGGAAATTAGTTTGTTAACTTCCAATTATTTTTTGTCACTAATTTGCCCTTGCTAAATATTAGAGTTTTGGAAATAGAAAATACCATAATACGTGGGAATTAGATTATCTTCTCTCTCCTTCTTTCTCTTTCTTCTCCGATGGAAAAAAAAAAAAAAAAAATTGAACTCTTTGAGATTGATATTCTAGATGATGAGGTTGTTCTTTTAGTGGTTTGGTGAAATTAGTTTTTGTTATCCAATAATCTGCCATGCATCATATGAGTAATATGACCTCTAGTATTTGTTTTCAATAGTCGGGCTATTAGATTAAACTTGTCTGCAGTAGTGCGTTCTTCTTGTTGTGCGCAGCGAAAACTAATGCACAAATAATATGATTGAACTAATGTATGAAAGTAAAACAAAACGACAAAATCTAACAAGCAACCACACAAGACACAAGATATACGTGGTTCGGCAATATGCCTACGTCCACGGGGAGAAAGGATGATGCTTTTCTTATCGAGACAATTGTACAAGCCCTCACGAAGAAACCGAAGTCTTCTTCCTCACAAAAGTTCTCCAACTCTCTAATGGCTTCTCACAATCTCTCTCTTAGAAAACATTAGGTTTTTTCCACTTCTATTTGGCTTTATAATATAGCCTTACAATAGACCACGAATTGGGCTTAAACAGGCCCATATAGCAAAAAAGCACAGGAGGACGTACGTACGTCGAAATCACGTTCGTACATCGAGCCACGGAGAAGTTATCTGACGTACGGGACGTACGTACGCTCTAACTACGTACGTACGTTCCTGAACAAGTAATACAACGTTCGTACGTCGAATCGACGTTCGTACGTTTCTTCCCTCGAAAGTTATCTGTGATACTGAACGTACGAACGCCTTAACTGCGTACGTACGTTCCTGAACAAAAAACTTCCCTCCGTCCTTATTTTCACCTGTAAAACCCAACAATTCTCCACCTCGGCGAAGATTCAATAAATCTAAGCCGACACAAAGAATAACACAAGTCACAAACTCCCACACATGTCCCGAAAGACCACCTCGGCTGCACCACCTCATGGTTGCCTACGTACCCTTCTGCTAAGGGATCAAGCCATCATAGTTCACTTCAAGAAATACTATCAACACGAAGGAAAGATATGGACCAATTCTAAGCAATAGAACTTAGTCCCATACACCACTTTAGTCACGGCAATATTCCAAGCTTCTGTCGGAGACAAAGCAACCATAGAATGTAATGTAGACAACCTGTTGATAGATCTCACTGCCAATGTAAACAAATATCCAGGAGTAGACCAACGTCTATCTAAGTGACAATCATACTCAACATCCACATAACCATCACACCGCAGACTCAAAGTCCTTCCATGTTGAAATAACAAACCAACCTCCACACTACCTTGAATGTAGTAGAACATCCATTTCACAGCTTCCCAATGTCTCACATCAGGATCATGCATGTATCTACCTACACTGCCCACTACTCGTGAAAGATATGGTTTGAAACACACCAACTCATCATACTCTGCAACTCCAAAACCACTAGGCTGAGACAAATAAATCTCCTCATCTAGCTCACCATGTAAAACAACTGTTTTCACATCAAACAGAACTAATACCAAATCAGATCGCACTACCAAGGCCATAAGGATACGAACATTTACCTTCAAGTGCACATCTTTACCTGGAGGTTTTTCTTCCTTCTTAGGTAATCTAGTTGGAATTGGACCCTCATTAATAGGATCACCATTTTCTGCATCTTCAACCGTCTCATCATCTGTCATGCCATCAGAATTTGAAACACCCAAAACCCTTACAAGAGTTTCCACATTAGATACAGAACCCACTGGAACATATGGAGATATACCAATCTCCACCCACTACAAAACCTTTTTGGTCTTGTTCTCCACCTGCTAAGAACTCTCAGGCTCCAACATAGAAACCTCCATAAGAGTTTTACCACTAGTCACAATCAAATGCAACCTATTAATAAGATGACATGTCTCAACCCGAAACACTTTGCCTAATCCAGCCATAGACAACATGTGTTCTGCCACCCTATTCTGTTGCAGTGTCTTTCTCACAGTGAAGCGACGCTCAATACCCTCAGTCTGACATACTTGCAAGACCGGATCATCTTTGTACTCTATGCTATTATCTAAGCACAATACCATGATCGTTGTGTCAATTCGGGCCTCAACTAGCTTCTTCCACTTCAATATTTCTAGGACTTCATCCTTATGCTTCATGATGTACATCCATGCACGCCTAGAAAACTCATCAACTAAAGACACAAATTAAGATTTACCTCTCTAAGCTGTGTACTTGGTAAGTCTCTAGACATTCATGTGAAAATAATCAAGAAATCCACTCATACAATGGATAGTTGTGCCAAACTTTGTTCTTGTCTGCTTGCCCAGATCACAATCCTCACCGAACTCTAACTTGCAGGCGATAGCACCCATAAAAAACCTTTGCTCCGTCATTGTCTGCAAAGATTTTTCACATTTATGTGTCAACCGCATATGCCACAATTTGGTAGTCTCTCTAGCAAACTTCGTTGTAGCCTCTGACATGGCCACATCACATGTAACTGTACTACCCTGCAAGAAGTACAAGTTACTTCGTCGAGTACCCTTTAGTAATACCATTGCACCAACCATAACCTTTAGAACACCATTCTGAGCTACTACCTTGTAACGTTTTGCTTCTAAAGTACCAAGTGAAATAAGGTTCTTTTTCAAATCAGGAACATATCTTACATTCCTCAGCTCTCTTATCTTTCCATCAAACATCTTCAATCGAATAGTACATATCCCCAATACATGACAAGGTTGATCATTCCCCATCACTACTACACCATTATCTAGCCTTTTAAAGCTAGAAAACCATTCCTTTATGGGACACAGATGATAAGTACCAGCCGAATCTAATATCCACTCATTAGCACTAGTGGAACAATCGATGGATGAAACACATAAAGAATAATCAGAACCATCATCTTCATCTCTATTAATATGTGCAGCATTTACCTCAGAGTTATTCTTCTTGTCCTTTGCCTTGGCTTGAAGACAATCTTTCTTCCAATGCCCTTTCTCATGACAAAAGGAACATTCATCTTTTGCTAGAAACCCCCTCTTCGGCTCCCTACGAGACTCACCCCTACTATTGTAGCTTCCCCTTGCCACTAAGACCTCTGGTGTTGAGCTTTTGGACTCTTCTTTGTCCTTCTTCATACACGCATGATTTAACAATGCTGCAGAAATCTCACTATACACCAGCTTGTCTTTTCCATATGTAAGTGTGATAGCCAAGTGTTTATATTCGTCCGGTAACGAATTGAGGAGACACACTGCCTTGCTTTCATCACTTACATCTGCTCCAAGATTCACCAAGTCGGCAATTACCTTGGTAAAATTATTAAGGTGTTCCGCCATTGAAATACCTCTTCTCATATCTATTCGATAAAACTTTCGAAGTAGATAGTTTTTATAGTGGATAGTCTTTGTCATGTACTTCTCCTCCAATTTTCGCCACATCTCCTTTGCAGAAGCATCATTCATCACAAGGTATTTAATGTCTTGTGCCAAACACGATCTTATGATTCCACAAGCTCGTTTGTTCATTTTCTTCCAATCCTTCTCTTCCATACCTTCAGGCTTATCCTCCAGAACATCTTCTAGGTCTTGTTGACATAGAGCATCCATTACATCACACCTCCACATACCAAAGTTATTGGTGCCGGTAAACTTCTCTACATCAATCTTTGCTTGATGGAAAACCATTGTCTTGATTTCCCCCTTCGAATCCTTCAAATTCGATTCTTCTGCCATTTTTCCACCAACTTTCATGCACTAAACAATCACCAAACGAAAGTAAACAAATCTGAAATTCACACCGGAATTTCAACAAACACCTTTTATGCAACCCACGAACAAAAGGTAGAACCTTGGACTTGAAACACAATTAAGAAACTCACTGCGGAATTTCTTCAAACACCTTCAAGACGCTCAAGATCTAACCGAAGCTCTGATGCCACTTGTTGTGCGCAGCGGAAACTAATGCAAAAATAATATGATTGAACTAATGTATGAAAGTAAAACAAAACGACAAAATCTAACAAGCAACCACACAAGACACAAGATATACATGGTTCGGCAATATGCCTACGTCCACGGGGAGAAAGGATGATGCTTTTCTTATCTAGACAATTGTACAAGCCCTCACGAAGAAACCGAAGTCTTCTTCCTCACAAAAGTTCTCCAACTCTCTAATGGCTTCTCACAATCTCTCTCTTAGAAAACATTAGGTTTTTTCCACTTCTATTTGGCTTTATAACATAGCCTTATAATAGACCACGAATTGGGCTTAAACAGGCCCATATAGCACAAAAGCACAGGAGGACGTACGTACGTCGAAATCACGTTCGTACGTCGAGCCACGGAGAAGTTATTTGACGTACGGGACGTACGTACGCCCTAACTACCTACGTACGTTCCTGAACAAGTAATACAACGTTCGTACGTCGAATCGATGTTCGTACGTTTCTTCCCTCGAAAGTTATCTGTGATGCTGAACGTACGAATGCCTTAACTATGTACGTACGTTCCTGAACAAAAAACTTCCCTCCATCCTGATTTTCACCTGTAAAACCCAACATTTCTTTCATTCTAGGTGCACAAATCCATCCTCAATAAAATGTCGACTATTTCTATGTACTGGAATGGCATATATTTGAGCTTTCAGACCACATTATTCCTGGACTGGCATATATTAGAGCATCAATTGAAGCAACATACCTGGGGTCCTTGCTGGGAAACAGGATCAAAAGGATCACCAACAACCCAAGCTTTCTAATTTTCAGAAACCTTTTGTACAATATTATCATAAATCTCTTCCTGGACATAAACACGAAATCCAGCAACACATTTTTCTCCTGAAAGATCAAGCACCATAGCAAAGTTAGTAATCAGTAAATTGCATTCCTGAAGTACAACATCATTGCCCTTAGAGAAATAAGAGTTAAGTGCTTTGCCTTATTGAATACAATGGCAAAGAGAGCTAGATCAGCTGGCATGTCTACATCAGCATTGTAAATGGTTATTTCTGGCGATTCAAGTACCATTTCACCACCCTAAATAAGTGTTCTTAAGCCATTGTTGTTTCCCACTGTCAGTATTACAGCCCATAATATAAGCCTGGCCCAGAAGTCACACTTCTGAGTTTTATAGAATCCTCCAGACAATCACCTGTTTGACATTGTATAGAATTCTCTAGAATAGCCTGGTGTACAGAGTTGGTAGAATTCTCTAGAATATTACAGCCCATAATATAAGCCTGGCCCAGAAGTCACACTTCTGAGTTTTATAGAATCCTCCAGACAATCACCTGTTTGACATTGTATAGAATTCTCTAGAATAGCCTGGTGTACAGAGTTGGTAGAATTCTCTAGAATAACTGGTGAACAAGTATATATATACACATTGAATGTACTGCAGATCAATAGAGTGAAATAACATTCAATTCCTTACCATTCTATAGAATTCACATGGTATCAGATTCTCTTCTCTAACGAGTTTCGATCCGGGCCTCTTCAATTACTAATTGACTATTTCTTCCCTTTATGTCTACTACCTCTTCAACTTCTTCTTCTTCTTCTTCTTCTAGCACTTCAATTTCCTCTTCTATTGCCCCTACAATGGCTGACTCTTCATCATCCCTTTCCAGCCCTTCTACTTTCAGTTTTCCTAATATTTCTACCTTAGTTTCGGTCAAATTGACAGAAACAAACTATCTGCTTTGGCAAAGTCAGATTAAGCCATTCTTAATTGGGCAGAATTATTGGCGATTCATTGATGGCTCCCATCCTTGCCCCCCTCCGCTTCTTCCTTCTACTGATGGCTCGTTGTCCACTCCTAATCCAGCATATACTACTTGGTATCAAACAGATCAGACTCTGGTTAGCTTAATTAATGCTACACTCTCAGAACCAGTTCTCTCTCAAGTTGTCGGCCTCTCTACTTCTCGTGATATTTGGAACTGTCTACAACAGAATTTTTCTCAACAATCTCTTGCTAATGCTACACATCTTCGCTTCCAACTTATGTCTATGTCAAAAGGTACCAAATCTATCTCCGAATATCTACAACAAGCAAAATCTCTTGCTGATGCTCTTGCTGCTATCAATCAACCAGTCTCCAATGATGATCTTGTAACTTCTATTCTTCGTGGTCTTGGTCCGGAATATGCAATGATTGTTACTGCATTACTAAATTTTCCTCCTCTTCCCCAATATTTTGATCTTCGAGCTCGCTTGCTCTCTTTTGAAAGTCAAAATACAGGTCTGCCAACAACAAGCACTACAACTTCTCCATCTGCCTTTATTTCATCAAAGACCACAACTACTTCTCCTGCTGGACGCGGTGGTTTTGATAATAACCGTGGTGGCTATAATAATCGTGGAGGACGCGGTACCTATCGTGGAGGACGTAGTGGTTTTAATCGTGGTTCTGGGCGTGGCTACAATAGTGGTCGCGGTTTTTCATCCTTTCATTTTGCTGACGGAATTCTTGGAGCTGGTCCTTCATATCATTACAATCATCCAGTACCATGCCAACTTTGCAATCGCCCTGGTCATGCTGCAAACACATGTTATTTATACACCAATAGTCGCCCTCGGCCTTCTACTTCAAACATTGATCAACTCCCTACAGCGTTTGCCGGCTTGCAAACATCTCAACCCACTGAACCAAATTGGTATATGGATACCGGTGCGACACATCACATGACTGGCGATTCTCGTTCTCTTACTCAAAAATCAGATTATGGTGGTTCTGATCAAGTATTCTTGGGCAACGGTGATTCTCTTCCTATCACACAAACTGGTAAACACTCTCTTTCTTCTAGTTCTTCTACATTTAGTTTATTAGATGTTCTCCATGTCCCTTCTATGAATACAAAACTCGTCTCTATCTCTCAACTTACTAAAGATAACTCTGTTTCTTGTGAATTCTTTCCTTGGTGCTTTATTATAAAAGATTTAAAATCTGGAGCTGTCTTATTTCAAGGTCCATGTGAAAATGGACTATACCCATTCAAGTCCATTCGTTGTGCCTTCTCTGCATCTAGTGTTTCACCATTGTGGCATCGTAGGCTTGGTCATCCTTCATCAAAAGTCCTTCAAATCTTAGCTTCGACTAAATGTTTAGGATCTCTAACTAAAACTCCATCAAATTTCTGTAAGGATTGTGCATTAGGAAAGTCCACACGACTTCCTTTTTCAATTAGTGAAACTCGTGCTCATGCACCTTTCTATTTAATACACTCAGATGTTTGGATGTCACCAGTGTCTGTTTCTGGATTTCGCTACTATGTCCTATTTACAGATGATTACACTCGTTTTTCATGGATTTTTCCTATGCGACACAAATCTGAAGTCTTTTCTCATTTTGTTGCTTTTCTTAATTTTGTTGAAAACCATTTCTCATGCACTATAAAATGTTTTCAAAGTGATGGTGGTAAAGAATATGATAATAGTTCTTTTCGTACTTTGTGTACAAACAAGGGTATTCATCACCGATTCTCATGCCCACACACGCCACAACAAAATGGCGTGGCTGAACGCAAACACCGCCATATATCTGAAATGGGTCGCACTCTACTTATTGCAGCTCATCTTCCACTTAAATTGTGGGTTGAAGCTATTTGTACAGCAGTATATTTGATTAACCGTCTGCCTACTTTAATATTGGACTGGTGCTCACCTTTTGAAATTTTATATGGTCGTAAACCTGATTACACTGCACTTAAAACTTTTGGATGTGCATGTTATCCTTTTCTTGGTGATTATGTTACTCACAAGCTTCAACCAAGATCTATGGAGTGTGTTTTTCTAGGTTACAGCTTGCATCATAAAGGATACAGGTGTTTGGATCCATCTACAGGGCGCATCTATATTTCTCGACATGTACTTTTTGATGAAACAAGGTTTCCATTTTCATCTAAGTACTCTCAAACAGATGCAAGATCCATCTCAGATTACTCAGATATGGTGTTTGTTCCAATCATTACTTCTCCAAACTCTTCCTCTGTGCGTGCACCTATTGATTTGGATGGTTCATTGCCTTCAATGACTCCCGCATCTGATTCAGATTTGGCACCTGCTTCACCATCTGTGCAAGTTGACTCCTCTTCTAGTACGCCAAGTTCCTCTACTGCTTCTGATAGCCCTCATGCGCCTTCCTCCACTAGCACCACTGTTGCTCCTTCTAATGATTTTCCAACACAGTCCCAACCCATTCAAACGACTCATCGCATGGTAACACGATCCCAAGCAGGAATTTTTAAGCCGAATCCAAAATTTGCAAATGTTGTGACACGCTATCCTATTCCGCAAGCACTCCTCGCCCAAACTACTTCCACTGATGTTGAGCCTACTTGTTTCTCACAAGCAGTTCATTATCCAAAGTGGCGCCATGCAATGACCGAAGAGTTTAATGCTCTTTTGAAGAATAATACATGGAGTCTGGTACCCTTTGAATCATCTCAAAACATTGTTGGTTGTAAGTGGGTTTTCAAAATTAAAAAACACTCAGATGGTACAATTGAACGGTATAAAGCTCGATTGGTCGCCAAAGGTTTTCATCAACAACCTGGCATTGACTATGCAGAAACTTTTAGTCCGGTTGTCAGGCCAACCACTATACGCGTTGTCCTTAGCATTGCCATATCTAAGGGTTGGAAGCTTAAACAACTAGATGTGAAGAATGCCTTCTTGCAAGGATATATTTCTGAAGAAGTCTATATGCAACAGCCTCCTGGGTTCATTGATCCTGATCGCCCGACTCATGTTTGCAAACTTCACAAAGCTATTTATGGTCTTAAACAAGCTCCGCGGGCATGGTTTCATCGTTTTGCCTCTTTTCTCATATCTTTTGGGTTTAAACAGAGTCGTGCTGATCATTCTATGTTTATCTTTCATCATCATTCTCAGGTAATGATCTTGCTGGTTTATGTTGATGATATCATACTTACAGGCAACACACCATCCTTGCTTCATTCATTCATTCAAAAGCTTGGAGTTGAGTTTGAGATCAAAGACTTGGGAGCTTTACATTACTTTTTGGGCGTTGAGGTATCATATCACCCTTCTGGTCTTTATCTCACCCAAAATAAATACACCATTGATCTTCTTCGTCGCAGTAAAATGGTGGATTGCAAGCCTTGTTCTACGCCACTTGCTTCACGTGTTGTTCTTTCTCATCACGAAGGAGACTTGATTACTGATCCTACAGAGTATCGCCATCTTGTTGGTACACTTCAGTATCTTACTCTTACAAGGCCTGACATTGCCTTTGCCGTACATCATGTTTCTCAATTCATGAGTCAGCCCCGAGAACCACACATGGTTGCTGTCAAACGAATTCTTCGATATTTAAAGGGTTCCCTTGGTAAAGGACTTCATCTTCAACGTTTTCATACTCCTCCAAGACTTATAGCATTTTCTGATGCTGATTGGGCTGGTTGCCCAGATAGTCGGCGCTCCACATCTGGGTATTGTGTATTTTTGGGCCCTAATCTTATATCTTGGTGTGCTAAGAAACAACCAACTGTTTCTCGTTCCAGTGCGGAGGCAGAATATCGAGCTTTAGCACTTGCATGTGCTGATACAATTTGGATTCAACACCTTTTCCGTGATCTTTGCACTTTGCTGTCCTCTCCCATCATACTTTACTGTGATAATATAAGTGCAACCTATATGGCAGCCAATCCTATTTTTCATGCGCGTACTAAACACATTGAGCTTGACTATCACTTTGTTCGAGAACGCGTAGCTTGTGGCCATCATCAGATTCAGTTTGTCCCCTCTATTGATCAGCTTGCTGATATATTCACTAAAGGACTCTCGCGCCAAAGATTCTCCTTGCTCAGTTCCAAACTCGTTGCACCAGTGCCGTCGAGTTTGCGGGGGAGTATTACAGCCCATAATATAAGCCTGGCCCAGAAGTCACACTTCTGAGTTTTATAGAATCCTCCAGACAATCACCTGTTTGACATTGTATAGAATTCTCTAGAATAGCCTGGTGTACAGAGTTGGTAGAATTCTCTAGAATATTACAGCCCATAATATAAGCCTGGCCCAAAAGTCACACTTCTGAGTTTTATAGAATCCTCCAGACAATCACCTGTTTGACATTGTATAGAATTCTCTAGAATAGCCTGGTGTACAGAGTTGGTAGAATTCTCTAGAATAACTGGTGAACAAGTATATATATACACATTGAATGTACTGCAGATCAATAGAGTGAAATAACATTCAATTCCTTACCATTCTATAGAATTCACAGTCAGGTTATGTTATTTCTATCATAGTTGTCCATTTGTCGCAACTAAGTACTTGCCAATTGATAACAATTAGAGAGCATACAGTGATACACTGCTATGGCCATCTTCTATAATTTTCTATGATAGTGATAGTCAATCATGTATTAGTTTTCTATGAGTAGTTTGTCAAACAGTTTCTTAATGAGCGTGCCTGTGAAACACCATCTGGTCAAAGAAACAACAATGGTTTACTTTCTCTATGATTAGGTTTATAAACCTATTCCGTACAAAAATATATGAATTAAATATCAATTAAATTACATGCTTAGATGCAGTAGCATATATACTATTTCAGAACTTGCTGTTTTATGATACAGTTTATTTTTAGCTTAATAAAAACTTTTATTTATCTAAAACGCAGACGAGAGAATATGTCAGTGACCAACAACAACATAAGGAAATAACATGACAAATATAGAAGTAATTGTTGGTAACGATATGTGTGAACTCATAATAATAACCCAAGATAAAATAAAGTAATACGCATTACAGAAATAATTCTAATAAAAGAATAAACTCAAATGAATTTACACTCAATAAATTCAAATTAAAAGTAAACACTTACTCCACTTTGCTCATACAGATTTTGGAGAAGGAAATGAACTGAGGCTTGTAGAAGCAATTTTCTTAAGACAATATTACATCCCTGCTATGGTGCAAACAGTCACTGGACGATTGGTCTTCGAAGATACAACCGTTCTTCACTCTACTAAACTGCACTGTAATAGTAGAGTACTAGCAAACAATTAGCACACTATTTATAGTATACTAATTGACCAATAATTAGCACACTATTTATAGTCACACAAGTGTCTCTTCATAAGTGTTTTTTCACATACATACACCTTTTACAAAAAAGTGATAAGTTGTTTCAAAGTACCTTTTCACAAATAGGCACCTATTGTAAACTAAAGGAAAAGACATGTCTTTTCATAAAGAATTATGAAAAATACACTGAATCTGGTCACACCAATTCCTAAAAGGTATTATCCAATGGATGTACCTTCTTCTTAATTTTCACTCATAACAAAATATTTTATTAGAAAATATATTTCCAACTATCCCCCACATGAGTGACAATTATCTACAATGTTTTATAAGACCCAAACAAGCCCACAACCCATTGTGGGACTATAGAACATTGTTTCATTCATATATAATGGAATTTTCCTTCAACAATCCCCCACATGAATGAAAACGATTCTACAACATCTCAAAAATTTCGAAGAGTATGTTGGAACAATATTGCCTCGGGATAGGTAAATATTTCACTTTGAACCTTCCGTAGCATAAGCCTATCGGATTTACTTAGCTAATCAGTGAAATATTTCATCTTGAACTGTCAGCTGTTGGTGTAAACCAAGACAATAAACCATGCACAACATTGTTCCAATTCAAATTCAATTCTCAGTTGTGTTCATTTTGGCACTGAACAATCTTAGGTTCTGCGAGTGCTATTAGAGAAATTTTGCCTTCAAGAATCCTCATAGAGCCGACCCAACTCTCACTAACATAGGTGATCGCTTCTATAAAAGGTATCTTACAATACCTCACTTGTATTTCACAAGATATAGACGTCATTAAAAGCATAGCTTAACCTCTTTATCGCATGTAGGTTGCACTTGTTGCATCATAGGAATCGGGATGCAGTACGACTCCCAAGTGCTCCCGTGTGAGTTACTCAGAACTGGTTGTCCTAATGAACCTAGTCAGTGGGATCTCCAGTCGCTAGGTTAGGTTTCCGTATAGGATAACTCGTATTGGTTTAGGCTTTAGGTCCCCTCAATGCACAATTATTTTTCTCTCTAAATAAACCTTAATAAATGGATCCGTTAGGTTATCTTTCGATTTCACATAATCAATGGATTTAATTCCATTTGAGAGTAACTGCCTCACGGTATTATGTCTACGATGTATTATTTATACGTCATAACAAACTGTTGTACAAATTGTTTTTCTATTCTGTACATTGTTGCTTGGTTATCACATGACCCCCCCAATTTTAGGCCATAGTGGAATATCTTCTAAAATTCTTGAAGTCACTCAACTTCTACATTTGTTTTACTTATAGCTATAAATTCAAATTCCATATGGATTGTGCAATGCACATTTGTTTAGAAGATTTCCATGAAATTGCAACTATGTGCTTTGATAAACACATAACCACTAATTGTTCTTGATTTTCTTGTATGAGAAAATCAATTTGCATTAACATATCCCTCAAGGACATTTGGATATTCTCCATAATGCAATATGTAATATGCATTCCTCAAATACTTATACTCGTAGTAATACATCCCAGTGTTTAGTTTACTGATAGAATAAGCAATATATGGTCTTGTACAAGTCACAATGTACATTAATCTACCAATATTACGAGAATGCTCGAGTTGAAAAATGGTAAGACCAATATTTTATGCAACACCACAAATGGAATACAAGGAGTACCCACCTTAGTAATTCCATATTGCATAAGTCTATATCTATCATTTTCTCAACGTAATTGATTGAGATAAAGTTCGCACATTACGAGATCTTATTATCTTAATTCTCAAGATAAACGTCTAGAATCTCTAGATTTTTCACATCAAAATTGTTTGTTAAGCATATTTTCATAGACTTAATGACTTCATTATTAGTCTTGAAAATAAGCATGTCCTCGACATTTAAACAACCAATTATACAATTCTCGTATACTTGCTTGAAATAGACACACTTGTCTAATTAGTTGATGTGAAAACCCTTTCTTTAATATAACTCCAACTAGCGTCACATGCCATTGTGTTGGAAGTTATTTTAAACCATATAAGAATATAACCAGTTTACACATTTTATTTTTCTTTATCCTTGGATTTGGAACATTTCTAGTTGATCCATCTCAGTTAACTCGTTCTCTAGATGAATTTCCATATTATATAGAGATTTTTGGACATACCCCCCCCCCCCCCCCCATTTGAAAGTAGAAATTTGAGATACCCCCCATTTGAAATTTTTTTTGAGATACCCCCCCAATTCAAGAGAGAAGAGTTTTACCGCCGTAGGTGAGTTTTATGATGGACGGCTAAGATAACACAACATCTTGAATTGGGGGGGGGGGGGGGGGGGGGGTATCTCAATTCTTTTTTAAATGGGGGGGTATCTCAAATTTCGACTTTCAAATGGGGGGGGGGGGGGGGGTATGTCCAAAAATCTCTATAATATATGGCTGCAATGACTAGTAACATCTTAATAGATGTTATCTTCGTGATTAGTGAGTAATTGTCAAGATAGTTTAAACCTTCTTTTGACAACACTCTTGTGCTAGTAAACTAGCTTTATATTTATCAATGGAACCATTAGGTTTCATTATTCTCTTGAAAATTAGCTATTTATACCCGATTGATTTACTTCTTAAAAAAATATAAATTAATCCCAAATAATATAATAGTTTCAGTCTCACTAGCTGTCAATTTCTCCAAAGTAAAGCTTTAAGAGAAGGCATTGCCTTCATGCTCAATTTCTATCATATATGATAGAAAATCTAGACCAAAAGAGTTAGAGGTTCTAGCCCCTCTTAGTCTATATAATTCAGTTTTATCTGAATCACATTTTCATTTATTTGTCTCACAAGATACCAAAATATTTATTTTGGAGTAGTGTCAATGTGATCTTTCCTATGTGGAAAGACAGTCTCACAGAATGTGATATCACATGACTTTATTATAGTATTTGATACTATATCTCTATTTGTTCAAATTTACCTACTCAAAAATATGAACATGCTAATTATTTTGAGCATAGTCCAACAAATAACATTCACTCATTTTAATGTCTAAGTTTGGATCTCTTTTTATTGGAACCATAACTTTGGGCATATACCCCCACACTTGAAGGTATTTATAAGTTGTCATCCTTTTTCCATATTTTATATGGAACACATCATTTTTCTTATAGGGTACTCCATATGTAATTAAGCATACGTAAAATATTTTGATCAACATAAATTTGAACCAATAAAGATTCGTATTCACCGAGCATCTCTAATGGGTCTCCCATATTTAGCCGACACATAGGACGATTTAGCATCCACGTAGGCGCCACGTATTTTCCTATCACTTTTTTTTACATGTCTCCTATACCTATATCAGGGGTAACCCTAACGCAAAACCTTTTTTTTTTTCTAAATTTTATCTTCCACACTGGTTGAACCAGCGTGGAAATGTTTTTTCGAATCTTTCTGTTCCACGCTGGTTGAACCAGCGTGGAATACTTGGGCTTCGAGCAAGAGCGCGTGGGCTGGGAGGGATTGGGCTTGGGGCAGGATCTGTAATATGTTCCACGCTGGTTGAACAAACGTTGAACTTTGAAGCTTTGTTTTTTTTTTTCGAATCAGTAAACAAAAACCACCATCTTCTCCCTCTTTCCGCCGCCATTCTTCTTCCTCTTCCGCCATTTTCAACTTCTGTCTCTTGATTTTGCTGCTTCTACTTCTTCCTACTCAAAAATTACCCAACCATTTTAATATCTTTTGTTATTTTTTATATTTAGCCCCCTTTTTATTAATTTTAACTCAAAAATTTAAATTTTTTCTAAATCACAAATTATGGCTCCAAAAAGAAGATTGTGCGGTAAAATCGTTCAAAAGGTGTATCAAGGAACTAGTAGTACTATGGAAGATCAATCTTTAGATAATATGGAAGTCGAAGTTGTCGAAATTGATTTTCCACATTTTCGCGAAGTTCGAGATTATACACCAAGAGAGCTCGCTCCATGTACTGGATCGCATCTTAGTGATAACCAGTATTCCGTCGATGTAAGTATTTGATTTGATTTTTAATATATTTAATTTTTAATTAATATTTAATTATTTTTTATCATTTTTTATTAGTTTTTAATTAAGTTTTTATTAGTTTTTAATTATTTTTTATTAGTTTTTAATTGGTAAATTGTTCGTTTAATGTAGGAAAAATTTGACATATAGAGGCAAAATGAATAACGTAATGACTTGGTGGTCATATATGGTGGAGAGAGGAAATGATTTTGCTCATGTACGAGACCGAATACAAGCGACGCCATTTGGGCCTCTCGTTTCTTTGACACCATTTCGAACTGATCGTCAACTTATATTCGCGTTGCTTGAGCGATGGTGGCCGACGACACATACATTTCATTTGCCTCTCGGTGAGCTTGCTTTTACTCCTCATGATTTTACTATGCTTACGCGTTTGCGTGTCGGGGTGGGAGAGATTGTGCCATATATTTCATCTTATGATAATAATGAGTGTGAGGCTACTATATTATTCCCAACTCTAAGTGAATATGAGGAGGCTTGGAAGGATGAGGACAAACAAACAGGTTTACAGTATGGTTTTTTTGAGAATATATACATAATGCGTACTGTTGCTGATGATGATTGGGTGTTAGAGCCCAATTCAGTTGAAGAGGATGAGTATGTGTTAGCTTTTCTGTTATACTTTGTATCCGGGGTTTTGTTTTCTACTGAACACAGTTGTGTGAAGTTGGGTTGGTGTGGAGCGTTGCTTGATACAAGCAAAATTGGAGACTACGATTAGGGGGTGCAGTGATGGCACACATGTATTATCAGATGGATTATTTTTCTATGAGTGGCAAGAAATTACACAACATCGGTGGGTTCATTTGGATTCTACAGGTTAGTAATGGTTTTTATATTATTTTTAAATTTTAATTAATCTAAAGCATAAAAGCATGAATGATTTTTTTTTATTTTTGTATATAATTTTTTTAATTACGAAATTTTTATTATGTAGTTTTGGTGGTATGAGTATCTGGGCACATGTAATCCGATTTTGTTAGACTGTGGACCACAAGTGTTCCCTCGTATTCTTATTTGGGCCCTTGAAAACCGAGCTGAAATGATGGGACTTGTAACGAATAACTTTAAACAAGCAAGGGCCTCGATCGAACAGAAAACTTGGGATAGTATTAGGTGAATGCCTTGGGCTGGGTTACCATCAAACAGTGTCCCACATATTGACAGCTCTAGAATCATATCTCAGACGAGAGTGGTTTTAGTTTCTCCAGAGATTAGTGTTTGGTTTTTAGGGGATAGATGTTTACAATAGACGACTGGTATGATAACTATTCCTCATCCTCCGCCACCTGATATGCCTCCAGTGAGTCTTCCTTTGGAGCAGATCTGTGCTCGTAGATCATCCTTTAACTAGACAGTTAGTTCAGCTTTTTGTAAGTTTGTTACGGCTATGGAGTACCAGTTATATTGGAACACTGTTTCTCGGGGCACATTAGCTATTTCCCCCATCTCTCGTGAGGGTAACGTAGATTATGTGTCATGGCAAGGCATACGACCAGAGTATCAGATTCCTTTCCCAGCAGACCCTACTACTACTCAACAAGATTACCCTTTGAGACAAATACAGTATGGAGAACAAGCTGGTGAACATAGCCTCAGGTTGATGGGATCACAAGGTATGACCTGGACTGTACCGGTTCCTTTTCTCGACCGTGACTTAGTTACACAGCATGTACCTGATTTTGATACCTTAGACGAGGTATGTTTATTTTTTTTATTTACAATTGTATTTATAATTTTATATTTGTTAGTTAAATCTTGTATATTTATAACTAAGGGAATTCTTGTGAATACAGGCTGCTCTCCGGTCACGCTTAGCAGATGCTGTAATGCTTGGTCAAGGGATGCGGCATGCAGCATTTGATTCTTCTGGGAGATATTATGGTTGGTTGCAAGAGCAAAGGACTGCCACAACAAGGGCTGAAGAAGAACTCGCAATAAGTGCGTCTAGGGTTGCTGAGCTGACAAGCACATTAGAGGCCTTGGTAAGTAATTATTAATTACTATTACAGTTAAACCCTAAAATTTATTAATTTTAGTTATTAAGTTTTAATTGTATTTATAATTGATTGTAGGAGTTGCAAGGGCACACTAGACGCGGTGGACGGGGACGAGGTGGACAGGGCCGAAGTGGACGAGGCCGAAGTGGGGAGAGTAGTCAGGGGAGTGCACCTTGAGTGTTTTGAATGCTTGATATTGCTTGATATTAGGGTTGTTTTGAGTGTTTGTTAACTGTATACTATTGCTTGATATTAGGGCTGTTTCTGTTGAACCACCATAGAAGATAAATTTATGGTTATTTCTTAATGATTTATTTATTATCCGTTTAAAATAGTAATAAAAATATATTAATCAAAATAGTAATACATTAATCAAATTAAATTCAAAATTCAATACATAATTAAATAAAACATTTTAACCTTCGATACATTTTAACTTTCATACTCTTCACCACAAGTTGGACAAAACATTTTACCCAATGCATAATCAAACTCAAACGAATCATGGTTACAATTTTCGGGAAGCACATGAATTTCATCTTCATACTCGTCAATAAGTCGATTAAATTCATCATCGATACGCTTTTGTTCTTCGGGTGTTAATGGTTTTTCTTCTTCGATGATTTCTTTCTCCATTTCTTCACGTTTTTCATCTTTCGGATCTTCAATGTTGAACGAAAAGTGTTTGACAGAACGAAAAGTGTCACAAATGAAGAAGTAGAAATGAAGTAGATATTGAAACGCAGAACATGTATATATAGATGTGATTTCTAGCCGTTTAGAAATTTAACCGTTCGGAAAATATGGCCGTTCGGAGATAGCCGTTGGAAATTTAGGGTTCCACGCCGGTTTGACCAGCGTGGAATTAAAAAAATAATAAAAAAAAGTTACACGCTGGTTGAACCAGCGTGGAAGATGTTATTTTTGCCATTTCCTATAATCCTATCTCTAGTTCGATTTTGGACGAAGTTTTAGCAGACCGGCCCACCACATCCTACGTGGATAGCCGGCTGCTAAAAATATAGAAGACGCGTTAGACTCCGACTTTTTTAGGAATTCCTAAATTATAGGTTTTAGGAGACCCATTACAGATGTTCTTATGATCTTAATGTTCCAAACTGATCCTCAAATCTAGTTTTGTACTTTTGTAAAAGTACTTAATGCCTTAACTAAGCAATAACGAGTGCGTACATAAACCAATGGCTCGGTACACTTTCAAATGAATGGAAGTGTTTGTTAAATTTTGCTTCCACATAAGTCTCATACTTAAGGGATTTAATAATTTTAAATTTAGGAACTAATCCTAAACTTGCTTACACCTAAGCAAAGGATTCATTTCCTCAATGAATTGAAAACTTGTTGACTTGATTCTATAAATAAATCATTTGCTTCTCAATGGTATGAGATTTAGATAAGTTTTGGACAATTTCATAATCTCGTTGAAAATAATGCTACTTTTAGGGTCAATGCACCTCTACATTATTAAGAGATTTTGAGTAATGTGCTACGAAAACACATAAAAGAAATTTCATATAATTCCGCTTGATAAGAATTATTAGAGACTTCTATGTCCCCCACAGTTTTTCAATTTTCTCATGACAGATAAATGTTAATTAAAATATATCACATTTAAATGTGTCTCATTACACTAATGTCATAAAAGGTGGTATGCATACACCAGCCATAATTCACATTTTGGCTAAAATAAATGCCCTCCCGAAAAAAGTAAAGAAATTGTCTAAACCAATAATTCAGATTCTCAACTTTAAAGCGAGATTTTATTGGGCCAGAATTAACTTTATTAAGTATTTTCCTAGCCCAGCCCATCACGTGGGCCTCAACAGAAACAGTAAAATCATGGGCCCAAACTCATAGGCTCAATTTAACCAGTACCAAATGAACAGTAACGCCGTTTTGACTATAAATGAACATCCAACTGTTAGATGTTCACAAAATTTTTACATAATGTTGCCGCAGATTTTGTGCAACTACAGTAAAACTTTCAAGATTTCCATCCACTTATGATAAAAAACGCATGGGGCTCACTGATTTAATAATAAACCAGGCCCAATATCCAATTAATCGAATTTCAAACGGTTAATTCAGACTATGGAAACGCCACATACAGTATCCCTGTGTTAGTGTAGACTATACATATTCTACAAAGGACAGAGTTTTAACAAATTGATCCCTTACTCAATGAACAGGTATCATCATTTCAAGAGCGCGATGAATCACCCAAGGCCACAAAGATTTCACTCTGTACTTAAAAAAGGTTGAGACATTATATTAAACAAGTGTGAAGCGTTTCATCACACCTTTTGAATTGAGAAATAACTTCAAACCGATACAGTTTTGCAACAAGGATGTGAATCAGTGTCTTAGACATCCACCTTTCCAGTTTTTCGTTTCTTTTCAATTCAATTTGAAATTGCTGAATTGGTGCCAACTTTCATGCACCATATGCACATAATATTTCCAACAACAATGTCCTCGACCTTACATGATTTTGTGTTCACATTGACAACCAGATAAACCACAATCATGTTTTGTTGGAAAAAATTAGCTCCACAAGTGAAAATACCAATCCTCGTCCATCAATGGACGATATTTTAAATTTTAAAAACAGAGATGCATCATCAATCTATTTTATAAATTGTTAAGGTGTAATGCACATCTTTTCTGTTTTGGTATGTTTAATTTCCGAGAAACTTGTTTCAAAGTTAAACCTGCAAGCCCATTTGATTGAAATTAAAATAATAAACAGTGCTCAAATTGTTTACAGTTCGTACATTAATTCTAACATAGGAATAATGAAAGAATTCCCAAAATGTATGAAATCTATAGACAAGGATTCTCTTAGATACTATTAACTAGGGGTGGCAAAATGACCCGCAACCTGTTAACCCGACACGAACCCGACTCGAGATAAACAGGTTTGGGTTTAGTCTTATCGGATTTTCGGGTCATTTTGACCCGAACCTGTTAGACCCGTTTATAAACAGGTCAGGTTCGGGTTTGACCACTAACAGGTCGGGTCAACCCGAAACCCGTTTAAAATTAATATTTTTTATTTTCAGTTTTTGAAATTACCTTCTTTTTCATCGCTTCTCAACAATAGTAGTAATGAACTGATTAATAAAAACTTGTTTGCTGGTGGTTCTTATTTTTCTAAATCGAAGTTAGAGATTGTGTAAATATTTTTCTTGTTTTTCAATTGATTTATTTTGGGTTTAAGAAATATGATGTTTTAATTAATCAATTGAAACCAGATTAGTATTTATTTATTTTTAGAACTCAGGTTGATGTTTTGATCATGTTTATAATTGGTTTTAATGTTAACGTTTTTCATCTCTATGCTCTTTATGGTAATTGTTTGTTTTACCGTGCCCTTGTTTTTAAAGATTTATTTTTTGAATTTTGTCTTTTACTAATAGTTTTAATTTTTGATAAAATCAAGTTGATTAATTTATATTAAACATCGATTATCATGAATATCAATTATAAATAACAGTAGTGGCGATAAAAAGAAATAATTAATAAATCTGAAACGGGTTTAAACAGTGTTGTGCGCAGCAGAAGCTTATTGCACCAATACCCAAGATTGAAATAGTGTATGAAAGATGACAAAGCAAGTAGTAAAGAAGTAAACCTACATAGCAACAACAAATAATAGAGAGAGACACCAAAATAACGTGGTTCGGCTTGATTGCCTACGTCCACGGACAAACAAATAGAACTTTTACTATTGGAGAAGATAGTACAAAGCTCTCAAACAAATGGAGAAACCCTAGGTTTCCTCCCTTCTCAAATCCTCACCAAATTTCTCAAAGAGACAATCACAAATTGAGGATACAAACTCTCTCTTTCTCTCTTGGATGGAGACGATTATACAAGCCCTCACGAAGAAACCAAAGTGTTTTTCCACACAAAAGTTCTCTCAAACTTGCCAATGGCTTCTCACAATCTCTCTCACATCAAGATTAGGTTTTCCAACTTCTAATTGGCTTTATAACATAGCCTTACAATCAAACACGAAAATGGGCTTAAACAGACCCATATTCACAAAAAACAAAGAAGGACGTACGTACGTCGAATTGACGTTCGTACGTTCAGCTTCAAAACAAACATCTGTGATACAGGACGTACGTACGCCCAAACTACGTACGTACGTTCCCAGACAAAAAACTTCCCTCCGTCCAAAGAAACCCAACAATTCTCCACCTCGGCGAAGATTCAATAAATCCCACACTTGTCCCGAAGGACCACCTCAGCTGCACCACCTCATGGTTGCCTACGTACCCTTCTCCTAAGGGATCAAGGCATCGTAGTTCACTCCAATGACATCTATACGATGCCCACCAAACCCCGAAGGGTCAAATTCCCACAAGGGGCCAAATCAAAACCAAATGCCCACCAATGCCTTATAGGGCTCACAAACAACTTCAACACAATGGGGTCCAAGCTACCAAATACCATCTCCACCTCAACAAAGTTCTCCATCGAAGATGATCCAATGCCCCGAAAAACTAGCCTCTCAAGAGTTTTTCCTATGAAGTTCAACCAAGTGGGGTACAAATTCAAATCACTATGCATAGATTTACCAAATATGTCTTCCTTACTAAGCGCCAAACAAACATCACATGAGAGATTACGAACAATAGGAAGTACATACACAAAACCCCCAAACAAAGGTTTCACGGCTTCATAAGGTTCTTGGGCGATAACTTTTGCTACTAACAATGGTGGCTTCAACTTTCTTCTTTGCCGTGTCACCTAACAAACCAATCAAATATGGAGCGACATCAATCTCCTCCCGAACAAATGACGCTTCAACAAAATGCCTACCAACTATGCATGCCTTGCCACCCGCAAACAAATCTGTCTTCACTTGCATAGTACCATCAACGGCATGCCCCATATTACTATGCAATTCCTTGGTAGAATCGACAGACAAATCAACAACTGAACTATGCAAACCACATGTAATTGCACTTCCTTTCAAGTAGTACAACTTACCCTTTCTAATGCCTTTCATAACAACTCGTGCACCTACAACAACTTTTAGAGCTCCACCAATACATGTAATTTTCATACCATCGGACTCTAAAACACCCAATGAGATTTGATTCGCAGTCAACTCTGGTACATACCAAACATCTTCTAACTTTCGAGTGCATCCATCTTCCAACTTCAATCGAACTGTACCTATCCCAAAAGTTTTGCAAGTATGATCATTACCAAGCAAAACACAAGCATCTAGCTCCTGAAAGCTATCAAACAACTCCCTATTGGGACACATATGATAGGAACAACCCGAATCTAAAATCCACTCATTAGTAGAATGACTAACTGAAGATGAAGCCAACAACGAAATACCAACACATGAATCTTCATCTCTTCGATGTACACGAACAATCTTCTTCTGCAACTTTGGACAATTAATTTTCCAATGTCCCCAACAATGACAATAGGCACATTCATTTTTTGCAAGAGTTCTTCGACTTCTCAATTTACATTGAGAACCAACCAATCTACCAATACTATCATCAACCACATAGAGCCGGTCCTCTGTATTTTTCAAAGCGTACTTGTCTTCCAACTTGGACAACATAACTATTACAATGGTTTCCAATTTGACAATATACCACAAATCTTCTACCAAACAATACCGGACGAATTAACAAGCCTTTAAATTTAGAGTTAACCATTCATCATCATTCATATTTCTCGATTTATCATCAAGAACATCCACATAGCCATTAATGGCTAACCAATCTTGTACCTCCGTCTTCCACATAGCAAAGTCGAGGTTACCATCAAATTTATGAATGTCAACATCTAACAACAAGGTTTGATCAAACAAACTATCAATCTCCTTTCCAAATTCACTCGTATCCGAAATATGATCCGACATGATACCAATCAATTTCATACACCAAACAATTACCAAACGAAGGTAAACAAATTTGAAAATTCACACAGGAATTTCAACAAACACCTTCTTGACAACCCACGGATAAAAGGTAGAACTTTTGGCTTGAAACACAAATAAGAAACTCACTCCGGAATTTCTTCAAACACCTTCAAGACGCTCAACATCTAGCCTGCAGCTCTGATGCCACTTGTTGTGCGCAGCGGAAGCTTATTGCACCAATACCCAAGATTGAAATAGTGTATGAAAGATGACAAAGCAAGTAGTAAAGAAGTAAACCTACTTAGCAACAACAAATAATAGAGAGAGACACCAAGATAACGTGGTTCGGCTTGATTGCCTACGTCCACGGACAAACAAATAGAACTTTTACTATTGGAGAAGATAGTACAAAACTCTCAAACAAATGGAGAAACCCTAGGTTTCCTCCCTTTTCAAATCCTCACCAAATCTCTCAAAGAGACAATTACAAATTGAGGATACAAACTCTCTCTCTCTTGGATGGAGACGATTATTCAAGCCCTCACGAAGAAACCAAAGTGTTCTTCCTCACAAAAGTTCTCTCAAACTTGCCAATGGCTTCTCACAATCTCTCTCACATCAAGATTAGGTTTTCCAACTTCTAATTGGCTTTATAACATAGTCTTACAATCAAACACGAAAATGGGCTTAAACAGGCCCATATTCACAAAAAACAAAGAAAGACGTACGTAAGTCGAATTGACGTTCGTACGTTCAGCTTCAAAACAAACATCTGTGATACGGGACGTACGTACGCCCTAACTACGTACGTACGTTCCCAGACAAAAAACTTCCCTCCATCCAAAGAAACCCAACAAACAGGTCAACCCGAACCCGACCTGTTTAATTAGCGGGTCAGGTTCGGGTTTAGGAAAAAAAGACTAAACATGTTAACAGGTCGGGTTCGGGTTTAGGGAAAAAACACATCAACCCGTTAAGACCCGACACGAACCTGACACGACCCGACCCAATTACCACCCCTACTATTAACATCAACTGCGTATAGTCAACTTAAGCAAAAAAATAAGAAAAATTAATTTTTATAATAACCGATTTAAACTATTTTACAAGATGTGGTGGGACTAACTATTATATGTAGTTTGTTAGATCTACTAATGATATAACAGCGAAGGCAAGAGATTTGCTAAGCTCTCTGCACACTAATATGCTAACTTGCTAAGGGAAAAAAATGCAAACAAAAATGGAACTAAGCTAGTTCATTAATTCATAAGTATCAATCTCAGCAATTACGTTCCAAACTGATCCATTAAAGACTTCGCTTTGGCTATGCCCTCTTATTATATATAGCTTAGTCTCTCTTTCTCGAAATCTTCCGCTGTGCAGGAGGGCTACAAGCATATTTGAGAGCAACTAATTTGAAATCAAATATATAACCACAACTATAAGCCTCCAATCCTACTCAAATTATCTTCAGCATGGGCTCTTTTTATGTTTTTGTTTGATAATAGGAAGTATCGATCCCAATCTTGTACCAGCTGCCTTCTGTCTATATGTAATCTCAATAATATTATGTCAGGATAGCCCACGATACTAAACTATGACATTGGCGTAACTATAAATTAGGAACAACACCAGTTTATTTCTTTAGAATTCCTCTGAATTCTTGCCGCAGGCTGCATGTTTTTGTGTTTTTTTTATTACCGGTTTATTCCCTTTTAATAAATGTGCTCACTAAGCTTAATCATTATTAAGGTTTAAATCCCATAGAGTAGATTTTGTTCAAAATTGAAATTTTCAGAATATGGATCACTCAAACACAACAGCGGCTTAACAACATAACAATCACTGGTAATGGCCGCAGTGTGGTGGCGAGCGTGATTTAACTATGGGATGTGATAGCAATCACCGGATAGTCCACAATAATGGGTGGAGCCCAGGTTATTGTATAAGAAGTTGAACCGTGGGCTCCCATACATCATCGACTAGGCCCACCTCAGTCAAGTAGGTCAAGTCCGACCCAATAAGTTCCAGTAGCAACAGGGGCTCATCCAAAGGCTTAACACAGAAGTCTAGACGACCTGACCAGGGAGTATGCAGTGTAGATTGGGCCTCCGGTCAGAGGAGTCAAGACCAAGTCTTTGCTTTCAGGCGTAATCAATCCAAGTCCCAATCAACTGGATAAGTCCAGCGAGATTCCAGGCCAACAGAACCTATGGTTCTAGCCCGCTGGAGAAGATAAAGAAAACCCAAGTTGAACCAGGACCTATCAGAGGATGCCACGTGGAAGTCATCTTGGTCAAAAGGGATTCAAACCAAGGGGATTACCGCTCGGCAGCATGCAAGCTATCTCCACGGAAAGCATCTTCACAGTTGAACTACCTGAGTTCGTGAAGTCAAAACTGGAGGGGTGGATAAGCCAGCCTCCTCCGGCCTACTACAAATACAGGAGTTCTAAACCTCCTGAACTACGAGTCTTTCACTGAGCAACTCCATTAGAGCTTAGTGGAAGTAGAGAATTGATTCCAAGTTCATCATCTTGGATACATAGGCGGCCTGATCCCGATCAGGTCCAGTCTCACTGTATGCCCCCATCCTATCTCTGTCTATACAAGGCTTTCATTGTAACTGTTCGATCAATATATACACGTCTCGAGTTTGTGGATCAAATTTTTGCACCCACACATATATTTGGATAAATTTAATGAAACACCATAATTTCTACCTTATTCTGCAATATTCTGACCTGTTTAATCATCCCTTCATGGTCCCCTTCCTCGTAAACGGACTTTAATATAATCTTGCATAGTAAAAATTATCAACAATACTAATAAAAGATTTGGTAATCCAAATGTGAATAAAAGTGGTAGCACAGATTTGCTTTCTTGTGTTTACCAATAATATTACCATGATATAAAATTATAGTAGTATTCCAGATAGGCTCTCTATTCTGCACATCCCTTTCAAGAATTGGACTCACCATGACAATATTATACTTTTGGACCAGGTCTTGCAAAAATTGAATCGCTTTCCTATTGACTAACACTGCAAACTCACATTATCGTTTCTCCTTTGTACATGATGCAAAAGGGTTGTCCATGCTTTACTCAAGTTGATTATACATCTAACATCGTGTATAAGTGCTCCCCATTCACACAACTTCAAAATATCCCTTCAACCTCTTCATCTGCATCAAACCGAACCTGAAAAATGTCATGGACAAAGTGTTAAAACATTAATCCAGATCAAAATCCACAATTACATCTCTAACATTATATAAGAAAGGAAAGTATATAAACATGATATGATATGGTTTGATCAACATATTTATCATATAACCATAACCACCAGGAAGAAAGCAATCCAGTATTTTTGTCATGCACTCAACGTAGTTCCTTCTTGATGCTGTTGTGACATGTTACTTCCCATGCTAAAAGTGATTTTTGCAGAAATTCAATTCATACTATTTCCTTCAAATTTCTATTTTTAATTCCAAACTTCAATTTTAATTGAAAGTACATTGCACAAATTAAATATCTATTTTCTTTTTTGGGAAATTTAGATTTAACCCCCCAGATATTGGACCTGTTTTGATTAAACCCCTATATATTTGAAAATTTTGATTTTGCACCCCACCTTTTGCTTCCGTCTAGTTTTCCATCCAAACTCTATTTTTACTTCCCCAAATGCCCCTCATTCTTTTATTAGCTAAAACCTCCCATTTACTTTTTTTTAACCTTATCTTCTACATTGTCACCATCCTAACTCTTTAGATCTAAGAAAACTTTGTTGAAATGAGTAATCATTCATCTTCTTCACATCTTTTCAACTTAGATAAAGTAAACTTAAATCAAAATAACAACATCTCCTTCTCATTCTTCTTCTTCACATCTCTTTCTTCACATCTCTTCTAAATGAATTGGAGCAACAACATCTCCTTCAAGACTTCTTCTTCTTAGATCTACAATTAGTCATTTGAAATCGAAACAATCGCAACAATGAACAATGGGGAAGGTCACTCTACAAGTGTATAAACAATGGGGAAAGTAAATCTTTGCATAGGTGTCTTCTACTTCTTAAATCTAAATTTCTCTTTTTGATTTGATTTTCAACCATTATTTTTGTTTCTAGGGGGTCAAATCAAATAAATGCAAAAAATAAGGGGGGTTTAGCTAATATGAGAATGAAGGGCATTTTGGGGAAGCAAAAAACAGTTTGATGGAAAATTGGACAAAAGCTAACTGTGGGGGTGCAAAGTCAAAATTTTCAAATATGTGGGGGTTTAATCAAAACAAGTCCAATATTTGGGGGGTTAACTCTAAATTTCCCTTCTTTTTTTCAAATCAAACTAACTCCAAATAATGAAAATTATTAAGACTTCAAAAGAGATTCTAGAATCTTAATTTCTCTAACTTAGCAAAACAGAATACATACTATAAGATGTAAAGAATTTTACAAGTAGATGCCATTACGGGAGAATGATAATGAATCGAATTAATCAGTCCAGTACTTAGTTGTAAAATCTGGTAATTACATTGCTCGGAGAAAATCTGGTTAATCTCGAGATACATTCCTAACTCGATGTAAACATACATAACTCCTTATAAGACTGACATAGTAAGTTCATAAAAATAAATGGTTAAACAGATTTACAAAACCAAATTACTGCTGGGTGTAAAACCCTCAACATTTAGCAAATTCCAAGTTGTGTTTTAAAAAAAATCAAAACAATAAAACTCCACCATTAGGTAAGGAAGAAGACAAACACCCAAAGGGTTTTACAAACTATTCACTACGCGAGACCATATATAATCTTGGTTAGAATGGGATCTCTCTTTTCTTCAGTTATATTCTCCATCAATGATCACAATTCTAATCAACTTACTTTTGATCAATTTGCATAAATTTCATTGTGCAGCACTTTCGAGAGCATTCAATAATTAGGTTTGAATTGAGCTAACAAAGTGAAATGCCATAGTGTAAACTTATCATAGTTTAAACATGCAATCTCACTGGGTTTGTCAAGGTAGCTGCAGTGAGTCAGTGACAACATCTAACCTAATGATTATTAGTTTAGAGAAATTCTAGCATCATTGTTCTGTGATGCTCCAAGCTCATAGAGTTTATGAAAAACTTGACACGTGGACAGGGGTAGAAGGGGTAAGGTCTCAGCCTGTTTGAGACATATTAGGAAGCTTTTAATTTTATTTTGTAAACCACCATTAACCACCACATTCTACATCTGCCACCACCATCCAACATCACCATCACTACACTTTTGATATTCTTCTTCTTTTTGTTCAATCTTGTTCCTCCCAATTCTTAATCTTTCTTCTTCTTGTTCTTCTTTTATGGTTGGCTACACTATTTTTCTACAAATCGAATTTGATTGATAAAATCACAATTTGGATACCCACCACAAAATCTGAAAATGGCAAATCTTTAACCATTGATTTTGATACCCCAAGCAAAGAGAAGATAATATAAGGACAAAAAGATGAAATTTTGAAGAAAAATAATGAGATATGTAAAATAAATTAAGAATTTAAAAAACAGGAAGAAGGCATCTTGTAGAGATGATGATGCTGGTGGCAGTCATTCTGAAGTCCACCGTCAAGTTGACCTAAAGCAAGAACCTTGTCTCCATTATTTTCACATTTTTCTTTTTTCTTTAGGATTTTATTTAACAAATTAAAATACCCGCTGAAACCTTACCCTTCTTCACCAATCCATGTGGCAAGTTTTGGTGAATCTGTAAGCATGGAGCATCACAGTTTTGTGATGCTAGCATTTCTCATTAGTTTATTACCATTTTTAAAATTAAACCACAACTGATGAAAATTAGGTAATTAACAAATAGGTTCGTTTGCTCATGTGTAACGTAAATCGACATACCTTGAGTTGGTATGTTTTCTTTATTTGCTTCTCCGATTCATTTGAATAACTCGAAAATTTGATAATCATCAGGTTGCTTAAAGATTGGTCGAGAAAAATCCATATGTAGATACAAAATTACATATAACTTGTCGGAAAAATATGATACCCTTAGAAAACTGATAGAGTGGAAAGAAATAGATAATATCCCATATAATTGTACTTTATATGGGAACTAGGTATGACCCGTCCCTCCGGGACGCTTATTTTTAATTATATTTAGAGTATTAATTTTGAACTCCGCACACAATTATAAAGATGAAAAATATACAGTTGACTGTTAAATTGTTAATAATACAATCAATTTAAAAGAATTAAATTTGAAGAGTTGCAAAAAATATTGATAACCATTTTATAGTTATCAATATCAAAATAAACATTTATGTGGCAACATCAAAATTTGAATGTGGAATTACAAAATCTGGTGGACTTCTTGTAGCCACCTATAATAGTTATATTGTTGTGGTGGCAAAAATATAAGACCAAAACCCCAAAAATTCCAGATTGCATATTGGAGTAATTTATTGTTTATTGACTTAAAACTTGACAATAAATTGAAAATTGTAATAATACCCAAAAACCTAACAAAATTATAAACCTCTCATTCGCATAGTAGTCTGAAGTCTAGCCTTGTTGCTAAGATATCATTAGACATAGTAACAACAATTTTAGAATAGGTGGTTGAATGAGGAAGTACCATCATGGTGATTGTAAAACGTTTCGGAAGCAACCCTTGTCTTTTTGTCATTGGATCTGTAAATATACTGGTGTATATACTTCAAGGCTCTCACTTAGGCATATAGATTAACATCAATTCTACAACCAATTATGGACCGTATATAGAACTTTCTACAAAGAACCATAACAATATATTAAGTATCAAACATTTAAAAAAAAATGAAGTTAGAGTAGATTTAGATTAGTGGTGTACAAATAACAAATATAGTTACTTCATTTTTGGCAGCAAACCCATTGTTGAAGGCATTCTTGGAATAAATGGAATATAAACGAAAAAGTTTGCTTTATTTGGAATTAGAACGAAATAGGCTGGTTCTTCACCATTTCTAATTTTACCTTGTATTACTCTTTTCGAAAATTGAAACACAATCAAAGAATCTCCCTTTGTCAGTCCATATTTTCTGTTAAAAGTTTGAAGTAAAACTATAAAACCATATCTTTGATTTGATGGAGAATGATCGAAAATGAGGTGGTTAGTGTTTGATACCATGCTGAAGATTAAGATGTGAAGTTTATTTGAAGGAATGATAATGAAGTTTTGCTTTTATAAGGTGAGGTGGTGGAATTATATTGGATTGTAGTTGTTGTGTTTGATGGGAGTGTATTATTTTGTTTCCAATTAGGGCTTTTTGATGTAGATAGAAATTTGTTTCCAAACGGAAAGTTTGCTTCCAAAAACTTGCTTTCATGATGCTATGAATGCTATGATACACCTTTTCATGTTTTTTTTACTACCTTCAATTATCTTATTACCAACAATAAGACAAAAAACATTGTAAATAACAGAGTTTCTCATGTTATCCATTTTTTAACAAAACTTAAAATGGGGTTTGTTATTTAGGTTTTTCTTACCTCTACTGGGGATGGAAGGGTCAAGTGTTCAAATACTGAAAATGGAGGTACGTACAGGCACTCATGGCTGTTCTATTACAATGGACCACTAATAAATATGGACCTAAGGAACTGCATTACCTAATATTTAATATGGATAGTGGGAAAAAAAACAGGACACCCTGGTAAATAAAATGACTTCTGAAGAAGATTCAAAGCAATTACAATCAATCAATCCACAATAGTAAGCCATTAATTTATAGATGAGAGCTAATACATAACAAAAAGAATTACTATAGATGAGAGCTAATACAGAACACAGTAATGACCAACCTGATACTTATGTTAAAATATAAAATTCAAACAGTAAAATACCTGATATGCTAGCAAATGAGATGTGATTGGTTATGAGACAGAAGTTGATGAAGAAAATAAATCAGAGTACATGTATTAAAGAGTTTGATGAGTACCTATATCCAATAACAAATATAGGTTACCTGTAAATGTAACAACAACACTTAATCTTTGATTTATGCTAGCAAATGAGATGTGATTGCTTATGCGTTTATTATTGAACCATCTCGCTACTCGCTATATATAGATGTGGTTCAAATTTAATATATAGATGTCCATCTCGCTGCTATATTTTGCTTAGTCTATTCAATATAGCAAGAAGAAAATAATTTAAAGGATCATTGAAGTTTGTAAATTTTATAACAACACATCAGAAAGTTGCAATGTTGCACATGTTGTTCACTTACTATTTTGTTTTTGTTTGCCCCTCAGTTTATTCGTACATGGGGATTTTTCCTTGACCTTCTTTAATATTGTTTAGTGTTCTTTGATTTTTTTATTTTTTTATTTTTTTGGGAAGATAATAAATGGGACACTCTTCTTAAATTTTGAGTTGATATATACTTAGTAAGTCATAAATACTGATTAAATCAGACATCATTTCAATGAGAGCTAGCAGAGGGGATGTAATTAACAAAACACAAATGGGAGGAAAAACTGTAACTGTTAGTATATATTGAGTAACCTATCGGCAGAAAATAATCGTGAAAACACTGTATCTGAAAAATTGTAATCCGGATTACTTAATGTTGGTCGACAATCCACATTACTTGCTATTACCATGCAATCCTTACTGCCTTACATGTAAGAGAGGAAAGGTGAAGGCAATTAAACCTACTTTCATATCCTTGGTAGTAAAAATGATATAAGGGAATATGGTGGGGTAATAACGGAAAGTTTGCCTCCAAAATCTTGTTTTCATGATGCTATGAATGCTATGATACACTTCTTCAATTATCCATTATCTTATTACCAACAATAAGACAAAAAACATTGTAAATAACAGAGTTTCACATGTTATCCATTTTTTAACCAAACTTAAAATGGGGTTTGTTATTGAGATTTTTCTTATCTCAACTGGGAATGGAAGGGTCAAGTGTTCAAATACTGAAAATGGAGGTACGTACAGGCACTCATGGTTGTTCTATTACAATGGATCACTAATAAACATGGACCTAAGGAACTGCATGACCTAATATTTAATATGCATAGTGAAAAAAAAAGACACCCTTGTAAATAAAATGACTTCTGAAGAAAATTCATAGCAATTACAATCAATCAATCTACAATAGTAAGCCATTTATTTATAGATGAGAGCTAATACAGAACAAAAAGAATTACTATAGATGAGAGCTAATACAGAGCAAAGTAATTACCAACCTCATACTTATGTTAAAATATAAAATTTGACCACACAAATAAGAGCTAATACATAGATGAGAGCTAATAAGTTGAAGCACAAAAGATTTCACCACACAAATAAGATACTTTTCATAACGTGTTCGTGACATTTCTCTCGCAATCAAGAGATCATCTATCACCTATGCAATCATGCTTCCAGGTTTTTATAAAATTTATAATTTCATATGATAGAATGCAGAAAAAGAATCCAAAATTTGGGAGATTAAGAGTTCTGGAAAAAATAAACTGATACACAACAACACAATATGAAGAGAAAAAGAGGACCGCACATTGGCAGCATTACTTGCATCTTTAGTCAAAGAAAGTTGAGAATTTTGTTAGCTTTTTCTAAGATGGAGAATCGAGAAATAGAAAATCTCAATTAGTTTTGCGAAGTCTAACCCATTACTTTCTATTCATCTTAATCTTAAACACATACTAATCCTATACACTTCAACTTCGTTGTGGCCATTAGCTGAAATAAATTTTAATAATCAAATCTACAAAGAGAACAATGGTAATTTTTCTATTACATTTTCACCACACAAATAAGATACTTTTCATAACGTGTTCGTGACATTTCTCTCTGGATCAAGAGAGCATCTATCACCCATGCAATCATACTTCCAGGGTTTTATAAAATTTATAATTTCATATGATAGAATGCAGAAAACAAATCCAAAATTTGGGAGATTAAGAGCTCTGGAAAAAATAAACTGATACACAACAACATAATTTGAAGAGAAAAAGAGGACCGCACATTGGCAGCATTACTTGCATCTTTAGTCAAAGAAAGTTGAGAACTTTGTTAGCTTTTTCTAAGATGGAGAATCGAGAAATATAAAATCTCAATTAGTTTTGCGAAGTCTAACCCACTACTGTCTATTCATCTTAAACACATACTAATCCTATACCCTTTAACTTTGTTGTGGCCATTAGCTGAAATTAATTTTAATAATCAAATCTACAAAGAGAACAATGGTAATTTTCCTATTACATTTTCACACAGTATTGTGGCTGAATGATGATTTTTTAGCCATTGTCAGTTTCTCTTCCTATAACTGATGTTAGTTTCTTAACATTTTAACATAATATAACTGATGTTAGTTTCTTAAATTAGATTAGGCTGAATCATGTAATCATGTATGGGTATGTCCCTCATGTAATATCCTATGTAATTTTTTTTTTATTATTCAATATATTTTTTGCGCACTTAGTAATAAAAAATATATTCTATAGTAACAATACTGGCCATGGTCAAAGTTTAATGATTATCATCAATTTATTTGAGTTCAATATGATTATTCTGTGCTACGATACTGGTCAAAGTCTAATGAGAGAAACACCCATAAATCTAGAGTATATATTGGTTGAACAGTCTAATGGAATAGGACAACTAACTAACAATACTGGTCTAATAAGTATATAACCTCACAAATAACCTAGATACACCCAGCATAAACGCAGTCATTTTGTATGCAAGTTATGTCATACTGTAGTTGGGCTTTACAATTGACTTTTGTAAGTGTTAAATGTGCTTAGGTTTTGTTGATAGTGGAGTAAATCAGAGAGCGTCTATTGTTATTGGAGAACAACAACTTGAGGAGAATCTTTTACAGTTTGATCTAAATACATCAAGATTATGGTTCAACTATAAACTTATGGCCTGGCGAACCACATGTGGCAAAAATATGAAAGAAGAAAAATAACATAGATGAAGATGATCATACCTTGCTTGTATACTGGTTATCTTGTGAAACCGTGGATGTTTACGTGCATTAAAAAGAAAGTGGTTAACTGCCAATATGTCATAACTGTTAGTAAACATGTTGTATCTTTAGCTTCTGCTTTATTTTATTTTGAAAATAACTGTGGCGATCTTCTTCTTTTTTTTAGGTGGAACAGTTCATGGTAGTTGGACATACACATGGAAATTCAAACCAGTTGATAGAATTAATCTAGGTTATATGATTCTTTACAATAATTTGTATGAAAAACAAACACAAAAAAAAAAATTTGAATTTTTATTAAAAAAAAAAAAAAAAAAAAAAAAAAGATACGAGAAATAGATTGTAAAGAAGTTGAGAATATTGAAGCAAGAAATAGAGGTACACTGTACTGATCTGAATAACAAATATATAAGAGAAACCGGTGCGAAAACTCTGACCATTTTCAATCTCTTAGAAAAATCGTGATGACAAAAAATACGGAAATACTGTCCTGCCAATATCAAGTTTATGGCAGAAATAAATCTAATTAGAGTGAACTTCTCATATTGTGGTTCACTGGTACATGCATATAAATGAGAGGTTATGTGCTACAATGGACATGTTTGAAACTTTACCTGTCTAAAAATGGCATGAGAACGTAGTCATGAACTACAAAATCCAAAGCCCAGGGGACAATCACCAATAGTGTCAAGAATTTTGTCTATAAATGACCAAAAACAAACACAAAGGGTTGATATCTTAATCTATCAGTTGAAGTTGTATTACTTCCATTTGAAGTAATTAGTTTATATATATACTTCCATTTATTTTTTATGAAATTCAAACCAGTTGATAGAATTAATCTAGGTTGTATGATTCTTTACAATAATTTGTATGAAAAACAAGCACAAAAAAAAAAAAGGTTTGAGGCTATTCTGGTGTCCAAGTTGAGTGTTCCTTATAACTAAACCAACACAGGCTCCTGGCTCTAATGGAAGCATCACTTGGTAATACATTTTTTTTACGATAAATTCCCATCGGGTTTCATCGCTTCTTGGCATATTGATTTCTATTACAGAAGTCCATTCAATTTGACTACTGGTTTTTATGAATTGGAAGTTTCTTTTCCAACTGAACTGGATGGTATTTACAGTCTCCATGCAATAAAGAGATTAGGTCATTATCAAAAAAGCATGAAGAGTGAAAATTATGCTACTTAGGAATTGTGTGTATACTGTATAGTGATCAAAGTGATCAAAATTTTAAGATTGCAATTGTTTATTATTTGAAAGCTTAACATTATCAAAAATAAAAATTTAAATTTCAAAACTAACTTCATACCTTATCAGCTGCAACCCTTACTTCCTCGATCGATTGATCTGGTTGAACAATGTATAGAATTTAAAACTACACACATGATAAAAATAAATTTTTTATTAAGAAGCATTGCCTCAAGTACTTAAAATTTGATGTACCGGAATAGTAGAGATGCAGGGTTGCTTAAAAGTTTGGCAATTAAGAAGATTGGTCCAAAGTTTAAGAAGATGATACAGTAGAAGAGAAAGAATGGAAGAGAAAATAAGGCGGGTTGTGGAGACTTACATTAATTATTTTCATTACTTTGACAAAATTGAATAAATTTCGGAATAGCAGTAGCAATCAAAATGAAATTTTAAAACTTGGATAACCATAAAACTGTGAAGTCAATTAAATCAAAATTGAATAAATTTCGGAATAGCAGCAGCAATCAAAATCAAAATCAAAATTATGAGAGAAAGGGGCAGAGAGAGAGGAGTAAATTGTATTCAATTTTTGTGAATACATTTATTCTTTTTGTGAATTTGTATGATTGTATCTATAAATTGAAGTCTTATGTTAGCAAATTGAAGAAGATGGATTCGAGAAACCTTTAATAAATTGAGGAAGAAAAATTCCAGATTCGCTTTAACAAATTGAAGAAGACAGATTCCAGATTCAACATGGGAATACATCTGCTGATTTACATCATCTCTAATTAACTACTAATCTAAATTAAAAACCAAGAGAGAGAGATTGTTACCCACCAAGAAACGTTTGTGAAAATTAATTGATAGCTACGCATGATGACCACAGAATCACAGATGAAGAGTAAGAGAGAGAAGTCATGAATTTTAAGTTTTATTATGATTTTTCTCACCAGGAATATGGTAGTAGAGTTTTAAGTGGGAGAGAGAGTCAGATACCTTTTCATCTGTTAAGGTGTTATGATATTTTGCAACCGAAGAAAAAGGTGTTATGATACGATTAATCCTAACCATCGATTTCCAATCTCAATAACACCCAATCTCTATAATCTCCTAGACAAATCTTAACCGTTGTTTGTCTTTTTACCAAGTTTTATAAGTGTCGGTTATAATATAGATAACATTTCAAAAGTAACAAGGAATCTAACCTACTTTTGAGGTCAAAAGGTTCAACCCAATCGTAATACTATTATCACTACTATAGAAACCACCTTTGATAGCAGTACATTTGTAGCGTTTTAGGCAATATTGCTATCCATAAGACCATCAAGTATCTCATATTTATTTCCAAGAAAACTATCAGAGGGATGAATCCATCGGTAAGAACGAAACACCGTATGAACTAAGAGTGTTATAATATGTTATACCATTACTTATATTCTATAATTAGGTTTTAATCTCTAGAAAATTTCCAGAATTCCACCACTGATTGAGACGAGAACAACAGCTGTGTATCTATCGCTAGATAACACACCTGTCTCCACCCATGAATCCCTTCTACAAACAAAGTGACTATATTATTATTGTCGATATTACCATCAGAGATGTAAGTACCAATCAAGGGTCCAAAATTGGTTATACCAGACCAAATGTTGATAACATTGGTAGCAAATACTTGATCCATGTGATATTCATTGAGTAGCTACACCATGATGTTTGCTAACAATCCTATTGTTGCTAATGTGGAGCTGTATATTTGGGTGTCAATCAAAACGTTCTTCTTGTCAGATTGTTAGGAACATCATACTGTTGAAGGTATTGATGCAAAAAAAGTTCTTCACAGAATTTTTGCATCCATTTTGAACGCATATTTATAACAATACTCCAGAAACTGAACATGGTTTCCCAGGAACTTATAACCATTAGATTTACCAATAGCTACCAATTCTAAGTGATATAATATTTTTACTTCATTCTTCCTATACCCAATATTGTTATACTTGCCTACTTGTGACCTAGCACTTACCTGGACCTTATTTTTAGGTTAAATCACGGGGTGAACGACATGAGCGGATCAACACCAGAGGCTGAAATAGAATTTAATGGTCGACCCCCCTGGTTAGGTTAAATTTGTTATGAACTGGAATAAGTGAGATGTTGTGTTATATATATATAAACACAATCATTCTACCCGTTGGCTTTAACTAACCGAGAAAGCTTTATGTGATATGATATGAAGGCTAGGAAAATACTTAAATGAGAAATCGATAGTGGGAAGGAGTTTAAACAGTGCAGGGTGGCACACAGTGCCAGTCATTCTCAAGTCTGATTCTGCGTCAATGGCGAATTTGAACAACTCAGATGAATTGAATTGAGGGACAATAAATTCTTCAAGTCTACAGTATTAATAAATTAGTTGTAGTCTACAGCATTCTACAATGTTACTGGACTATTTGGTATGGATATCAAACAATCACTCAATTGGCAATCCTAGATTGAAAAAACTTGTGACCTTGGAAAAATAGGCACTTGAAATGTATTTTCAAATAATGAATTTCTTATTTAATATACTCTTTAAGAAAAATAATGTTTTATGAACAGAAGAAATCCCCATTCGCATACAAGAAAGAACATAACCATTAGAAAAACAAGAGAATCACTTGTTACTCCACAGCGATAGCAAGGTCCCAACTAAAACCAGACCAGAGTACAATGAAAATTAGAAATTCGTATCTCTAACAAATTTAAGAAGACAGATTCGAGAAAAGTTTATACCTTTAACAATTTGAAGAAGACATATTCCAGATTCTCTTTATGGATAATTTGATCAAAACTCATATAATAATATGATGTAGAACATCTAACTCAGTTTGACCAAGTCAACTCTGTTTGATCAGTTTCCTATTTGGTATTTTTGAGTTCTAAGAGAATTAGAATATAGTTTAATTCATGTATTTTCGTTCTTAATGTTTAGGTAATTATTAGAAGTGTCTAGAAGAGTCTTTTATGAGTACTAATAGGTATAAAAAGTCCTTATAGTGTTCTATATGACTTAGGATATAAGTTATTACTATTTTAGTTGATTTCCTACTTGTTATGAAGGAGTTATCTATATAAAGAGCTTCATGGACGAAAATTGTATTTAATCAACTTATTATTCAATCAATCAAAGAGAATATCTCCCAATTTTAGTTTAGCTTTTAGTTTTTATCGAATCTATTAATTCTTTTATGCTTCTGCTACGTTAAGTGGTATCAAGAGTCTCGTTTGAGAGCCCACCACCACAAACATGGTTGAAGGAAACAACTTTGTTACCCAAGACCAACTTACGGAGTTTGTTACTCAAGATCAACTTAAGGAGTTAGAAGATCGCTTGATCAAGACTATGCAAGACATGTTCGAGAAGTACAATGGGAAGAAGAAGGTAGAAGAACAACCCCTGCAGCACCCTGTTCCAGAAAAATCAGAGGTAAATTCTCAATCTTTTGATCCCTCACCCACCCTCCCATTATATCAAAACCTTACTGCTACCCTCCCAACTCAAGTCGCCCTTACCGCAACCCAAACCTCACAAAATCACCCTACACACACTTTACAAAACCCTCCTTATCATGTTGCAGCACTGCCACATTCTTCCTACCATACTACACCCTCTACATACCCCCAAAAACCCTTTTACCATGGTGACACATCAAAATTCCAACAACCCATCCTTCAACCCACATATCATCAAAACCCTAACCCCAATTTTCACTACAATGATCCATATACAACCCCTCCCCATAATATACAAAACCTTTCCATCAATTATCACCCTCCATATCGTGATCCTAACCCTAGGCATGAATTAACCTCAATACAACCAATATTGTGATGATTTTGATGAAGTCGAAGATGTATTTTTTCCAACAAATCACCACCAGCAGCAACAACAAAAGAATCAAGGCTACAATAATCAATCTTTCAAGTATCGCCTTCAAGCCGATATTCCCCAATTTAACGGCCTTATGCACATTGAAGATTTTCTTGATTGGATTTCCACCGTTGAAAGATTCTTTGATTATATGGGAATACCTCCAGAGAAGCAAGTAAAGTTGGTTGCTTTCAAGCTCACCGGTGTCGCCTCTTCTTGGTTGTTCAACGTGATAGAATTCGTCATGGCAATCGCCCGGTTCAATCTTGGTCTCGTATGAAGCAATTATTGAAACAAAAGTATCTTCCTCCTTATTATGTTCAAACTTTGTTTATTAAGTTATAAAATTGTTCTCAAGGTACCCAATCGGTGCAAGAGAATGTTGATGAGTTTTCGAGATTGCATTCTCGTAATGAATTGTTTGAATCTGAAGATCATACTATTGGGAGATTCATCAATGGTTTGAATAGAAAAATTCAAGAGAGATTAGCCACACACCAATACAATACTCTTCATGGTGCCATTAACAATGTTTTTAAAGTTGAGTCTTTTATAACGGATACAAAGCCTTTTTCCAACCCATCATATTCCAACAATAAAAAGTACCCTTATCCTTCATCCAACAACAAAAACTACCATAACTCAAACCAATCCACCTTTACCCAATCACCTACCATTGATAATTCATCACATGACACCTAATTTGCCTCCAGATCATCTCATAACCCGATAAACAATAGATCCAATCCAAAACCCAACCATGACTCCGCCCGCACTCAACCCCAAAACACAAACAATAATCAACCTAACCTTCCCAAACCCAAGGCCTAAAATCCTTATGCTCACCCTAAGCAGGATAAGTATTTCAAGTGTGGAAAAACAGGTCATACCTCTAATATATGTCGCAGTAAGCAAGTATTGCTCACCGATTACGATGATAATGATGACGATGTTGAATCGTATGATGAAGAGATTGATTGTTTTGAAGAAGATGGTGAGATTCTTAATTCTTTTATTCAATCATATGATGAAGAAATCGATTGTTTTGAAGAAGATGGTAAGAATCTTAATTGTCTCCTAGAATCCTTTCATGAGGAGATTGATTGTGTTGAAGAATCTTTTGATGAGAAGATTGATTATGGTTTAGAAGTAAATGAGTCTCTTACTTGTTTTATTCTAAATTTACTTCTTGAGCCCCAAGTTGAGAATTCTGGTCGAAAGAATTTGTTTTGTACATTCTGCAAGGTGAATGGAAAGCTTTGTCAACTTGTTATTGATTGTGTGAGTGCAGAGAATATCATATCCTCCATAATGGTTAATACTTTGAAACTTCCTACACAACCATATCCCAAGCCTTATTTAGTTGGTTGATTGATAATAAGAGCAAGAAGAATTTGATCGTTAATGCACTCTACAATTTAGTGTTGGGGCTTATCAGGAAACTATTTTATGTGATGTTATGGATATGAAAGTTAGCCACCTATTGCTTGGTCTCCCATGGATCTATGATTTTGATGTTACATACCGGGGCGAGGCTAATACTTTTTCTTTTATTAAAGACGGGGTCAAATACACTTTGCACCCTTCTTATAGTAAATTCAAAGTCGACAAACACAACCCTTCTAATCATGGAGATGAAGGAGTTTCTCTTCCTCAACCAAACTCGAGGACGAGTTTTTTTAAAGAACGGGGGCCTGATATAGAACATCTAACTCAGTTTGACCAGTTTCCTATTGGTATTTTTGAGTTCTAAGAGTATTAGAATATAGTTTAATTCATGTATTTTCGTCCTTAATGTTTAGGTATTATTAGAAGTGTCTAGAAGAGTCTTTTATGAGTTCTAATAGGTATAGAAAGTCCTTATAGTGTTCTATATGACTTAGGATATAAGTTATTACTATTTTAGTTGATTTCGTACTTGTTATGAAGGAGTTATCTATATAAAGAGCTCAATGGACGAAAATTGTATTCAATTAACTTATTATTCAATCAATCAAAGAGAATATCTCTCAATTTTGGTTTAACTTTAAGTTTTTATCGAATCTATTGATTCTTTTACGCTTCTGCTACGTTATAATAGCCCTAAAATTGATCATGCAGTAGTATTGATTGAATTCATTATGTTAAAAACTACTGCTCAAGCAATAGTATTGGGTAATATTGGATTTCTATTCTAAATTAATTTCAATTTCTCGAAATTGAAAGAGATTGTTAAAGGTGGTGTTGACTATTGATTGAAGTCAAGGAAGGAAATTGATTTGGGTTTGGATTTGGATTTAGATTTGGATCGGCTTCAAAAACAACCAGATCCGCTTACAACTTTAGATCAGATTGATCTCGAGTTAATCAGAACCGTCCAAGGCATTTTAAATATGCACCCAATGTAAGAAATCTAATCCAGCGATCTAGAAATAATTTCAGATCAATTTCCAATCTCGATATTCATCCGACGGTTTAAAATATCCAACCAAACTAAACTGTGTCATACTTGTATCTTATAACTTAGACTAGGTATGACCCGTCCCTCCGGGACGTTTATTTTTAATTATATTTAAAGTACTAATTTTGAACTCCGCACAATTATAAAGATGAAAATATACAGTTGCTGTTAAATTGTTAATAATACAATCGGTGCAAGAGTATGTTGATGACTTTTCTAGATTGCATTCTCGTAATGAATTGTTTGAATCTGAAGATCATACTATTGGGAGATTCATCAATGGTTTGAATATAAAAATTCAAGTGAGATTGGCCACACACCAATACACTACTCTTCATGGTGCCATTAACAATGCTCTTAAAGTTGAGTCTTTTATGACGGATACCAAGCCTTTTTCCAACCCATCATATTCCAACAATAAAAAGTACCCTTATCCTTCATCCAACAACAAAAACTACCATAACTCAAACCAATCCACCTTTACCCAATCACTTACCATTGATAATTCATCACATGACACCTAATTTGCCTCCACATCATCTCATAGCCCGATAAACAATAGATCCAATCCAAAACCCAACCACGACTCCGCCCGAACTCAACCCCAAAACACAAACAATAATCAACCTAACCTTCCCAAACCCAAGGCCCAAAATCCTTATGTTCACCCTAAGCAGGATACGTGTTTCAAGTGTGGAAAAACAAGTCATACCTCTAATATATGTCGCAGTAAGCAAGTATTGCTCACCGATTACGATGATAATGATGACGATGTTGAATCGTATGATGAAGAGATTTATTGTTTTGAAGAAGATGGTGAGATTCTTAATTGTCTCGTAGAATCCTTTCATGAGGAGATTGATTGTGTTGATGAATCTTTTGATGAGAAGATTGATTATGGTTTAGAAGTAAATGAGTCTCTTACTTGTGTTATTCTAAATTTACTTCTTGAGCCCCAAGTTGAGAATTCTAGTCGAAAGAATTTGTTTTGTACATTCTGTAAGGTGAATGGAAAGCTTTGTCAACTTGTTATTGATTGTGGGAGTGCAGAGAATATCATTTCCTCCACAATGGTTAATGCTTTGAAGCTTCCTACACAACCACATCCCAAGCCTTATTTAGTTGGTTGATTGATAATAAGAGCAAGAAGAAATTGATCGTCAATGCACTCTACAATTTAGTATTGGGGCTTATCAGGAAACTGTTTTATGTGATGTTGTGGATATGAAAGTTGGCAACCTATTGCTTGGTCTCCCATGGATCTATGATTTTTATGTTACATACCGGGGCAAGGTTAATACTTTTTCTTTTATTAACGATGGGGTCAAATACACTTTGCACCCTTCTTATAGTAAATTCAAAGTCGACAAACACCACCCTTCTAATCATGGAGATGAAGGAGTTTCTCTTCCTCAACCAAACTCAAGGACGAGTTCTTTTAAAGAACGGGGACCTGATGTAGAACATCTAACTTAGTTTGACCAAGTCAACTCTGTTTGACCAGTTTCCTATTGGTATTTTTGAGTTCTAAGAGTATTAGAATATAGTTTAATTCATGTATTTTCGTCCTTAATGTTTAGGTATTATTAGAAGTGTCTAGAAGAGTCTTTTATGAGTTCTAATAGGTATAGAAAGTCCTTATAGTGTTCTATATGACTTAGGATATAAGTTATTACTATTTAAGTTTATTTCGTACTTGTTATGAAGGAGTTATCTATATAAAGAGCTCCATGACGAAAATTGTATTCAATCAACTTATTATTCAATCAATCAAAGAGAATATCTCTCAATTTTGGTTTAACTTTTAGTTTTTATCGAATCTATTGATTCTTTTACGCTTCCGCTACGTTATAATTACCATAAAATTGATCATGCAGTAGTATTGATTGAATTCATTATGTTAGATACCACTGATCATGCAATAGTATTGGGTGATATTGGATTTCTATTCTAAATTAATTTCTATTTCTCGAAATTGAAGGAGATTGTTAAAGGTGGTGTTGACTATTGATTGAAGTCAAGGAAGGAAATTGATTTGGGTTTGGATTTGGATTTAGATTTGGATCGGCTTCAAAAACGACCAGATCCGCTTACAACTTTAGATCAGATTGATCCCGAGTTAATCAGAACCGTCCAAGGCATTTTAAATATGGACCCAATGTAAGAAATCTAATCCAGCGATCTAGAAATAATTTCAGATCAATTTCCAATCTCAATATTCATCCGACGGTTTAAAATATCCAACCAAACTAAACTGTGTCATACTTGTATCTTATAACTTAGACTAGGTATGACCCGTCCCTCCGTGACGTTTATTTTTAATTATATTTAAACTACTAATTTTGAACTCCGCACAATTATAAAGATGAAAATATACAGTTGACTGTTAAATTGTTAATAATACAATCAATTTAAAAGAATTAAATTTAAAGAGTTGCACAAAATATTGATAACCATTTTATAGTTATCAATATCAAAATAAACATTTATGTGGCAACATCAAAATTTGAATGTGGAATTACAGAATCTGGTGGACTTCTTGTAGCCACCTATAATAGTTATGTTGTTGTGGTGCCAAAAATATGAGACCAAAAGCCCAAAAATTTCAGATTGCGTATTGGAGTAATTTACTGTTTATTGACTTAAAACTTGGCAATTAACTGAAAACTGGAATAATACCCAAAAACCTAACAAAATTATAAACTTCTTATTCGCATAGTCGTATGAAATCTAGCCTTGTTGCTAAGATATCATTAGACATAGTGACAACCATCTTAGAATATGTGGTTGAATGAGGAAGTAACATCATGGTGATGGTAAAACGTTCCGGAAACAACCCTTGTCTTTTTGTCATTGGATCTGTAAATATACTTGTGTATATACTTCAAGGCTCTCACTGAGGCACATAGATTAACGTCAATTCTACCACAATTATGGACCATCTACAAAGAACCATAACAATATATTAAGTATCAAACATTTAAAAAAAATAAAGTTATAGTAGATCTAGATTGGTGGCATTCTTGGAATAAATGGAATATAAGCGAAAAAATTTGCTTTATTTGGAATTAGAATGAAATAGGCTGGTTCTTCACCATTTCTAATTTTACCTTGTATTACTCTTTTCGAACATTGCAACACAATCAAAGAATCTCCCTTTGTCAGTCCATATATCTTCTATTAAAAGTTTGAAGTAAAACTATAAAACCATTCTTTGATTGAAGGAGAATGGTTGAAAATGAGGTGGTTAGTGTTTGATACCATGCTAAAGATTAAAATGTGAAGTTTATTTGAAGGAATGATAATGAAGTTTTGCTTTTATAAGGTGAGGTGGTGGAATAATATGGGATTGTAGTTGTTGTGTTTGATGGGAGTGTATTATTTTGTTTCCAATTAGGGATTTTTGATGTAGATAGAATTTCGTATACATAGACCACATCTTTTCATCACACATTGCCCTAAATATTTGGACTTTAGTTTTTTATTTAGATTAAATCTAAACCGTCAGATTTCCACATAAACTTATATTTTTGGACTGTAGTTTTTTAATATTTTTGGAGTGTTAATATTTTTGATAATATCTATAAAGTATCTACCAAACTGTACACTCACTGTAAATTATAATATAGATGTTGGAAACCACTAAATCTGCTAACTTTATAATGGAGACAAAAAATAATTATAATGAAAATAATAATAATTGACAATAGGCTTGTTGATTCCAGAGTGTTAATCCCAATGACAGGCATTGCCCAGGTCCTAGCTATGGATGGTTGGTAACAATTTTCAAAGATTGGGATGTTAATTTACTAAATCCCTTATGTTCAGTCAATAGTATAATCATCCAGATATCCTGGGCAACAACTATTCAGTTTCATCAAAATTGTGGCTCTATTGCTACATTCAGTTATAACCTTAGATCTTTAGTCATGATTGTATGACCTGCTAACACAACATTGAACCACAATTACATAATCAAAAAAAACTATAGAAACTTAACCAGATTAGCCTTCTATAATAAGCCAGGTGACAAAGTTTGGTTTATCTAGATTCTAAGTACACATGCAATCAAAATATGTGGCATTAGGACTAAATAATAGGATAACATGATATTCAAATATATGTAGTGTATATCATTCTCACCTGGATAGATTTGAGTGGTTCAATTGCGTATATAAATGGTAGTAGAGTCAAGTTTAGTCTTTTTTAATGTTTGAGCTCTCAAAAAAAATGAAGCTGAATGAATAATTTTTTTGTCGAGGTTACCTGTGAGTTTCATTGTCTGAGTTAGTACTGAACAACTGTCTTCTGTCTCTGTCAAGTGTCCAAAGACTCTTTTTTGTCAGGAAGAGGGTGGGTTGGGGTGGAAGTGGTTGGTTCATTTCCTGTTTGTAGTGCATTGACCAAATGAACTTGTAAATTTCCACTCAGTCATCTAAAATTTAGTCACTGTCTTTTGTCATCTGTTAATCCCGAACATGTTAACTATTGTGAACGCATTTTTCCATTCTTCAGCCTTATTATCTGCATATTAAATAATTAGAAATGACAACAACGTTTGCAATAATTTTCACTTTTAACAATGTATTGAAAATCGTAACAACCAAGTGAATTTTCATTACACTCGATAACAACTATGTTTTCTTTTGGTACCGGAAGCCGGTGACCGGTCCACGTGGTAATTATATAAGCTGATATGTCAATAAATAATATAAAAAAAATACACGTACTCGAATAAAAACATTATATCAAGGACAATAATAAAGCATTATATATTGTTATGCCCCAAATCATAACATTTTATTATCAAATTGGGGTTTTTGTGACTAAAGTATGTAAATTTTTTATGTAAATTTGGGGATTTTTAACAATAGTATTATATTAACAAAATTGACTCTCTCAAGTACAATAATAAAGCATTATACAATTTTATGACCTAAATCATACTATTGATATGTGTTTTATTTTTATTTTTATTGATAGGTCAATTCTACAATTGGTTGTCAGGTCATCGGCTTCAGCTACCGGAGCAAAACATGGTTGTTATCGAGTGTAATGAAAATTCACTTGGTTCTCATTATCTGTTACATTTTTAAAGGTGAAAATTGTTGCAAACGTGGTTGTTATTTTCAGTTATTTGACCGTTCAAATTCAGTTCCAACCTGCATCAGATTTGCCATGATTTAAATATTTCAATTGCCTATCATGTAAAGAGATTGATTCATTTAGTTACATATAAACTTTCCTATTCACTTGGTTTACCAGCTTACTACATTTTAGCTTCATCTTAATCATCTTCAAATTTTTTAACTCGTTGCTTACTTGAACACTACATGTAATCGCTGACAAGTTCTAATTTTCCAAATTGTTTGGTATCTTCTTTGGCAGTTCTCAACTGCTGGGAATGCCGACATCATCAATTTTTTTTGTAATCATTACTATTAATTTCTAGTTGCATTTCTGTAGCTGCCAGCTTGCAAGGTTGACACAATTCGTGGGCTTAAGTGGAGCATGAGTGATTCAAACCCACTTCACTAATGGGCCTACAAGGAATCAAGGCCCAACATGGAAGTATAATAGGGTTTCTCTTCAACAAAGAAACCTAAGGTTTTCCATTATCTCTACCACCTCCATTGCTACTGTGTGAAGCAAAGAAAACCTTCATCTTCTCCATTTCAACATCATCATCAAGGATTGTTTCTTAGAGTGGGTCTAAGACGGTGTTGCTTCTTAGAGTGAGTCTAAGAAGGTGTTGCAGTGATTGCAGAGATAGAAGATTACGCGGGGCACTTCTACAAGTATTAGCTTATGTGATTGGGTTAATCTGAGATTGTATTAGTGAGTGTATCTTTCTATTTCATATAGTGGATTTGTTATCGTCTTGAGGACGGTCGTGGATGTTTTCCTGTGATTGGGTTTTACCACGTTAAACAACTGTGTTCTTTACTTCTTTCATAGTTAGTATATTTCTGTTAGTAGTTCATTAGACTATTGCACAAGTGGTATTAATCGCAGGCCGCTTTGTTTAAGAGTTTAAATACTCAAGTGTAGATCCGTTCAGTGCAAACATGTCTATTGATAATGTTTATGCTCATGATAAATTGCATTTTGTTAGCAATAATGATTTCGCTCTTCTTTTCAGGCTTGTTAATAAAGATTGTAAAAGTTAAAAGAAAACTAATATAGCTTTGCAAGCACAATTAGATAAAGTTAAGTTAATTTGTCTAATATCTCTGATAAAAGTTATTTTACAGATAATAGTGTTTTGCAGACTCGGGTTGATTATCCTGAACAACGACTCAAATCTTGTGCGGAAGAATTTATGCTTCAAGCGGAACTTTATGAATCCAAAATCAAACACTTGGAAAAGATTAATCTCGCTTTGCAGGATAAAATTCAGATTTTGGTAAAACAAACTCTTTGTACTGCAGGTGATACAAATACTCGTTCTGAAGTATTTGAAAAAAAAAAGGTTGAATTGTTGTATATAATTGCAACCTTAGAGAAGGCCCATCATGAAGAATTGGAAAAATACAATTCTCTTTTAATTGAGTATGAGGCAAATAAGAAGGATTTGACTTCTTCTTTAGTTTCGCAGGGCTCTCTCAAGAATAGTACTATAGTTACTTCTATCTTTCCCCCACTTTTGCCAACTCCACCTGTTGAGAATAGACTTAAAACTCATACTTCTAATCATATTTTCCATAAGAAGTCAAAGTCTAATGCTTCTAGTAAGATTGATTTTCGCGGTAAGTCTAGTTCTAATGCCAATTCGTTTGGGTTCAGGAATGGAGGTAAATGTCACAAGCATAGGAGTGACAAACATGTTCCTCACACTATTAGCACAAATTCTTCTCTGACTTATTTAAGGAAGTCCAATGATTTTCATTGTTTTTATTGTGGTGGAGATGTCCACTTGGCTAGTTTTTGTTGGAATTATAATCAACATGTGAAACGTTATTCTTGTGTTCCTTATGATTATAATCATATTGATTCATATACTCCTTCTTGTGATTTTTCTATACCTTGGATTTCTAATGCTTCTTATCCTAGGTTTCAAAAAAACAAGTACTCCACCAGAAAGAAGACAAAGAAAAATGTGGGGTTAGTGAATGGCAATTCTAGTGTAAAGATTGTCAACGATAAGTCTCATATCTTTTCTACACAAAAGATGGGTAAGCCCAATATCAAGCAAGTATGGGTAAGAAAAGATGAGTTACAGGGTGTTTTAGACTTGAGAAAGTCTAATGGCATTCCGTCTTCGGGATGATTGTTGTGTATTTTTAGCTATGTGTTATATTCCTTGCTATATCTTTTGTCACATAGGCTATTTATGTTTAGGTTTTTGTTATTCTCGTCTATCTCTTATTCTTGTGTTGAGTTTTTCTTCTCTCTTGTTATGTGGTGTCTTTTTCCGGTGTCTCACCCTGCTCCTAGTTTTCTTACTTCTAATTTTTTTTTTTGGGTTCATGCTTTGTGCACTTTTATCCTGTGTGGTCTTTCGTTTAGTTTTTATTGTCCGTCTTTATGCACATTTATCCTGTGTGGTTTTGCTTGCGTTTGTTTGTCGCTTTGTGCGCTTATTCTTCGTGTCGTCTTGTGTTTTTTTTTTTTCGTTTTTCATTGTTTAGAAGAATGTTTTGAACAACCTCTAAAGAGTGTCTTAAGTGAGGGTCAAGTTTTTCTATATGTTTAAGGATTGGCTCTTCTACTGCCTTCTTGCATGATAGCATATCTCCTTTCTTGTAATTTATCTATCTTATTGTTGGTTTCGTGGTATAATGCATTGGATATCATTGAGTAGTTCACCATGCTTATTTGATATGTATCATGGTCCTTCATTTTGCTAGAATGCACTTTGCACGCTATACTTGCTTGTTAGTCTTTGTGGCCACCATTCTTGCTTTTTGGTCTTATGAGTCCCTCGTGTCCTCTCTTGAGTTGATTGGGTTGTTAGACTTTGCCCCTAATGATATTTGTAATTTCTTATTCGGTAGTTGTCAACGACTCACTATATCCCCAGCCTTTTGTTTGTCTTGTAAGCATATGCATTTGGTTGAACGCCCGTTGGGGTTGTGAGGGTCATGCTCTGACGGTTGCACTCAACAGATGTTAGTTCTTGTGTTCCACGTTACCATGGTGTTGCTCTACTAGGTGTGGGAGTTATGTTAAAAGGTGTAGGGTACACCCTACCTCATGTTGTTGAAAAGATAGAGGTAAATATCCCTCTCACATGAGATTGACAAAAAGATGTAGGTAAAGATCCCTTCCACATGTGGCAAAATTAAGTGTTGATGCACATGTCTCCATAACAATGAAGTTGTGTTCCTTTCTTCCTAGCTCTTTTGGTAGTACATTTATTCTGAAGGAGTTGGATAGTTTTGTTTCATCTTTAATTGTGTGCTAATGCTTGGGCATTGTTTTTTTTCTCTCAATCATCTTGTAGGGTTGATATGTGGTTCTTATTTGTCCATTTTAGCTTTGCATGTGGTGCACACATTTCTACTTGTTTTGTATTATTTTCACACACCAAACTTTGAGTTATGATACATGTCAAATGCATTATTTATCCAGTCTATTAATTAGTTCGAATGCATTATTCCATGCTTTTGACAATCTTTGTGATGTCTACAGGTTGGTTCTTGATGTGTCTCTCATTCTTGGATGTGTATGTGAGGATTCTTCACTTTTCATATAGTCCTTCTTGCCTTCTTCTTTGTCCGGAAAATTTGTTTTTTTCTTAGAAAAAAATAAATAAAATCCTGAAAATGGGTTTGGACGGTTTTTTAGTTTTTCCTTGGTCGGTTCGGTTTTCCCCGGTTGGACTGGGCGGTTCGGTCTAAAGTTCAACAGCTTTATGTCCGAACGTGTATTTCTCCCGTGTGGACGGAAAAAAAGAGTTCTCTGCTCTTCATCTAAGTACGGACGTATGTCTGTCAAGCTTGCTGGAAAGCTTAGAGCGTCCTCTTTGCAACCCAATCGACGGTGTGCACATTGGAATATTGAATCGTGAGATATGACCCTTTTTTCAAAGGGTAACGAATCTGATATTCTGTTGGACATTCTGTAGAGGAATAGCCATAACTTTATCCTTGATGATTGGAATGTCGAGCCGTCTACTGTTTTGGAAAGAAGACTTACTCATCTTTCCATTGGTGTATGGAAAGTCTTTATACTCCCAGTATTCTAGCGGGAATTGATCTCGGAAGTTGGACTGCTGCTTTGTGGTTTGGGTATAGCATATGGTTTGTCTCCCTAGTTGGCTTGATGATGCCTTTGCCTCTAGTAACTGGACCTCTCTTCTTTCTCCTTTGTTCTGGTTATTATTATAAACTGTGGTTATTCCTTCCATTTTATTTTATATGTCGATTTTCTAACTCTTGTGTTCTTACATTCACATATTCACAAGGGGTTTCTCTATATGTTGGACATTTGAATGAGAGTTGTCAGGTTGTCTATTTGGTAGCCACAGCGGCACACTTTGATCTCCTTGGTCCGTTTGGTGATACTGAATGTTTGTTTGGCCTTCTATTTTTTGGCAAGCTAATTTAAACATGTCCCATGGTTTTTTGGTGCCCTTTGTCAATGGTGTATGGCATGTATTCAACGATTCAGTAGTCTGGTGGGAAAATGGTTTCGAAGTTGGACTGTTGTTGTGTGCTTTAGTCACCTCGACGACTCTTGCTCTTTCTCAAGGGTCTATCCTACATGTTGGTGTAGCTGATGACTTCTTTGTCTCCCAGAACAAGACCTCAGCTCTTACTACTTCGCAGTTCTTGTGATGAGATGTGTTCTGTGTGATTGGTTATTACTTCACTTGTTTCGTATATCTTACCATCATTTTGTGTTTCTACTGGGTTGTATTTCATGTCTTCCATTAATTGTGTTTGAGATATCCTTGTATTCTCCTTGGTTATAAGTATCGCTAACAACTCTTTGCTCTTAGTTGTTGTTTCTTGCTACAAGCTACAGGTTTCTCTTTCATTGTCAATAGGGATGACATTTGAATGATAGGTTGTTAGGTTCTTTGTTTCCGAGACCCGGAGGTGATTCGTTCATGTGTTAGTGAACTTCTTTTTTCGAATTCATGGATGATGGTAGCGGTGTATGTTGCTGACAGAGCATACTTTCGGGTTTTTCGGTGCCTTCTGAAATATGTTGCTCTTTTGGTGGTAGGCACTCTTGATCATTGAGTGGTTTGAGCCTAGTTTGTTTTGTGGGAAGTAATTTAATAGACTCATGGTGTCTTTCATATTACATTCATGCCTTATATATTATTTTGCATGTCTTTGTAATTGTTTATCTGTATTTTCTTGTTTATCTTGGTCATGGCTCTTTCAAGAGTGGTGGAAAGATTAGATGTTCCTCTTTATATTCCTAATCATGTTGATACTCATAATTCTCTTGTTTTATTGTGAGTTTGTGTGCACTCTCTGTGAGTGGTTGATTTCTTTTGGTCTTGGCTTATATCTACGATTTATTTCTTGTCTATCATGTGTTTGGCTAAGTGATTCTTCTAAGTGACTGGTTATTACATATCTTGATTGACATTTGTTGCAATCTTTTCTGTCTTTACTAAGTTATTGGCTTATGTTTGGGATAACTCTCTTCTTCTTTTGATTATGAGCTTCCCTAATACATCCTTGTGGTTGGATGAGTTTTTGTTTTGTTTCATGAACATGTATGGGTTGGATTCTTTTCGGCTTTCATCATGAAACAACTCATTGTTTTGTTTAGGCATAAAGGTTTTGTATTGCAGGGACATCATACTCTCTTTTCTTTGCCCTTGTTATATATTCTTGTGATCCTCTTGGCCAGTTTTTTTGCTTATGTTTGGTTTGGCTGTGGTGCTTAGTTTGTGTTGCACATCAAGAAGAGTGATTTCTAGTTGATCTTTAATGTTGTTGTTTTAGGCGTTTCGGTCATTCTTATGATCATGTTTATGTTATGCCTATATCTTACTCTTCTCTGTTTTGATTAAGGTCTTCAGCTTTGGTTATGCGCATCTTTTGGTGTTAGCACAGTTTTGTCACTATTGATGGAAGTGGTTTTCTGAAGGATATATGACTATCATTGGATTCCATTGCTTCCTTCCAGGTTATTGCTTACATGGGTTGTAAGTATACTGTGTGCTATTTTTTCTTCTCGGGTTATGTCTTTCTGATAAATTTGATTATTCAATCACTATTGATAGAAGTTTGATTATTCTTCCTGTGTGGTAGTTTTTCTGATAAATTTCATTAGTTAGTAGCTTTCGTTACTCAGTCAGTTCTTTATGTGGTTACAAAGGTTTTCCTTTGTATTTTTATCTTCGTCTAGGGTGTCTTTTAATTTAATGATAGTCTCTCATGTTTTTCTTCTTAGTATTGTTGATGATTATTATTATTTTTTCTTTTTCTTTGTGTTATCTCTGTGTTCTCTATCTTTATACTCTTGTATTGTATCCCACCTTTTGTCCATTTGTGACAAAAAGGGGGAGATGTATACTGACTCTAATCCATTATTTTTCTCCAAATGGGTCCTGTTTGTTTGTGTATTATTTCAAGCATGCAACAATTGAGGGGGAGAATAAGCTTGAGGATTCTACAAGTTAATAATTGAGGGGGAGTTCTTCTTGAAGACCTTACTACATTTGCTTCCATTGTGTTCTTCGGGTTTTTCAAATGTATTTAAATGAGAGTGTTTTTGTTTAAGTCTATAAAAGCGTTATGACCTTATTTTTCATTACTTGATTTGGAATGATCGAGTTGTGAGGATTTAGAGTCTTAGGTGTTTTGTCACGAAATGTGTCAAGGGGGAGATTGTAAACGCCAGCCTACAAGGTTGACACAGTTCGTGGGCTTAAGTGGAACATGAGTGATTCAAGCCCACTTGCAGTAATGGGCCTACATGGAATCAAGGCCCAACATGGAATTATAATAGGGTTTCTCTTCAACAAAGAAACCTAAGGTTTTCCATTATCTCTACCACCTCCATTGTTACTGTGTGAAGGAAAGGAAACCTTCATCTTCTCCATTCCAACATCATCATCAAGGATTGCTTCTTAGAATGAGTCTAAGAAGGTGTTGCAGTGGCAGAGATAGAAGATTACGCGGGGCACTTCTACAAGTATTAGCTTCTGTGACTGGGTTAATCTGAGATTGTATTAGTGAGTGTATCTTTCTATTTCATATAGTGCATTTGTTCTCGTCGTGAGGACGGTCGTGGATGTTTCCCAGTGATTGGGTTTTACCACGTTAAACAACTGTGTTGTTTACTTCTTTCATAATTAGTATATTTCTGTTGGTAGTTCATTAGACTATTGCACTATTTGGGGTTTACAATGCCGGCATCCCAAATTCGATAATGCCTACTGTTAGGTTTAGTTTTAGAGTCTTCAATACCTCCTGGATCATCCAGGAGCATGTTCCCTGTCTGAATATCAGATTCAACGAAGATATGAGGTTTCATAGTTTAAGTCGTTTGATAACTAAAGTACTAATCACTCAGAAGGCCGATCTTCCTAGTGACTTTCTGCTCTCAACCCTGCTGTTGTGATGTTGTCTACTGCCAAAATACAACCATATCACCACCAAACAGAAATAGCCAAAACATTAATCTACTTGGAAAGCCCTTAACCACTTAGAAATCATGGTTCCAAGTCCATTCCTTTTAAAAACTCACTCAATATTCTTCATCAATGGGAGCTTCTCTTGCCACCTGCTTTCCAAACTCTATACAGTATAACGGGTGGGATCAAGCTCATTTGAAGTTGCAATCGATTCAAACAAATGTCAAATGGTCTTGAGGTTTCTTGTCCAGTAATTGGCCTTTCAAACTCCACAGAGAAATCGTTCTGCATGTTACAGTTCAAGAAATGAGAAAAATATTCAATCATGTAAGTTACATATGTGATTGAATACATTTGAATTTATAACTTGTATCCGTTAATGTTTTACTATAGAAAAATGCTCAGATAGATGCAACAATTAAAAAAAATGAAACCGTCTTAGTTTGATAGTCTTGAAGAGGGTAATTTTGTATCTAAAAAATAACAAAACAGGTACAACTATAGAAGATGCGCAGAGAAATTATTTAAGGTCAAGGAACAGATTTCACAATAATTCAAGTATGCACAGACATAGCCAAACATGAGAGAAGGTAAACTTACATTTCTATAGAAATGCTAGCTCTGCGAGACTGGTTACCATTGCATAAAAGGCAGGGGACATTAGGCTTTTTTTATAATGGACTATTACAATGTTTTGTCTATCTACGCATCTGAAATCCGAATACTCTTATCAAAAAACTTCCATTCCTTAAAGGGTTTTATGGGAAAATTTCTGGAAGGTTATGATACAAATAATAGTGCTTCCATGCATTATTTGTTACCATTTGATTTTTTTTTTATGTTAGTACAGAGGAGCTATATATTGATTACAACATAACAAATAATAGTCTTCAGATCAGTACAATTTCGTGAAATAGATGGTTGTATTGATTCAACTACTACGGATTCTAATGTTGTTTCATTTATAGAAGAGAATATGTTGGTTTTATTGCTCCATATTATTGTCTGAATCATCTGCAACATTACAAAAGTACTGAATATTCTTAATTATCTGAGCTCATTAGGAAAAAAAAATCTATAGCATTTTGTTTTGGCAATTCGATAATAAAATAAATAATGAAAATCCTACTTAAATAATCTTTTAAACCTTAGTGCTAGACTCATGCCTATAACCCGACATTCATATTTTATTCTCTACTTTTGAACAAATTCCTAGATAACTAATAACTTGGAACTAATTCCGAGATGCTGAACTCACTCGGCTAGCTCATTTTCAAAATTTAAAGTCGTGAGTATATTAAAGCCGTGTTCATTTTGAAAATTTCTCATTTTTAATCACATTGTTATGTCATTACTATGTATGGTTTGGGATGCGTTAGATGTAAAAACAAATGTCTCAATGAGAGCTAGCTGAGGGGATGTAATGCGCTTTCATATGAGGGGATGAGGATTATATACTTGTTGTTTTATAAATTAGAAGGTCAAACCACTACCTGGAAATATATGTGGACTAAAGTCTAGAACATAACCTAAAGTTTATTATTGAACCATCTCGTTGCTCGCTATATATAGATGCGTTTCAAATTTAATATATAGATGTCCAACTCACTACTAATCCAAGGTTCCATCGCCATGGCCCTGTTCTTCAAATGACGTTAGCCGTTCAATTTCATCAAACGTACATATGACACCAAACTGTTTGGTCTGACTATTCTGGTAAACCTTTAGAGAGGCATGACACCAACCTGAGTGTTTTAAATTTTAAAACGGATCTTGAAGTTTAAAACGGTCTGACTATTCTGATAAACCTTTAGAGAGGCATGTCTAAGGTTGCATCAGATGTTTTGAAAGAAATGCTATTAGTGGACACGCATGCCTATGTGTGTGAAGCCTAATCTAGCAAGCTATAATTCTTCTCCATAGTTACTTCGTGATCACCACAATGACATACAACAAAAGGGCATGGTGATAATGAAAAAAATTATTTTAATTTATTAATTTTTGATAAAATACTATTTATTAATCTAACGATCGGAGGCAAATTTTATTTTACTCGTATGACTTATAAATTTAAATAAAAAATGTGATTAAAATTATTTTAAAAAAATTAAAATGTTTCAAGCAAGACAAAAAAATTATAAATTAGGGAGGCCCCTCCTTGGTATTGTTTAAACCTCTTGATAGCTACTCTTAATTTGTGCAATAGGTTTGAGAGTATTTTTGTAACCCATACCATAGACTTATAGAAAGGCTAATAAACATGTCGATTATTTAGCCTCTATAGGTGTGGGGAGTGAGTATTGTATTTCTTACTTTCGACCTCCTATGGATGAAAATCTCTGTAAGCTTGTAAATGAGGATACAGAAGGTGTTGTATACTTCAGACTTGAATTAATACAGGTTAGGGTCTGCCTAACCCTTAACCCCTTCAATATATATATATATTGGAGAAAACAAAAATAGTCTAAATGTAGTGTTATTAACTAAGTGAGGTTATTCATTTTGTCGAACATTCATGAACCAAGTACGGGAAAGTCTATCGTGGTATACAATAAAATTCTACAAATGTCACTAACAAATAGCGAATTAAAAATTAAAATTGAGAATATAGATTATTATGTTTTCTTAAAGTACGATTTATTTTAGTGTCTCCTTTTAATATATTCGAAAGTGATTAATAAATTTTTTTCTATTCCTAAACATATCCCATAAATTGATGTTACCCACTTGAATTAAACCAACCACATATTTGATCAAATTTTTCTCTTCAATTTCAATTTTTGATAGTCCCGCCCAATAATTCGTTATATCCTGCTCAAAGGCCCATAAAAAAAAACCCTAAGAGAATAAATAGAAAACACATCACATTCTCCCATTGATGGTGGTGGTGGGGTTTGTTTTCAGGAATTTGCCGCTGCAATTGTAGGAAAGTTCACACCTTTACATGTTAAAGTTGATGATGAAACACAATTAAGGTGTGTAATCCATTAAAAATTGTGACCATTTCAGGTTTATTGATTTCTATTGTTGATTCTAGGTTTAAACTTTTTGTGCAAGTTAAATTTGGGTCAAATTAAGCACAATTTACTGTTAGAACTTTGTGGACAGTGTTTCTTATTTCTCCCTTATGTAAAACTTATGCACTCTGCTGATTTATACGTACTATGAATCAATGGATATGTGATTTTGGAGTTAGCACTCATTTGTTTTTGTTGAGCGATAATTGAAAGAATCCAATGTGAATTCTGTTTCCAGTTGCATACCTTCTCAAATGCTTTATTCCTTCAATCTTGTTTCCATATATTTGTTTCCTCATATTCTGTTTATTGTGTAGTGCTATGAGAGCATCTCTAATGGGTCTCCCATATATTGCTGACACATAGGCAGATATGGCATACACGTAGGTGCCACCTACTTTCCCAAGACTTTTTTTTACACGTCTCCTATACCTATATCAGAGCATCTCTAATGGGTCTCCCATATTTAGCCGACACATAGGACGATTTAGCCTCCACGTAGGTGCCACCTACTTTCCCATCACTTTTTTTAGCAGGTCTTCCATACCTATATCAGGGGTAACCCTAATGCAAAACCTATTTTTTTTGCTAAATTTTTATCTTCCACGCTGGTTGGACCAGCGTGGAAATGTTTTTCTGTTCAACCAGCGTGGAATACTTGGGCTTCGCGTGTCTGGGCTTGGGGCAGTAGGCTGGGAGGCGTGGGCTGGGCTTGGGGCAGTGGGCTGGGAGGCGTGGGCTGGGCTTGGTCTGGTTTTTCCCTCCATTTCTCATTTCCCTCCCATTCTTTCCCTCCTTTTTTTCCCTCCCATTTTTTCCCGCCACTTCTCATTTCCCTCCCATTATTTCCCTCCATTTCTCATTTGCCTCCCATTTTTCCCTCCATTTCTCATTTCCCTCCCATTTTTCCCCTCCATTTCTCATTTCCCTCCCATTTTTCCCTCCATTTCTCATTTCCCTCCCATTCTTTCCCTCCATTTCTCATTTCCTTTAAATACGTTTCCCCTTCATTTCATTCATTCACTCAAATAGTAACTCTTTTCATCACAGATTTTTGTGCACTCCTTCTCTCCAATGACTTCTTACGACCGACATCTTGAAATTCTGAACCAACAACGCCAATTGCTTATGGACTCATCTGATGATGAAGATCTTAGCACAAGGCATATCAATCGTCTGCTTCCAGCTATTTCGGCTTCTTTGAAAGAAGAAGAAAATTTAGAAAACATACCAAGATGGGGAGGTTCTAAATTTGGTCGAGCAGCTAACAGGCGTGACCATGTTCAATCACACAACATGCTTATCAACCATTATTTTGCAGCCCAACCTGTTTTTGGTGCAAAGCTTTTTCGACGTCGTTATCGTATGAGGCAGAATGTTTTTTTTGAAGCTGTATAACGCAGTTGTTGAAAATAATGACTATTTTCACCAGAAATACGATGCTCTAGGTGTTCCTGGACCTTCTGGCCTAATTAAAGCGACATGTGCACTTCGCCTTCTCTGTTATGGGTGTCCAGCTGATTCTCTTGATGAGTCAATGAAAATAGGTGAGCAAACTGCACTCAATTCTCTGAAGCATTTTTCTCAAACTGTTGTCGACATTTTTGAGAACGAGTATTTGAGGACACCCACTCCAGCTGATGTTGAACGTCTGCTTGCTAAAGGAGCTCAACGAGGGTTTCCAGGTATGTTGGGATCCATTGATTGTATGCATTGGATTTGGAAGAACTGTCCTACAGCTGAACATGGGCAACATATGGGACACCATAAGAAAGCTACTGTTATTTTGGAAGCTGTTGCAGATCATGAGCTTTGGATATGGCACGCGTTTTTTGGAACGGCAGGTAGTTGCAACGATCTCAATGTCTTAGAAAACTCTCATGTTTTTGATGATATGATAAATGGCAGATCGCCTCCTTGCAACTACCAGGTGAATGGGAATCATTATAATATGGGATACTATCTTTCTGATGGTATCTACCCACAGTGGGCTACTCTTATTCAAACAGAGAGATTTCCAGGGACGCGAAAGAAGAAAGTGTTTGCCAAAGCCCAAGAAGCTGTCAGAAAAGATGTTGAGCGTGCATTTGGTGTTTTGCAGGCTAGATTTGCCATGGTTGCAAGACCAGCACGTACCTGGAACAAGGCACAGCTTGGTATATTTATGAAGGCATGTTTGATAATGCATAACATGATTATTGAAGATGAGAGGGATATTGTTCTTCCAAAGTGGAAGCCCCCTCGTGATGAGCCTCCATTACCTGTAATAGTGGAGTTACAATCAAACGATGCGGATGAGGTTAGAGACATGCTTCATCGCATTTGTGCTGTCAGAAGTGGTCCTGCACATGACTTATTGAAGCATGATTTGATCGAGCATATATGGCAACGTCATGGAGGCAATGAAGATTTGGACTGAATTGCTGTAGTAGTTTATGTTTGAGTTTGTGTTTGATTTTGAATTTGTGTTTGAGGTTTTGTTTGAGTCCATGTTAGTTTCTGTTTTCTTGTGTTGTGTTTGAAAATATGATCTTAATGTTATATTAAGAAATTTCATGTTTTATAATTGCTAATAGTACAAAACATATAAAACTAAGGCCCATACTAGTATAAAACATATAAAACTAAGGCCCATAATAGTACAAAACATATAAAACTAAGGCCTATAACCTCCACTAGGCCCATAAGGCCCATTAGGCCCATAACCTCCACTAGGCCCATAACCTCCACCAGGCCCAAAACCTCCACTAGGCCCAAAACCAGGTTGGGGCCCAAAACCTCCACTAGGCCCAAAATCATCTGGCGCATAAGGCCTATAACCAAAAGGTACAAAACCAGTAGGCCTACTAGGAATACCTTGCTGAAAAGAAGAAGGAGCAAATGGAGTACCCGTAAAATCATTCTGTGAGGAAGGCCCATTTGGATCGTCTGGGGATGCAGTCCACGTAGGAGAGAAGTCATTGATCTGTTTGTGACGCCTATCAAAGATTGCTTTCTGCATCTCTTCAAAGTATTGTTTGCGGATAGGGTTAGCAATTTTTTCTGTGTCTATCATCATGATATTGGATTCTCTTTCTACTCTTCTTTCTTCATTTAGTCGTGCCTTTTCTTCTTCCATCTGCTGGTACATCTTCATCTTCAACTCCCAGTTGGCTTGTTTTAGAGCCAACTCTTTGGGCGTTGTTTCATTGACCTTTGTCAGTTGAGCTGCGTACTTGGCCCTAGAAGAACTAACATCTCCCCCTGAAGTAGATGATTGTCGTAGCTTTCTTTTTTCTTTCGCAGCTTTTCTTCCAGTTGGTCGCGCTGGTGGTGGTACTGGACCATCCCCAATGTTGAGAAAAACATTTGGTGTAACCCCAACATTAGTTGTACCTTCTGGAAATTCATTTAGGGAGTCGTCATCACTGAGATGGATGTTCTGTTGGCTACGAGCATTTGAAGCTGGAGTATCATCGCCCAGATTGATGTTCTGCATGTTCCGAACATTTGAAGTTGGAGTGTCGTTTGAAGCACCAGTAAACTCCGACTCTGTGTTTGATTTCTGCTTCTTAGATGCATTCTCTCTTTGAATAGTCGTAGGGGTTCTTGCTGAAGCATAATCCATCCACTTTGCAGAAGTGTGCAAATATTCATAGCAATGCCCAAATTTAAATGGTTCCCCTTCCACAGTTTGGTAGACTGAACGAGCAGTTGTCCACTAAAAAAATATAATTTAAAAAAAACTAATTAAGAAATAAACTATTTATGAATTTAAAATATTAGAATTAAAAACATAGAACCCTAAAAATTACAGTTAAAAATATACCTTGTCTACTTTCATCTTTTTTTCGTTTTCTTTTCCTTTTTGTTTAATTTTAATTTTTTTTCATTAAATTCCAAGACATGAAACCTACTTCACAAGGCCCGAAGGTGTTACATCTGAAACTAGGCCAGTAGGCTATTCTATGTTGTTGACACCTAAGTATCCACGTCGCCTCCATGTCACAAGAGTAGCCGTGTTACTCTATAAACACTTGCTTTTGTTTTGCTCCACCTAAGCATCTACATCACCTCAACTTTATCTAGATCATGAGTAAAATTCCTCTAACCGTTTTCTAAATGAATTGAACCCACAACCTCCCAACTTAGAGAGGGATGTCTTTACCGACAGTGTTACCAGTTTTTGGCACTCTTACTTTCATCAATTGCTCTCTTTTGATGCATTAATATGTATGCAAATCTCTATTCAGAATATATACTCGTATTTTTACTTTCAATAAAATTTCAATATAGGAAATTTTAGTTCAGAATTGCCTATACTCTTATTTTAATAAAACAGCTCGGTTGTTAATCCTAAATATACACTATATATCTACATTTTTAGTAAGATTGGTCCAAAAAAACCTAGTGGTCCTAGAAAGAAAAACGACGAGATAATTACTGTCTACGTTGACTGTGTTGTCCCATAGCCTATTAATAGAGCTCCTTTTGCAGTCTTAGATTATGGTACAAAGTAGGTTTTACTGATCTAGGCATCAAATTTTGGAATGTGGCTTCTTGTGCATCTCGGCATGGCATCCCTAACATTGTATTAGTCAAAGTACCACTCTGTATCTTTCCTGGTTAGGGAAGTTATCTTACCTAACCTGTTATCCATAATAAAGCCTAAAACTATCAATGAATTAAATACCAAGTTGACGAATGACTGATCTGTTGGTAGACATGCCGCTAGATTCCTGCAATTATCTGATGTAGTCCGAAGAATATATAATTTCAGTTGTCATATTTTCAGTTGTCATTTTTGTCAAAGCTCGCTAAAAACTCAGTCTTGCACATTCGCAAATGCTCAACGTGATAACGATCACATACTAGATTTTGTGCTGACATTCGGTATTCCTTACTGGAACTAGATTTTGTGCTGAACTTTGAAGCATACTGACAAAACCCATTCTCTATATTCTTGTGTTATTCTGAGGAAGTAGCAGTGTTCTACGGTGGTAATGGTATTTCTTATAATTGTTCAAGGGTTAGTTTTCGTTTGGCACCACCGAGCAGACTGTGGTAGTTAGAAGCATAAGGAAAAACAGCATTCAAGACTACTGCCATCGCCAGAACAGACTAACTTGAAATTTATTCATTGCAAACACTCAGCAAAACAAAACATCATAATGCAACTTAGGAAGAAACATTTTGAAATAAAACCACAATGAAAATAACACTAGCTAGCAATAGAGATCTTCACCATTTCTAAACTACTGTTTTGATAAGAAAACCTCTTGACAATGAAGCTCCTACATGTTGTGTGTTCATGGACGAGCAGCAGAAGCTTGGACAGCTGCCGGATTTGGGACCTCGAAATCTGGGTTTGGAATGAAGGTATCATCAAAACCTGGAATATACTGGTGGTATTGTCTTCCTGGTAGGTTGTTATATCCAACACCAAAGCCTGGAAAAGTTTGAGTGGTTAATGGGACATCTTGATTATGCTTATTCTTAGCATTATTGCTATTAATGGTTCTTGGGATTTCCCGGGCTGCGAAAGCAAATTGGGTCATGACAAGAAACATGATAAGGACAACAAGGTAAGAAAACAGAGATGCATTCTGTTTGCAAGCCATTGTGATTGATTAAGGCTTGAGTATTGTTGTTATTCTTATAGTATGTTAGAATTGGGTGAAATGTTGACGGTGAGTTAATGATGATTGTGATACTAATTTGGGATTCTATGAAATTACCCTCATATGTTGTGGATATGAAGGATCATAGGTGTACATTTTAAATGTCAACAGCTTAAACGGCCATTCATTGATATTTCCCCACCACCAACCACTCAGAGTATATATCTGCTCGCTTCAACATCTCGTCAGCACAGCCTACACAGCAGGCCTCAGAGCTCGAACATGCAGGACAAAGCTCCTTGACATCAGCTTGACAAATTGTAGCGATATGAAGGATCAGAGCTTTCGCAGAAATAAAAATGTTGCCGCACAAAGAGCTTGTTGATATTGGGAGGAGGGGGGGAGTATAGTTGACATTAGCACCAATTGAATTATTACGACAATGTTATTTCCCTTTTTGACCACCGTCTAAATTAGGTGTAAGGATGCTCATTGCTTGATTGCTACTTAGCTACAAAGTATAAACTACCCGATTCTTTTTGACAGATTCAAGAAATTACACAAAATTAGAGGACAAACGCGCTACAAATCTTTTTTGAATAGCAAACCCGATTCTTTTAAATACGTAATATTCGAACCAACAGTCATCACATTGCCAAAAGCAAAAGGTATGAAAATATTTTGGTTAATTCTTTTCTTTTGCAAAAAAAATCTATTACGTAATAAACAGTTTACAAGTAAACTCCATGCATAATGTCAGGTAAATTCCACAAACACAATTCATTTAACCTAATTCTGTTGCAATATCAATGCCCCTTCAAATGCTCTGCAATCCTGGTAGATTCCACAAACACAATTCATTTAACCTAGGCAGTGTGATGGGTGTTTTGACGCTTCCTATTTTTTTTTTCTTCGTCTTCTTCTCCTATCAACTCCTCCATTTCTTTACAATCAAAGATATATAACACTTCAAGGTTCTGAAGCAGCTGCAGCAACCTAGATGAGTAGAATGAATGTTGTTGCACTCATCATCTTTGGAACTGAGAATAATAGCAGTGTGGTCCAATGGCTACAAAAAAACATTTCAACCCATTAAATTTGGCCGATCTAACATAGCTAGTGTAATCAGACAAGCTATGGAAAGTGACATTAAGATTCTCCAACTCTTTCAAGCTCAGCAATTCCTCTGCAAAAAAGCAGAGTCCTGATAACATTAACAACACTTCTTCTTTGTCCATCAATGTATTAGCACAAACTACCCTTCTTGTACAGGGTTAATTCTCTACATTTGCCAATGATCCATGTGAACCTTATGCAGAAGAAATCACTTTCTTCTTTTTCCTATTGAATGAATTGCATTCAATTACAACCATCTCCATTCCACAAACCCAGACAATTTGTACAATCATATTGTTAGAACTTATTGGCAAAACCAAATCAATACAAAAAATATTACTCCATATTGATATCAGCCAATTCAGTTGCATAAACATGGGGTGAATTTAAATCTGGGTAACAATGAAAACGCAATAGAATCCCAAGACAAATTGAACCTAATAATAATGAAAACCCATAAATTGTTCATCAACAACTTTCAATAAGCAAAATAGTTGAGTGCAACTTCAAAAGAGCCCCAGAGAATATATGAAAAAGTACAGTCCATAGATCTTCTGCAGCATCATTAAAAACCACTGGGAAAGAACTGCACTAATAATGTACTGTAACGACCAGTATGATGTACCACTCCTTCATATGAACTTATTAACTAGCTCAACTTTATGCACTGTTTTGCTCTTCAACGGTATGTACAGGAACTGGACTGTCTCCAGGGTTTGCAATAAGCTCAAAGGTATGCCCTTTTGTGTTATGCTGATTGACAAAATCTGAATGCTTCGAGGGAGTATTATAACACTCTTCACACAAATCGAAACCTATCCATACCTCAGTGCCAACAACACGTTCCTCATGACATTCCTTGCATTTGTATCGCCTTCCGACTATTGGCTTCATCTGTAGAGGTCAATTTAGGTGGTAAGAGAAGACTAAAGGATAAAGCTACAAAGAGGAAAGTACTGCATGTCTTAAAACTTTACACAAACTTCGGCTTGCTGAATGCAGTTACAGAAAAGCTACAAAGAGGAAAGTATTGCATGTCCGACACACTATGACGCTAATGCTAGATATTTCATATTGCTTATTACCGACATTTTCTTATCGTAGAACAATACTTTAACAAATCTAGGTATATAATCCTTGTTTAGCAAAACCCCAAAAACAAAAATTAAAAACAAGCTAGCCAGACAAGAACATACAATCTATTATCAGAACAAAATTATCAATCACAGACCATTAGCGGCTTGTCTGGATAAAAGTCCCCTGAATTTTACTTGAATTTTAAAGAATAGCATCCCAATATGAAAATGCAAGGAGGTTACCTGACAATTATCACATCCAATTCCAGAATGTACATTTCCTGCACATGAGACAATAGATTGCTTTGTTAATGACAGTGGCATGATGTCTTCGGAAAAATTCAAAACCAACGGAATGGCAGACAGTGTCACCTCATAAGTCATAAGACATTTTTTGTTTGTAGAGAAACTGACAAGGTGCAGTGTTGATAGAATGGGTAGGGGTAGTCTAACAGTCCAACTCTATGTGTGATGCATATATGTAATATGTATGCATCTATATATCAATGTTTTAAATTATACGGAACTTAGCCCCTTTGCCACTTCATCTTCTGGTAGGGATGTCGACAAAATGCGTTATATGTCAAATATTTTGAATGTGGTAATCGGATCAACAGTATTGTTTATATGTTTAATCTACTCTTCAATTTTAGTTTATCTTTTGGGAATATCGTGATGAACAACACTATTTTTGGGTTCAGACACAGTGGCAGCAATCGGGGTTTAATTAGCTTCAATTTTGAAATATAGTTGACCAAAACATTGCACTTGCTTTTAATTAGCTTCAATTTGGAAATTGTTTTTGAATGAAATATATCTCCATTAAAGTCGAAACTTAATTAATCGTTGGGCAATGCGGTTTTCTATTTCGTTTTAGTAAAAACCAGATGACATATATAAATAGGCATACTTGAAGAAGTAACCAACGAATTACTTAACAAAAGAACAAATAATTTAATTAATGCAATTGATTGAATTAACCATTCAATCAACGAATTACCAACGAATTTACTCTAGTGAATGGTCAATTGATTTCAACGTTGTAGTGGAAACTTATATATAACATAACGTTTGTGTATTTGGTTGTGATTTGTGATAACGCTTTAGTTAACTAGTTGAACTGAAACCAATGCTCAAACACTTGCATTGTGTAGTTTGCCGATAATAACGAACTGAGTGCAGTAGTAGCACATACCGCACCAACAGACGCTCTTATGGTCAGCGCGTCGCGCGTGCAAAAATGTGAACAAAATGTTGACAGCTTTTTTGGTTAGAGTTGAAAAGAAAATCCACACAACACAATGTAGACAGGTTTTTGATTCTTGAAATAATAACTAGAAATTGGCAAATCTTTTATAGAGTTTATATTCATATCGATTTTGTTATTTGAAGAAATTATTACTAGAAATAAAATTTATAGTTCGTTTTAATAGACAAAACAAATTTAAGCATTTTTGACGAGTGAAAAGGTGAAAGCTTTTTGATTCATTCTACATACCTCCTTCTCCTTCTTCTTCTTCTTTTTCTACGAACAAATCAAAATAGAATTGAAGTAATTAATCAAAATATACTACAATAAAAAGAAAACAGAAAAAAATTTGAACACATTTGGAATGATAAATCAATCCATACATACCTTGAACTTCTATGAAGATGGGTTGAAGGATATTTTGGGGATATGAAGGATCCCATTCCAGTGAATCCCACCATTTTCTGGTTCCTTTAATTTTTTTCAGAGATGCTGGTGGTTGTATCGATTGATCTTCTCCCTTAAATTGAGGGAGCTTCTTTAATTCAGAACAATTGTCTACCCAAACTTTTTCGAGAGAGTCACAAATCATCACGCCCCTCCAAATGCTCTTCAATTTTGGTAGATTCCTAAACACCAATTTTTTAATCTTAGGGAATTGAACTGCGATGGGTGTTTCAACGTTTCTTCTATTTTCTTCTTCTTCTTCTTCACCAAACAACTCCTCCAATTCATCACATTGACCGACCCATATCTCTTCAAGGTTTTGGAGCAGCTGCGACAACCTAGATGATGATAAGACATTCTTGAGATGATGACAATTAGAGATGTACAACTCCTTCAAGCAGAAGAAGGGAGGAGGAATTGGAATCCCCTTAAAAAGCGTGTACAATGTGGGGCAATACCAGATTTCTATTCTTTCCAAGCATTGTAGCCAACAAGTAGAGATGTACGACGACCACCACCATATACACTCTATTTTGTTACACCTGTCGATTGTAAATGCTACAAGCTCTCTTGCATCCTTTATTAACCATCCCAACTCATTTAACTTTGTCAAATCATTGAACCAATTTATATCAACACGTTTAGTGTTTTGGGGGAAAAAATGGGCATTTTGAGCACTACCTTCGTCTGAGTAAGATAATTGAACTGTTGCCCTTGGAGGAAGACCTAGATGATATTCACCGCAATTGTACTGTCCTCCAACTGCTAGATAAAAACATTTCAACCCATTAAATTTGGATGATCCAACATAGCTTGCATAATCAGACAAACAATGAAAACTGGTGTTGAGATTCTCCAACTCTTCCAAGCTGAGCAATTCATTTGCAAAAGATTCACCGCTTCCAACGTCATACAATTTATCCACTTCTATGCCACCAAGGTACAACTCTTGCAATGCAGACAACTTTGATATTAATCCTAGTGGAATTTTCTTCCTCAATCTTACACAATGGAGGTTAAGGCAATTAAGTTTGCCCAACATTTCCATACCTTCAGGAAGTTCTTCAATGGCAGTATTATTAAGTTTCAACCTTCTCAACAGCACGAGTTTAGCTAGTGAAGGAACTTTCTTCAACTTCTTACACCAACTTAAACGTAAATCATGTAGATTCACCAATTCAGAGATAGAATCTGGCAACGATTCTAAATGATGATTTGGTTTGTACGAATCACATTGCAAATCAAGTACCCTGAGGCACTGCATATGGATAAAGAAATCGTGTGTTATACTGCTTATGAAAGGATTGCCTCCCAGAAATAAGGTAGAGAGATTCGGGCATCTTGGACTGATTGAAACCTCTGATATCCTATTCTTCATAAAAGAAGCCCTCTCAAGAACTTCTTCCCATGCCACTTCATTTGGTAATACTTCCAATAGTGAACCAGCTTTGACCATGAAATGCTTGCTTGTGATACGAAGTGCCATGTCCCTGATCAGATCGTGCATTTTTACACCATCAGACATTTCGTCGTAGTTTTTATCATAGGTTTCAACACTTTCAAGCAAGCAATGGTCTTTTAGTTTTTTCAATATAAATTGGCCTTCAAGAAGCTCATCCGGTCTACTTCTTCCCTCGACCATACCATCCATGATCCAAAAGTCAACCAATTCCCTTGCTAAAATTTCGTAATCCTCAGGATACAATGCACAACATAAGAAGGATTTTTTTAGTTTTTCATTGGGCAACCGGTCATAACTGAATTTTAAACATTCAAAGACAATGTCTTCGCTATCTATGATTCGGTTGCTAAAATTCCTCAAATCATTCAAAGCAATTGTCCAATCCCTAAGGTCACCATTTCCTCTCATAGCTGCAGCTACTGTGATTACCGCCAGTGGCAAACCAGAACATTCCTTAGCGACCAACTTTGCAGTCGACATTACTTCAGGAGTAAGCTCATCAACTTTATCTAAAAACAACTCCCAAGCTTCTTCTTCAGTTAGAGTTTCAACCTTAACATTGGCTGCACGACATCCCATCTTATTGCAAACTTCTTTCTTCCTAGTAGTTATTAATACTTTGCACCCATTGTCTGTAGTGGGTTCAGGTATACCTATCTTGCCTAGAGGAAATTCTTGCCACATGTCATCCAAAATATATAGGATCCTTTTCCTCCGTTTCAACGCCTCATGTAACTTTCCCATCCTTTCTATTTCATCTTGTTCATTTGATAAATCTAAGTCAACCTTTTTCGCAATATCAATTTGTAATCCAGGAATATCCCTAGCTTTTGATAGAGTGACCCAAATAATCTTATCAAACTGATTAGACTTTTCTAGGATTCGATTATTTATAGCCATTGCCATCTTGGTTTTACCAATTCCACCCATTCCGTACACTCCAACCACTCTACTTTCGCCATCCACTAGAAGTTCCCAAACCTTCTCTAAAGATTTTTGAGCCGTAGTTTCCCCAACCAATTTTTGTGCAGGTAGTTCCACTCCAATCTTTGGTACTTGTGATGTGAGAGTGTCCTTTAATAATTCACTACCTGTGAGAGTAAGTGTATTCCCCTCCATGATCAACTCTGAGATACGTTGTCCTAAATTAAAATTTGAACAACATTTAGGTAACAGTCCCTTTAAGCAGCTTGTTGCAATTTTAACCTCTTCTTCAATGCGATCTGTGTCATCCAAAACATGTTGGAGATTTTGTAGCCAATTGTCCACAACATGTTTAGGAACTTCTCCTCGGTCGATCTTTGTCGTGTGTAACTTGTCATTTACATCACCTTTCAAAGAATTCAACTCTTTCTTTATCTTCATCAGCTTCTTAATTTCTTTTTTTACATTTACCATGTGCTTGCATCGTACAAAAATGGGGGTACTTACACAATTTTGTTGAAAGAAACAACTCAGGAGAGTACCAACTACACCAATAATTTCTGCCATCCCTGCAAATACACAAAATACAAGTTTAAGTTAACTAATGAATGTTAGAATAAGAACCCGACCAGTTTAATTTAACTAATCCACAACACTTTGCAATTTCATATTTCATGCAGAAGTTGATGCAAAACATCTTGACTAAGTCAATTTGAATGATAGTTTCATATTTCATACTTTGAGCTAGTATTGGTTTAGAATTCCTTGTCTAAGATGAACTTTTCTAAGTTCTATTTTTGCTATTTATGTGTCTTTATAGTAGTCTAGATGAGTCTTTGAGTTCTACTATGTTTAAGAATACTTGGACATGTATTAGGAGCTTTAGTCAATTTCTACATTAGTTATCAAGAGTTCTATCAAAAAAAAAAAAAACATTAGTTATCAAGAGTTATCTACATAATGAGCTCTAAAAACAAAATTTGTATTCAAATTATTTATTCAACTAGTATTGAAGTTATTTCTTATCGATTTTCTTTCAAGTTTATAGTGTTAGATTCAATTATATATCACGCTTCCTTCTACGTCAATTGGTATCAGATTCAAGAGGAATTCTTGAATGGATGGCTATTAACGAAGAAGCTAACCGTTCCCATGACGACAATAGTGGAAACTTCGTCACCCAAGAAGATTTGCATCGAAGATTTATTGAATTTGATGCAAAACATCCAACTAACTTTGCTTCTTTTGAGGCTCAAATTGCATCTTTGTGAAACCTTATTTTGGAGAATAAAAAAGGGAAGAGGAAATTCGGAGAACTACCACAAGATGTTGCTACTCTCCATTGCATCACCCATAGTGCTACTTCCAACAACCAGATTCTTCAAGGTACATACATGAACACCCCCACCAGTACTGTAAAACCTTTTTTTTTAAATTTCATTTAAGTTTAATTTGAAGTTATAAATGATTGAGTGCAAATCCCTAGATCAAGGGTTTATTAATAATAGTATATATTTGAGGGACTATGGTTTAATAAACGAAAACTTGGAGAAAACATCCCACGAACAGATCTTGTTTGCCTGTAGTTCAGAATCAAGACCATAGTGGGATCACAATCTCAAATCGACCAGGTTCATTGGATGAACCATCTTAGGTTAGATTATTAGTTATATATCTGATTAGAAGTTGTTAGCAAAAAAAAAATAAAAAATAAAAAAAATAGAGAGAGAGAGAGAGAGAGGGCGGTGCTGCGATCAGAGTTGCTGGAAGCAGAGTTGTATATATATATATATATATATCACATAGGTAATTATTGATTGTCGGTCCTAATTTTGATATGAACTTGTTGACGAAACATAATGGAGTTGTGGTGAACACGGATATTAATTTTATTTGGCTATACATATGAATGATTGTAATGGCTATTAGAACAACATTTATAAAAGGGGTATTTTTGAAATGGAAGAATTTATAAGTAAATGCCTTGGAATGGCTTGATACCATGAATGGTATATATTCGATTTGGAAAAAAATAGAAAGGAATACGAAATAGACTTAGAATTTAATTATATTGTTTGACAAGGGTTGTGTGATTGTTTGATTAGTTTAGTTATTTTGGTAGTAGCCCAAACATTAGTACATTTGCCGTACGTGTAGAATTAGGTTAAGGAAATTGGATATCGCCTTAAACGGTTTAGCCTGCGGGTTGACTCTTGGAATATATTTTTAGGTATTTCCTAGACGGCTTAGCCCACGGAACTGACTCTACAGACCTTCATAGCTTTCGGGATTGGTCTGGGCGCCACATTAGAAAACTCAAGGGAGCTCTTAGAGATCATAAGTTAAGCATACGACGAGGCTAGCCAAATCTTGCAGGTGAGCACCACTTGGGTTTTGGTTTCCGCGTAGAGGTTCTTAACCATCGTCAAGGCACACTGGTGCAGTGTGGGTATGGCAAATGTGTGGAGTCCATCCTGTGGAAGGTGTACTAGTGATTGGACATAGATTGTGGTTTGTGTGATTGTTAAACCCGAGCACCGGCTAGAGGCCATGATGTGTTGATTCACTATTGGTATAATTCTAATTCTTATTAGTTTCTTAGCACTTGCTATTAATTAATACTATGAATGAAATGTATACTTGTGTTGTGAAACTGAGATAACTATGATAACATGGAGGAACCGTAGAATTTCATGTAATGGAAATTAATAATAATAATTGCGATGACGTTTTAGTTGATGGAAACCTATGAAAGTTGAAAGGATTAATAGTTTGAATGAACAATATATATTTTCTGTTATTATATGAGTATTATATGACTAATAATGTGTATGTGATTTAGCTTATTTTAATGAAGTCAATTATATTTGTCTACAAGGTATTAACTGTGTTTTTGCAGGTGGATAGGTCAACTAAATTATTTTGTCCAGGTGGACAAACCTATCTTTATAGACAGTTGGAGCTTAAGGTAATGTCATTTTTAGTATCGATTAAATGACTATGTAAATAGATATGTTGGGATTTATTATGGAATTAAACATATGATTACTGCTTGGATGAAAAGTTTAATATGATTGAAATGCTCGAGAAGAATATGGTTTTTGTGTATGATTATGGTTTTAGCCATAGGTGAAAATATCAGTAAAGGGCGGATATCCGATCCTCAAAAAAACGGAAAATTCCGCGGATATCCGACCTCATGTGTCGGATTATAAAGGTTTGGCAAATTCAAAAAACCGGAAAATATCGCGGATATTCGCGAATATTCGCGAAAAATTCGGCAAATTGGGAGGTTTTCTGCACTTTCCGTGATTTTTTGAATTTTTCGATATATAAACATATAATTAAAAGAAAAACATACTTTACAAATTAAACACACGACAAATCATACAAGGAAGCTAAGACGGAAGTATTACACAAGATAGTTTTACTCATACGTGAAAAAATCGTAAATATCGGGCGGATATTCATAGAAATTTTATATGTTTACAATACAAGAACTAAACACAAACAACCTCATTACAACTCAACCCATAGTTTTATTTTAATAATCAAAATAAAAGACATGCTAACCCCAGAATGATAGACGCCCCTTGTCAAACCGATGAGCTTCGAGTCGCATACGTGTGGGGACGAACTCAGTACAATAATATTCCCATGACATTGTTTGCTCGTACGACCTTGGATACCAATTATTCATTACACAAAAACAAACCTTGGATACAAACAGTATACTGGTTTGCCAAAAGTGAGAGAGAACTTCACTTTGGCATGGGCGTGCTTTTTTTTCGTTTCTTTCTGATATATTGCTCTTGGAGGGCCATCAAGTTCGTCGCGAAAGTTTCCAAACGTCTAGGGCCTTTTGGACCTTTTTTTGATAATCTCATCGAAAATTCTACTTCGGGGGGATTAAAAATAAATGTGTTAATTTTAAAATTGAAAATTTCCAAAATTTCGATAAATATCGGTTTTTGCCGATTTATGCCGCGAATATCCGATTTATGCCGACCGGCATGGGGTGTTTTAATATCCGAATATATTCCGTGTGCCGTACCGTGCCGATCTCTGGAAAAACGGAAAATATCGCGAATATCCGCCCGGCACGCACGATATTTTCACCTATGGTTTTAGCATGGATGAATCGTCTTTTAACGTTTATTATGTCTTTAATCGTATGTTCGAACTTTAAATCCATTATGTTATTTTGTGGGAATAGATTTCTCCCTTGTTTACTCATACCAATTTTTATGTTGACCCATGTTGCTTTGTTTTGCACGGGAGTGTGTTCCATTTGGAATCCAGGCAGGAGAGGTTATGCAGGCAGGAGAGGTTAGAGGTATGGAGCTGTGACAGACCGCTTGTTGGGACCAGTAGAGATCCTTAGATGTTTCCTTGATGTATTTGATTTGGACGTTGTATTTATGTAACTTATTGATGTAAGTCATTTTGTATAATTGGCCAAAAAGATACGTACTTCTATCGCTTGAATTTTTCCTTCACTATATTTTATTCTTGGTTTTTGTTGGATTTAGTTTTTCTTTTTAGAAATTGTTGCGGCCTGGGTTTATATTTTTTTAATTCGGGTCGTGACAAGTACCAACTTCCCTTTTGTTACCAACCAACTTCAATCAGAATCCCAATCCACCCACCACCTTGAATCTCAACACAATCTCTCAACACCTTTCCACCAACCCTATTACTACTCCACTCCACCACCACGGATAAGAGCATTCCCAATGGAGGGTGGATTTTGGAGGTGGGGTGGATAAATCCACCTTGTAGACAAAAAGAGCTTCCCAAGGGGAGGTGGATTTCGGAGGTGGGCTGCCCACAGGTGGATTTGAAGGTGGATAAATCCACCTTCAAATCCACCTGTGGGTGGTAGAACCGGACGGCATGTTACATGCCTTCCGTTTGTTTTTTTAAGTTTTAAGTAGTGTTTTAAAATTTTTGGACTCTCGGACGGCATGTTACATGTCGTCCGTTTGTTTTTTTAAGTTTTAAGTAGTGTTTTAAAATTTTTGGACTCTCGGACGGCATGTGACATGCCGTCTCCCTATTTTTTTGCAAAAAAAATGGGACGGCATGTGACATGCCGTCCGGATTTTTTAAAAAATCCACTTTCTATACCAAAGAGTCCACTCTGCGTTGGGAAACTACCACCCAAGTGCAAATACACCTCTCTCTTTGAGGTGGATTTTGCCTAGGTGGACCTACGTGGCGCCTACGTGGAGGTGGATTTATCCACCCTCCATTGGGAATGCTCTAACATAAGCTGCCAATTTCAATACTTCACCATCATATTCATGTATACACCACCACCTCCGACTATGTGATTCCAGCAAACACCACTTTCCCGACAATATTGTGCCCTATGAAGAACCTACCCATAACACTTTCAACACGTCTCAATTCAACTACACCAACCAGTTTTGCCTTATCATCCACACGAGCAAAACGAACCATACTAAAACCCACAAGTTGCCCTTCCACCACACTTCCCACATGGTCACAAACTACATAATCCTATGCATGATTTTCCTAGACCTTTTAATGACCCTTACTATGATTTTAACCCTGGTTTTAGTAATTTTCGACGTCCACAAGAAGGATATTAGAGTACGCCTATTGAATACCGCGCCAAGGCTAATTTGTCTCAATTCAATGGCTTGTTTCATATTGAAGACTTCCTTGGCTGGTTGCATGAGTAGATGCAGATTAAGGATTTTGAAATGGGGTAGGCTAAGAACTAAGAGGGAAAAGAATAAAATAAACAATAAAAAATGAAAGCAAGAAAAATTTAATTAAAATTGTTAAAAATAAACAAGATTAGTGGAGAAAGAGTAGAGATTTTTTTGGCTTTGTGGGGGCGTAGATAATGGGTAGAAATACATAAATTTGTTATGGAACCCCTAAATTTTTAAACAAAATGATTTTTATTTGTTTAATTTTTTTAATTGAAATAAGAAAAATTGTGAAACCTTGGAGATCAATTACAATGCTTCATGTGAGATAAAAAGTGGGACTTGCTTGTATTATGTTATCATCTTTTATATAATATTATAAAGCGGTCTCATAAACACAACCATTAGATGTCTATTGAGACAACCATAACCATTGGATGTACATTAAATTATATAATCGATGTAATAATAGCCCTTAGATGTGGAAAAATGATCCTAACCTTTAGTTGTCTATTGATGATACAGGTGTATCCTATTAGGAGCTTAGTGATCCTCGAGATTGGTGTCTTGAGGATAGACATTTGCCACCATACAACTTGGTCGTCGCGAAGCGACGACACTGCGGGTCCAGGGCGTAGCGCCTGGCTGGGGTTCTGGGCAGCGCCCCGAAAGGTCTTTGGGATTCTGAAAAGTTCTAAAGACAGATTTTCTTATTCCGGGTGAATAGGAAATAGGTTTCCTTGTATGATTTGAAGTCGTCCAAAGTCTATAAAAAGGTGTTTTGGCCAAGGCCAAAACATAAGAGAGGCAGCTAGGGCTTAGCTTGTCTAGAGAGTATTGTGAGGCAGAAATTCTTGTAATCTTCATAATATTCAATAAAGAAGATAGTTTTCTTCGAGATCTTGTGTTTTGTTTATCTTATTTACTGTTATTGTTTAATTCCGCACTCAATAGTATATTTACCTAGTAATTTGTATCAATTGAGATAATCGTAGCCGTAGGATTAACATTATTTAAGTAATTTTTATTTAATGTACCAAATATAACCTATAATGTAGTAAGTAATAACTCCACAAATTAATTATTACATAATAACATTATTATACTTTGCTTAGAATATGGGTTTAAATTAAGGAATGTTTATTCTTAACATCAAAAATATAATATAGACATTTAAATGGAAACGGATGCTTCTATTCATGTTATATATTTTCTTTGTTCCATCTCTCCTACCCACCAAAACCAGTCCACTTTCACACAGACGTTTTCAGGTAATATGTTAGTGATACAAAATGCTAAAAAGTCTTTCAATTGTTGTCAATTCCTTCTTCATTAGCAGTATTTTTTTTTTTCTTTCTTCTTTTTGGGGCAGGTAAAAAGTTCTGCTTGCAATGGCTACTATAAAATTTTTTTTTTTACTATAAAATTTTTTTTTTTTGCTTCCAATTACAAATAATTTTTACTTTTATTTTTTTCGTAGTTTCATATGATGTAGGATCTAAAAGTTTAAGACAAGAATATAATGTATTCCAAGGACTGTCAGTGTATAGGAGTAAGGTTGTGATTTATTGATTCTTACATTTCGCTTTTTAGGTGAATTTTCTTCCATTCACAACTGAATTTATTGACACATGTCCTTGATTTCTAAAAAATAAGAAGAAAACAGGAGAAACTTTTGTGTATACATCGGCAGACAAGCTATATATCGATGCAAACCAATCCGAGTATGTGAACTTATATCCTACTGAGTTCTTGAACTCATTTAATCCTCATGGATTCCCACCATTCTCTCTCATGGTCAAATCAGGTTCAAGGCTTATACTATTAAAAGATCTTGCCCCTATAGATGGGATGCGCATTGGAGCTCGATTGATGGTGACACAATGTGCGAATCAATACATTCAAGCGAAATTTCTTACTGAAGATAAACCAAGTGAAATAGTGGTCTACCACGACTAACATTAACTTCATCGTTTTCCAATATTCCGTTCCAAATTACAAGGACACAATTTCCTATTATGCTTGATGGTGGTGATGAGCAAATCGACGATTGCAATTGAGATTTCTTTGTGCAGTTTTTTTCAAAAGTTTATTTTGCTCAGAACTATATACGTATGTGACATAGTAGTTTTTTGCCACCATTTCATTAAGATGAGTTTTTTTTTTTTTTTTTTTTTTTTTCTTTGTAGATTTGCGGGAATAGATTCGTTACTTATTCTGAAAAGTATATAGTTGTTCTATCAAATTAATTTGGAGACTGTATAGTTTTGGGTAGGACAATAACCTTGAGTATATTGGTTGTTCCATTAATTTCTATATCAATTTTGTTGTTTTATTGGTTGTAAATCTCTTTGTATATTTAACATGCACCTTAGTAATCTTTTTGCGGGAATGGTCACTGGCCACTCTCTTCCCTTAATCTATTATCATTAGCTATATATATTATCTTTAGATTCAACAAACATGGCATATGGATATATAGTTATGCACCTTAGTAATCATTTTGCAGGAATAATGGTCAGAAATCACTCTTTTCCCTTTGTCTATTATCAATAGCTATATTATCTTTTTTTTTTTTTTTTTGGGGGGGGGGGGGGGGGGGGGGTTGAAGATATTGCTATATTATCTTTCTCCTCAATTTCTTTTCAACATACAACTTCACCTCTTTTATCCATAACGGAAGAAGGAAACAACGGTTGGGTTGCTAAAGTACAAACGAACACATAATAAAGTGTTCTATTGGTAGTGATGAAGTATGACCATTGGATTCAACTTTTATTAATTGTTACGTCTAATGTCTTTTTCACTTTTTCAACTTCCTACATTTGATTTGTATAAGATGTATATTTTTACATAAAAAGTTGTACTTGATGCAATAGAGAAAAATGTTGTACAAAATTATACACTATCTATATTTTTTTATTAGATCCATTGCAAATGATCAAATTAAACAACTATGATGTCAAACAATTCAAACTTAAAAATGGGGTGTGATCTCAATAAATTTATCGGTTAGATTCAACTTAACCTTCAAAGTAACTTGACTTTGCAACTTCTTTAAACTTCAGATGTTGCAACTGAAAAAACACTTAATAAATTGTTTCAAAGGTATTAAAATATTTGTATACCTCTCACTACAAACACTTATATAATAGTTTTCTGAACAATTTTTTTTGCACAGTTCTATCAAGGAATAGCCCCCCCCCCCCCCCCCCCCCAATAAAATCATTATTATCTTACAATAATTTATTTCAATATTTTTTAAAAAATAAATTAAATATTCGTGTACTTCTCACTATTAAATGTCTATGAAAACAATTGAATCGTCTATTACTGCATAAAAAATTAATATGACAACTATGGCTTTAAAAAAATAAAATACTATTGCATCACCTACTTTTATTACGAAAAATAAAATTCCATCTAATTGTATTTGTTTCAATAATTTTTAAAATGAAAATTAAAATAATCGTGCCATAGGCATGGGTTATCACTAGTATACATACAAACTACAATAGAACCTCTTTAAATTAATACTCGATTTATTAATAGAATTCTTTTGTCCCGATGTATGTACATTGTAAATAGCTAAATCAACACCCAGTAAGTTAATAATTTCTCTAAGTTAATAAAATTACATAGGTCCCACAGTTATTAATTTAAAGAGGTTCTACTGTAATTATGGATTTTTATAAAATTATGGTTAAATTATCAAAATTGACAACAACATTTACACAAAATTTCAATTATGACAATGTATTTCAAATTTAATACCAACGTTTGTTATCGTATCAACTCATAACAACCAACTTTAGCTCTAACGTTTTTTTTTTGTTACACATTTGATGTGGGTGTTAAACTTGGTTGTCATGAATTGATATGATATGAAATGTTGGTGTTATATTTGAAATGCATTGTTATAATTGAAATTTTTCACAAACATTATTCTGAATTTCGATAATTTAACCAAAATTTTATAAAAATCAAATGTTGAGATATTGATTGCCATATATATATATATATATATATATATATATATATATATATAGATATATAGATATATATATATATATAGATATACCTAAAATATGTAATTACTTTGGATATAATTTTTAGAGAAATACTAGCATCACTGTTCTGTGATGCTCTAAGCTCACGTAGTTTATAAAAACTTGCCATGTGGATATGTGTAGAAGGGGTAAGGCTCAGCCGGTTTGAGGCATATTGGTTGTGCTTGTTTGCACGAAAAAAAAACCCTGAAAACTCAGATTTAGAAAACATTCCATATTTGCACGATGCTTGGTTGCATCAGATTAAATGGTCCCCACTCTAAAACTTTATCAAAAACTAATAAAACTGCTAAATTATATGAAGGCTTTGAGATAGCCGGAAATGGTGGGAAAACGTCCGCTCATGCTTTATCTGCCCATTCTTTCCTCTGAATTATGGTCCCCGTGTTTTCTGGTCTCTCCACGTGTCTATTTACATTTTTATTCTTATACTTAACCAAGCACCCATAAAATAATAAATGCAATGTTTATGGAAAGTAAATTTTAAGTAATTTTGTGTTGGTCCTTTTCCCCAAATCTTCCGGGAAAACAAGCACATCCATTAGGTAGCTTTTAATTTGTTTTGAAAACCACCATTAACCACCATACTCTACAACTGCAACCACTGTCGCCAACCTCACCATCACTACATTTTTGCTATTCTTATTCTTCTTGTTCATTCTTGTTTCTATTGGAAATGTTTTTGAGTGGTCAAAACATTTGTATATGCATGAATGAGAAATTGAAGTCCCAAGTTAACTACTAGTCATGGCTAACTTGTGTTAGTAGATGAATGGGTATGTATTCACATACATTGTATTTGGCCCAACCCATCCCAATGGGTGTGTCTTTTCTCAATAGACACATACTTTTTGGACACTCATTCCCAATGGGTATATCTGTTCCCAATAGGTGTGTACATTGTATTGGGTCATGGTGTCTTTTCAATAGACATTGAAAAGACATGTGCCTTTTCAAAAAGGTGTCTTCCTACTATATAAGTGTATCTTGTGTTTGTCTTCAAATCATTTTTAAAAATCAAATTGGTTTTTCATCTTCTAGTATATGTGTCTTGGCATGAGAGAGTATAACAAAAAATTAGTTCGCCGTATTCTATGCGTTTGAAGTGCTGCTACGAAAGATAGATCATTGTATCCTGGGAGATAGTCCGCCATTGATAAACCATCGGCACATTACGGGGCGAATAATGTCTTAAGGAAAAAGATTTTATCTCGACTCGATCTATTCCCTTTTATTTATTTTAAAACAGTAATATATCGGTGTATATTTTCCTACAGTTCCTTTCAATTCTTAATCTTTCTTCTTGTTTCTCTTTTTGTTGTGTATTGGCTCGCAATGCGCAGGATAATAGCTTATATTAAGTAAGGTCTATAGGATCATACCTTATGTTTGTTTCTAGAAACAATGTAGGTAGGAACCATAAGTACTTGGTATTCTAATTGGTAATTGGTATTGTTATTCAATTAGAATCTTTGTATGAATTAGGAACTCTTGGGTACTTGGTATTCTAATTGGTAATTGGTATTGTTATTCAATTAGAATCCTTGTATGGATTAGGAACTCTTGGGTATTATATATACTCAACTAGTTGGCTATTGTAAAAGAGGGTGGTAAAGAAGAGAGAAAGTGAACCAAAGGTGAAAGCATTACTAGATAGGGAGAGACAAATTTATGAGGGTTTACATAATAAGGTTTCTCAGGTTCTAGTGTGTGAGAGAGAAAGAAACAAGGAATCATAGATTTGTAATTAGGTTGTTTTTTTTTTTCTCTGATTAATAAAATCTTCTTGATCGGTTGCCGGGTGGAGTAGGCGGGTTTGTTGAACCACGTTAATATTGGTGTTATTGTGTGTGATTGTGTTTTTGGATTACTTTCTCTGTTATTTGCTATTATCTAGATTATCTGTATTACAACCAATCCTTGGGTTAAAGTTTTTATTGCACAACAAGTGGTATCAGAGCAAGGTTCTAGGTTGTAGGGATTTTCGAGATGGCGCAAAGGGTTTCAAATTCAAGTTTTGAAATTTGATGTAGAGAAGTTTGATAGAAAGATGAATTTTGGTTTGTGGAAAGTACAAGTCCAAGATCTCTTGGTACAATCCGGGTTACACAAAGCATTAAAGGGAAAACCGGCGGATATGTCAGATGATGTTTGGGAAGAATTTGATTTGAAGGCTACTAGTGCGATTAGATTGTGTTTAACGAAGGAGGTCTTGTCAAATGTTCTCACAAAAAGTTCTTCGGTAAAACTTTGGTTAAAGCTTGAAAGTTTGTATATGACTAAGTCGTTATCAAATCGATTGTACCGCAAGCAGCAACTTTACAGGTTGAGGATGACAGAAGGTACAACTATTAATGAACATCTCAGTGTCTTCAATAGCATGCTTTTTGAATTGGTTCATGTTGGAGTGAAGTTAGAGGATGAAGATAAAGCACACCTACTTCTGAACTCCATGCCCCAATCCTATAAGCATATTATCACCACGTTGCTCTATGGAAAGGAAACTTTGGAATTGGATGAGGTTGTCAGTGTTCTTTTATCTCATGAAATCAGAAATAAAGGCAGAGACGATGAATCTCATGGTGAGGGTTTGGTGATTAATGGGGGATCACAGAAAGAATTTAACAAGAGTAACAAGGCTCACGTAGAATGTTGGAAGTGCGAAAAAACAGGGCACTTTAAACGGGATTGTGAGGAAAAAGGTGGAGCGGTTTCGGCAAATAGCTCCAGGTCAGGGAAAGGCAAGCATATTGCTAATTCTGGCGGACAGACTAATCAAGTGGAGTTTGATGATGAAGTACTCTTGGTGACTACTCAAGAAGAAAATTTACATCGGGAATGGGTACTTGATAGTGGTGCCACAAAACATGTTTGCTCACATAGGTCATGGTTCGACAAGTATGAAAGATGTGAGGGTGGCTGGATCTCGATGTGTGATGGCTCCAAGAAGTCGAAATTGGGAGTCGGTAATATTCACATCAAGATGTATGACAGGAGGATACATACTCTTGAAGGTGTTCGACATGTGGTGAGTTTGCAAAGAGAACTAATTTCTCTGTTCAAGTTAGATTCGTTGGGTTACAAGTTCACTGTCAAAGGTGGAGTTGTAGAGGTTTGCAGAGATTCCAATGTGATCATGAAAGGAGTCGCGAGTAGTAGTGGCTTGTATATACTATTGGGTCAAACAATAGTAAGATCTAGAGTTAGTCCTAAGGCAGTGTTTAAATCACAGGGTTCCGTTATGAACAAGGTGGCTGCAGAAGGAAGGAACTCAAGAAAGGGAAAGATAGTCAGCAAGTGGATTCCTGTGGGCAAGTTTGAGGATATCTCAAACTTGTCGACCAATCATAATTGATTGGGCACCCAAAAGGGTGGAGGCGGCAACATGGATCAAGAAGGTTTCACGGGCGCGGGTGGAGTCAATAATAACCAAGTTCATTGGCTCGCCAAGGTGGAGATTGTTGTGTATTGGCTCGCAATGCGCAGGATAATAGCTTATATTAAGTAAGGTCTATAGGATCATACCTTATGTTTGTTTCTAGAAACAATGTAGGTAGAAATTTTACTCCCATAAGTACTTGGTATTCTAATTGGTAATTGGTATTGTTATTCAACTAGATAGGGAGAGACAAATTTATGAGGGTTTTCATAATAGGGTTTCTCAGGTTCTAGTGTGTGAGAGAGAAAGAGACAAGGAATTATAGATTTGTAATTAGGTTGTTTCTTTTTTATCTGATTAATAAAATCTTCTTGATCGGTTGCCGGGTGGAGTAGGCGGGTTTGCCGAACCACGTTAATATTGGTGTTATTGTGTGTGATTGTGTTTTTCGATTACTTTCTCTATTATTTGCTATTATCTAGATTATCGGTAATACAACCAATCCTTGGGTTAAAGCTTCCGTTGCACAACACTTTTCTGGTTAGCTACATTTTTTTTCTACAAATCGAAATTGATTGATAAATCACAATTTCGATACCAACCACAAAATCTGAAAATGGCAAATCCTTAACCATTGAGTTTGATTCCTAAAAAAAGAGAAGATAATAAGGAGACAAATTAAGATGAAATTTGAAGAAAAAGAATGAGATGTATGTAAAAAAAAATTAAGAATTTTAGAAAGAGAAGAAGGAGAGATTTAGCGCTTATGTAGTTGGTGGTGTTTGTAGAAATGATGATGTTGGTGGCGGTCATTCTGAAGTCCACCCTCAAGTAGTCAAGTTGACCCAAAGCAAGCAAGCTTGCCCTTCTTCACCTATCCATGATTTTCACTTTTTTCTTTTTATTTAACAAAATTAAAATACCTGCTGAAACCTTAGCCCTTCTTCACCTATCCATGTGCCAGGTTTTGGTGAATCGGTAAGCATGGAGAATCACAGTTCTTTTGATGCTAGTATTTATCTAATTTTTATATTGATATTATTATTATTATTTTGTAAAATGTGAAAAGCAAAGAACAAATAAATAAAACAAGAAAGTAAGTGGCAAAGTTGTTATGAAACAACAATCTGTTCGTATTAATCAAAATTTTATATAAATATTCATTTTTTGAATCGGGTTTTGTTCGCAGTCAAAGTGTAATTGAACAATTGAATTCTTGTAGATGAATTACAGAAAAGTCAACGCCTGGGGTAAACCATTTGCCACCCCTATTTCTACCTATAAACATATTTAAATTTCAACGAATGTGAAACTCTAGCTTACCTACTCCTTGCAGCACAAGTTCCTTTCTTTGCGAAGTTCGTACTTCCTAAACAGATAATCAAAATCAAACTTTAAAACCAACAAAATATTATATAACCACAAAATATGTAAATTATATGACTAGCTGACCTTAGACTTCAATTCAGTTGCAACAAAGAATGAATGCTAAAAGATGAAGCTAGAATGTGTTTGTCTTCAATTATAAAGATGGCTAATGGTGAAAGAAAAAGAATGAGTTTGTCTTCAATTATAAAGATGACTGAGGAAAGGAACTCAGAAGGGTCTCACTATCTGACCAATGGATCTCATATACAATTTTTTAATTAACTCAAATTCAAAAATTAACATGATGTCAGGATTGTTCAATAAATTTTAGGCATAATTACAAGCGATTTATATAATATTAAATGGACAAGTGGATATTTCCTGATTATTTATTTGCAATCGAAAGTGATCGATCTCTCAGACTTTGGTGATTATATTCGATAAATTTTACGCATAATTACAACCGATTTATATAATATTAAATGGACAATTGGATATTTCCTGATTTTTTATTTGCAATCGAAAGTGATCGATCTCTCAGACTTTGGTGATTATATTCGATAAATTTTACGCATAATTACAACCGATTTATATAATATTAAATGGACAATTGGATATTTCCTGATTTTTTATTTGTAAATTGAGAAGTCACTGGAAGACGCTCAAACAAGCGTAACATGTTCATGGTTGTTGGTGCAGAAAAAATACGAATCTTAATAGTGATCATTCTTGTTACACCACATTTTTTTTTTGGTTTTGGTAATTAAACTGGTTACAAATATTTGTTCACAATACTACTGCGTAGCACAAGTCAGCAATATCAGCAAAGATATCTAATTGTTAGGGACAAATACAATGCACCTCTTCTATAACTACCATTTATTATCGAGAAAAAAAATGTGTAGATGAGTTTTACAGGATTCAAATAACAAAATAATTTATGATAGCATTGCTTAGATCATCGTCGTCAATGGCCTATATTTTTGTCCAAGCAAAGATAAAATGCATTGTTTAGATCAACATCAGCATTATTTTACCTATATGGTTTAAGAATTCATATGTACGCACAATACTTTAAAATTATGTTTGGTATAGACTTCTTATCCCCTTATATCATTATTGGCTTTGACTGGCCACTGGCCTACTGTCATGTTTTTCTTCATGAGTTATTTGTTCTACCACTGCATGCAAACACAAAACTAGTCATCAAAACTGATCCTCAGCAGGAAACATGTTAAAATGAGACGTCATAACTGGCAAAATGACACCAAGTTCCTAACACAGGACATCTACTACCTAAGAAATTAAACATTTTGAGAGGGAGACCTCTTCACTGCAAAGACACCAATACTTGCTATGAATAATTTTCTCTATACTTTTTACATGCTGATGTTGAATCTCAAAATAAAGCTCAGCAGAAACAGGGACTTATGTGAGGAGCTAGTGTCGTTCAGGATGAATGTATTGTCTCGGCCTGGACTTTGTCTATGTCAATGACCACCTGGCACACTGATGTTATTTCACCGTCGAGGCATTTCTGGTCAACACATGTATTGTCCTAGACTGCAATCAATTTCAGTGATTAATGACACATTTCTACAGGGCTTACTATTACTGTCATTGCTGGTTGTTGGCATTTCCTGGGCTGTGAATACTAATTGTGTAGTGGCAAGCATATTGTAATGACAAGAAAGCAAGAAATACCAAAATAGTCTAATTGAAAAATTAAAAATGGTGTCAGCAACCCGACTCATTTCGATGACTTTTTCATGTTCATTATCTGGATGTTAGGTGACTATTAAAAAAGAAAAATCTGGATGTTAGGTAGTGTGGTTCTGTTTGCAAATATAGATAAGAGTCACTTATTTGATTAACTAAAAGATTAAAGGAATAATCTTACAAGCCAACCAGAGACTTTTTATTTATATATTGGTAAATGGCATATTACCAAACGCGTAACGTGTTCATGGGTTTTGGCATATAAAATAGATAATTTCACCACCTATTTCTATAGAGAAGTATATGGTTGCATCAATTTAAAAGCCCCAAGTGTAAGATGATCTTTGGGATATTGTGTTTCACAATCAAATAATAAATATAATGCGAAAACGTAAATTGGACATACCTTTGTTCATTGCTTAAATTTGATTAACTCTACTTGAATGAGATTTTACCCATCTCTAAGAAATAGATTCTCTCTTATCTACTGTTATGTTTTGAATACACACTTAACATTTGACAATCATTATTAGCTGTTATATTTTGAATACACACTTAACAATTGACAATCATTATTAGATACTCAGATGATCATTAGATTAATCATCTTTGGACAACACAAAGCCTTATATAGGTATAATGCATTGGATATCATGTTTTGGGTTACCATGTCTTCTTGGTGTGTATCATGATATTTTTTTGATTCTTTTGCACAATGCACGTCATGCTTACATGTTACTTTTGTGGGTATCACTCATGTTTTTATTGGTCCATTAAGAACATTATATCTTCACTTGAGGTGTTTGGGTTGATTTTTTGTACCTTCTAATAATTTTTTTTTTTTTTTGAGTGTTCGTTAGTGGTCAACGACTCACTAAATCCCCGTCCATATGCTTGACTTGAGAGCATTATCATTTGGTTGAAAAATCGTTGGGGTTGTTAGTGAGAACCCAATATATGCAATATAACAATAATAAGGTAAACAATAAAGCAGTAAACAAATAAAGAACACACAATATTTTTAACGTGGTAAAACCCAATATGGGAAACGTCCACGGTTGTCCTCACGACAACAAATAAATCCACTAGATGAAAAGAGATGTATAAACCTATCAACTACCTACAATCACTGCGAGTTGACACTATCGGTTATCTAAAACAGATCACTTCATTCTCTGGATGAGAAACAAGAACTTGGCATGAAATTTTCAGTAAATGGCGAAGAAGCAGCTGAGGCTCCTCTAGCAGTTGAGGAAGCATCTTCTAAAGAGTAAAACCCGATGGTTCGCAGTGGTGGAAAGAGACAGGTGTTTTGACAAGACCCAATGGTGTTGTCTGCCGGTGGACACTAACTAGGGGAGTCAATGCACACAAAAACATTGAATGGGAAGAGAAATTTGGGACGCTGATGATATTTCGACGGTCCGGTTGACTGCATTCGGATTACCAGGATCGTTAGTGATTTGTACCACTAAGTGTTCTGCCTCCGGCTATCCGCTTTCAGAGTGTTGCGAGCCCTGATCATGGCCCTCGCTCCCAAGAACTGATTCTTGATTCACGGGCTCTGTCGCCTCGACCGGAGACAGAGGAGAAAGATTCTCGGTCCGACTTTCAGTAACTTGGCTCATTCCATTGTTGGAACGAGTCGGGCGTCTCTTACTTCCAGCCATTGCTGCAGCAACTCCAGTATGACTGGATTGAGATTCCTTGCAAGGCTCTGGAACTGATGGGAGATTCAGCCCCACGGTGGGTGCCAAAGAGTGTGGGTGCAAAAATTTGATCCACAAACTTGAGATATGTATTGATTAATCGAACAGTAACAATGAAAGCCTTGTATAGACAGAGATGAGATGGGGGTATACAATGAGACTGGACCTGATGAGGATCAGGCTGCCTACATATCCAAGAAGATGAACTTAGAATCAAGTTTCTGCTTCCACTAAGCTCTAATGGAGTTGCTCAGTGAAAGACTCGTAGTTTAGGAGGCTAAGAACTCCTATATTTGTAGTAGACCGGAGGAGGCTGGTTCAACCACCCCTCCGGTTTTGACTCCATGAACTCAGGCAGTTCAACTGTGAAGATATTTTTCGTAGAGATAGCTTCCATGTTGCTGAGCGGTTATCCCCTTGGTTTGAATTCCCTTTGACCAGGATGACTGCCATATGGCATCCTCTGATAGGCTCTGGTTCAACCTGGGTCTTCCTTTATCTTCTCAAGCGGGCTAGAACAACGGGTTCTGTAAGCCTGGAATCTGGCTGGACTTATCCAGTTGGTTGGGACTTGGCTTTGACCAAGTCCAGAAGCAAAGAGTACTTGGGCTTGACTCCTCTGACCGGAGGCCCAATCTACATTGCATACACCCTGGCCAAGTCCTCTGGGCTTCTTTGCTAAGCCTTTGGATGAGCCTCTGTCGCTCCTGGACTTTACTGGGCCGAACCTAGCTTACTTGACTGAGGTGGGCCTGGTTGCTGTATGGGAGCCCACTGTTCAACTTCTTATACAGTAACCGGGGCTCCACCAATTGATCGTGGACTATCCGGTGGGTCAAGGTCCACAGAGTGTATGTGGACTCCTTGAGACCGAGTTGGGCCCTACCCGATAGCCCAGGCCTGGTTGGTTAATGCTCAGGTGCTCTCGGTTTAGCTTATTATACATCCATCGGTGACACTTGTCGGGTTTTTTATCTAGGGTACACACAGGGATGTTTACTGATTTTTACAAAATGGGGGCGACGCAGTATCAACAATCTATCAGGGTCTTTCATCCTGATAATGGTGGTGAATTTGTGAATGACCTCATGTCTGAATTTTGTCAGTTAATTGGAATTCGTCGTCAAACCTCCAATTCTGGTACCCCCAACAAAATGGTTTAACAGAACAAAAGAACATGCAGTTGTTGGAAGTTGTTTGTGCTTCCCTATTTGGCATGAATGTACATCGATCCTATTGGGGTGAAACAGTGAAATCAACAGCATATGTTATCAATCGTGCTCCCTCACGGGTAATTGAGCTCCAAAATTCTTATCAGAAACTTCATACACTTTTGGCCATCCCATCTATGCCTAACTTGAAGCCTCGGGTGTTTGGATGTACAGCTTATGTCCATATCCCAAAACCAGAACAAACTAAACTTGATCCTCGTGCGAAGAAGTGTATTTTTGTGGGTTATGTAGAGTTTCAGAAAGGGTATAGGTGTTATGATCCAATTACTGACAAAATGCATATATCTCTTGATGTCTCATTCCATGAATCATACCCGTATTACTCAGGGGGAATTTCTCAGTCTTCCCTTCAGGGGGGAAAGTGGCGGTGAAAGGAATCCTTGGTCTATTGACAACTTTGATGTCTTTGAAGAATTGGAACACTTGGAGGAACGATTTGAAGTTCCTGCAGCAGAAATTGATCCTGTAGCAGTAGAGAATAATCATCAGCAGACAATCAACCATTTGGTCCCAGCGATTAGACAAAAGCACATGATCAGGATGTATCTGAAATTGTAGCACACGACATTTCCCCTTCTACATGAACAACTAAAGATCTCGGTCAGAATGATCTGCCTCAGATACCTCTTCTAACCTTTAATGAGTCTGTTGGGTTAGAAAGTCTTGAACCTAGAAAATCACAAAGAGCTAGTAAGTGAAACCGGCACGAAGTGGTTTGACATCAATTTTGTGACAAAGTGTCCATGGTTATCTCGCCTTGAGTTCATTGTTAGGAAAACCAAGTTGTACGCACATCGTCCCGAGTCTGTGTTCTCGCGTCCATGTGTCAAAAATAAGTTTTGGGTTCTGGACGTACGTACCTAGTTAGGGCGTACGTACGTCATGTAAGGCAGCAAACATGTTTTGGTCAGGACGTACGTACCTAGTTAGGGCGTTCGTACGTCCAAGCAGGCAGCGAACTTTTTCAGTGTGGAGACGTACGAACGTTGTTTCGACGTACGTACGTCCAATATGGATTTTAGCAATTCCGGCCCATTTTGTGTGTGTTCTAACCCTAAGTATAAATAGGGTTTCTCTACCAAAGAACAAATTAGTTCTTTGGCCGTCCAATTCATCTCTTGTCTTGGAGTTTGTTTAGGTTGTGTGTTAGGTTGTTTTTGGTGATTGAACTCATCTTCTTCTTCCCCATTAATCTTCTTCTTCCTTCTTCCCCATTCATCTTCTTCTTCATTATTGTTTATATTGATTTAGCTTCGAGTCTTCTTGTGTGTTCATCAAGAAGTCGAGTATCCTTGTGTGTTCATCAAGGAACTCTGGTGTAAGCTTGTTTCATAGTTCGGCTTCGAGTCTTCTTGTGTGTTCATCAAGAAGTCGAGTGTCTTGTGCGTACATCAAGGTGCTCTGGTGAAGTCAAGGTGTTAGAGATAACCAGTAGTGTCAACTCGCAGTGATTGCAGGTAGTTGATAGGTTTGTACATCTCTTTTCATCTAGTGGATTTATTTGTTGTCACGAGGACAACCGTGGACGTTTCCCATATTGGGTTTTACCACGTTAAAAATATCGTGTGTTCTTTTATTTGTTTATTGCTTTATTGTTTGCTTTACTATTGTTATATTGCACATATATTGGGTTCTCAATTGGTATCAGGAGCAAGGCGCTTGTTATGGAGCGTAATGGCTCACGCGTAGATCCTATGAGTGCAATAATGGTTCATGAGTCTGGTTATAATAATTTTATTGCTAAATCGTCTAAATCTACAAAACCAAAATCTGATTTTGAAAAGGATGATAATTTGTATGTTGTTAGCAATAGTGATTGGGCTCTTCTTTACAGACTTTCTGCAAAAGAATGTGAAAGATTACAAAAAGCTAATATTGATTTGCAGAAAAAGTTTAATAAAGCTAATTGTAATTTGTCTACTACTTCTAATAATTTTTGTTTTGAAGACAATGGTGTTTTGCAGAATAAGGTTGATTCTCTAGAACAACGACTCAGACATTGTGCAGAAGACTATATGCTTCAAGGGGAAGTTTATGAATCCAAAATTGAAAATTTGGAAAAGGCTAATCTTTCTTTGCAGGATAAAATTGAGACTCTTGAAAAACAAATTCTTTCTTCTGCAGATGATGCAATTTCTATTTCTCAATTATTTGACAAAGAAAAACTTGACCTGTTATGTAGAATTGCAGCTTTAGAGAACGCCAATCAGGAGGTCGATGAGAAATACAAATCTCTATTGGTGGAGTATGAGGTAACAAAGAACGATTTAACGTCTACTCAACTTCAATTGCAGGTTTTGGACAAAACTAAATTTGACTCTCCTATTGCTAATTCTACTAGACCATCAAGTGTGACTACTTCTGTAAAATCTAGTTTGCCTGCCCTTTTGCCTACCCCACCTATTGAGACTAGACTTAATACTAATACCTTTCTGCATGTTTCTAACAAAATGTTTAAGTCTAAGGCTAATGGTACGGGTGTTTTTGCTGGTAAGACATCTTGTTCTCATAGTGGAGGTACAGATTTTGTTAAGGCACCATGTCACAAATACAATGGTGACATACATGTTTCATCTTCTACTACCACATCTCCTTATAAGAATTCCTTGAGTAAGTCTACTGTTTTTCATTGTTCTTATTGTGGTAGAGATGGTCATTTGGATATCTTTTGTTGGGATTTTAATCAACATGTTAAATTTTATTCCCGTGTTCCTTATAATTATAATCATGTTGATTCTTATGTTCCTTCTTGTGCGTTTTCTAGACCTTGGAATTCTAATGTTTATTGTCATAGGTTTAAGAAAAACAGGTACTCCAACAAAAGGAAGTCAAAGACTAAGGTGGAATTAGTTAAGGACAAGTGTATTGCAAAGCGTGTTAAAGGAAAAACTCATATCATTTCACCTCCCAAGGTGTGCACGCCTAGTGTTAAACAAGTATGGGTAAGAAAGGATAAGTTGAAGGTTTTTCTGGACTTGCAAAAGTCTGGTGGTGTCCCATATTTGGGATGATGTAGTTTGTTTCTAGTCTTGTGTTATTTGAATTGCATATTTCTCTAACCACATAGGCTATTTGGTTAGTGTTTCTATTTTTTATGCTTTGTTTGTTTAGCCTGCAGATCATGTTGCATGTCTGAATACATTGTTAATAAAAAAAAAAAAAAAAAAAAAAATGGTTGTTGGTTATTCCTTCTATTTTTTGTTTTATTTATCTATTCCATGTATGTGTTGTTGGATGCATCTTTTCTGAGATATTGGTTTAATTCAATTGTCTTAAATAAGTTGCAATATGTTGGGGTGTTTTTCTCTTTCTGAACTCTTCAGTATGTTTTGGTATGTATCATGCATTTTTCCTCGCTTGTTTGCACAGTGCACGGCATGTTTGCATGATGGGAGTTTTTGGAAACCACTTACATATTCTTTGAGCTCATAGAACTTCTCTATCTCTTGAGTATTTATGTTATCTTGAGCTATCTCTCCTCTGTTTTGGGTAATGTTCATCTTGTTGTTCGTGTTATTGAGCATTCTTATCTTCCTATTACAACTCTTGTTAGTGGTCAATGACTCACTTTATCCCCAGCCATTTGATTGTCTTTGAAGCAATATCAGTTGGCTAAGAACCCGTTGGGGTTGTGAGGGTCATGCTCTGACGGATGCACTCAAGAGATGTTAGTTCTTGTGTTGTACGTTATCATGGTGTTGCACTTCTTGAGTTTGTGTTTGTCAAAAAAATGTAGGCTACACCCTACCCTCGTGTAATTGAAAAGATGGAGGCAAAAATCCCTCCCACACGGGAATGACATTAGAGTGATGTAGACTAAACTCCACTACATGCGGCAAAATAAAAATCCAAGCGCATATTCATTGTTTTTTATGTAAGGCATACAAAGTTTATATTCCTTTGCCTTTTGGATATCTTGGTTTTTGTTTGAAAGTTCATATTTATATTCGTTTGTCTTCCACTCATATTGTTTGTTTCAAAGGGGATTGAAGTTTGTTTCTTCTAAGCTCACTTGCTAATCGTATGTCTCTTGTTGATGGTTCTATATTCTAGGTCTTCAAAGGGTGTGTTCTAGTGGTGAACTTTCTCTCTCTTTATGCATTGCATTGCATCTACACACACCGAGGTTTAGTTTATGATGCACTTCAATTCTCTTAATTGTTCAATCTTTTGTTTATCCCAACATATTGCCTCTTATTTTTGTACGGATTGGGATTGGCTACTGTTTTTGGAAGTTCATGATGTATTCCTCTTCACTTCTATGGTACATCGGTTCTTTTCTTTTTATCTTCTTATTATGGTTTGTGTTGTTAGTTATTCGGTTTGTTTTTCTGCTATTAAAGTTAGTCCTTAAGGTTAGTCTTCACATGGTTGGATATGGGTTGTTAGTTTTGTCGTTAAAATTGATTCTTAGATATGGTGCAGCCTCTATTTGCTATTGTTTGTGTTTGGTTCTTCATTATCCTAGTCTAACAAGTTTAGTGCGATTCTCATTGCTTGGTTGTTATCGTGTGCACACTTCATGATTTTGCACACCATGTGTTCGATAAAATGTTTACATGGGTATTCTCACATTTCTTGTGCTAGGTTCGCCATTTCTCTTACATTTGTTAGTTTGGTTAATGTTGTGTTTATGCAGGACATGCCTCCTAAGCGCGCTCGGACTACTCCCACCAAAGAAACACCCGGTTCCAAGGGTGCTTCGTCATCGGGCACACGTCCTCCTCGTGCTTAAAGGAGTAGAGGCGCCATTCCTTTGGATTCTTGTAGATGTTCTTGCTGAAAGTGTTTATGGCTTACTCTATTTTGGTTCTATTCCTTGGTAATTCTTTTCAGTCGGTGTTTCATTGACATACTAAGGTCAGATTGTTAGTATTATTTGGTTTTACACTTCATGCTTTCTATTTTTGTCATTGGATCACGTGTGTTTGATGTGATTTCTCAAGGTAATAGTTCTCAATTTGTCTTAAGAAGGCTACAAGGTATGCATAAGCATATTTTGGTGATGAAATCATGGTATTGGTGTATTCGGTTGTCATGATTTATATTGATTCATGTTTTCTCATAGGTTCTCATCATACTTTTCTATGTTGGGCTAATATTCTTGTATTACCTTGTTAGCTAGCTGGTGTTTGATTAAATGCTTATGAGACTTGCCTATCCTCTTATTGTTGCTTCTTGTGCCTGGTTGATCCTATTTTTTCCTGCAATAGGTTTGATTAGATGTGTTCTTGGTAGTCTTCTGCAATAATCCTCATGCAATGGTTTTGGGCTACCACTGTTCTACTTTGGGATGCATATGCTCAGTTTGGTCATCTATTGTTAGCAATTCTCTTCTATTGACTCTATAATCTTTCTGACAATGTATGGCATGTCATCGGAGTCTTACTGTTCTGGCAGAAAATTTACTCTGAAGTTGGATTGTTGCTTTGTGACTTGGTGACATCGATAATCCTTGCTCATTCTTCAGTTAAAGTTTTTTTTTTGAGCTTGATGATTGTGTATCTTGTTTGGCATATGTTGAACTAATTTTTGGGTTTCACTAGGGGTGGGCTTACAGGTTTATTCCTTTTATGTCTCTATTCCATTGTGTTTGGGATAATATTTTCTTATCCTTGTTTATAAGATTCTCTAATTTTTTTTTGTGGTTGGATGAGTTGTTTCAGGAACATGTACAGATTGGATTTCCCCATGGATTCTCAATGGATTTTCTTATACTTTACGTATCTTTTTCTGCAGATACTCATATTCCTGTAGTTTTGTCATGGGATATTGTTGGATGTGTCTAATATGCATGGTTTCCCTATTCTCTTTCATATCTCCTACTAACTATTGTTTATCTCTTCTTCTTTCTCTTTTCGCATATTCTTTTCTTGCACATTTCTCCCAGGTTTGACTATTTGGTTCTTGGTCTTTATTGTACCTTCCCAATTTCATCAGGTATGGTATTTCTTCCTTTTTTGTTTGTTTGCTCTTTTTCTCTAGATATCTTGCTACTATGAAGTCGTTTCTCTGGAATCTATCTCAGGTGGTTATGGTCGGTTGTTTAAAGTGATATTCTAGTGAATCATTTGTTCCGATTGTTGGTGTCCTGACTCTTTCTTCTATGTATAGGATTCTCTTGGTTTCTATCAGGGATTCATGTTATGTTTTCTTTTCTTCCCTCTGTTACCTATATAAGTATTCAGTGTCTTGTGTCTGTGTTGGTACTCTTTCTTCTTCATTTATATGCCTAGCTAGATCTCTCTCATGTTTTTTAGTTTTGTGTGTCATGGATTCCAGTTTATGGTATGGTTTTCTCTTTACTCTCTTCTACCTTTGTATGATTGGTTCTTTGTGTGTTTCAAATATCCTTATTTGGTTTGTTTGTTCTAGGTGCATCTTTCTCATATGCATTGCATTTAGGTGACGCTTTTGTTTAGGGGGAGAATTCTTTGTATTGACATCGTGTTAACAAGTGTTTATTTTATGACTTCCGTTGCATATCCTTTTTGTTGTTAACATGATTGTTCTCTTACTTTTCTTCTTTAATCTTATTTGTTATGGTTTGGTATTTATCTTTTCTCTTTCTTTTGTTACCTTGCTTCATTTGTGACAAAAAGGGGGAGATTTATGACTCTAATACTAACACCTTCTTCTTCCTTGTTAGTGTATTTTTGGGTTATGTTTCAGGTATGCTACACGTATGGGGGAGTGAACGTGTTGATGTTTAGAGGTTGTACAGTTTTGGGTCATGTTTCAGGTATACTACATGTATGGGGGAGTGAACATATATGATGGAGTGAAAGTGATGATGATCACTAAGTGTATGTACAGTTTTGGGTAACCTCGAGTATTAAACCTTGGAGTTCATGAAGTATGGGGGAGTTGTTCGAGGAACTTCTGTTGGCTATTTGATTGTTTCAGAATTTCTTGTTGCTTCTGTTCGGTCTCTGATGATTAAAGTGTCTTGCTCAAGCTGGAAGTCAAGAATTGGTGGCTTGGTATGTGTTCTACCTTGAGTGATTTTGTAGGCATGTTTTATAAATGCCATGGTTTGGGTTTGTAAGCACGTTTTATAAGTGCTATTAGAGTCATAGGTTTTTGTCACAAAATCAATGTCAAAGGGGGAGATTGAAACCGGCACGAAGTGGTTTGACATCAATTTTGTGACAAAGTGTCCATGGTTATCTCGCCTTGAGTTCATTGTTAGGAAAACCAAGTTGTACGCACATCGTCCCGAGTCTGTGTTCTCGCGTCCATGTGTCAAAAATAAGTTTTGGGTTCTGGACGTACGTACCTAGTTAGGGCGTACGTACGTCATGTAAGGCAGCAAACATGTTTTGGTCAGGACGTACGTACCTAGTTAGGGCGTTCGTACGTCCAAGCAGGCAGCGAACTTTTTCAGTGTGGAGACGTACGAACGTTGTTTCGACGTACGTACGTCCAATATGGATTTTAGCAATTCCGGCCCATTTTGTGTGTGTTCTAACCCTATGTATAAATAGGGTTTCTCTACCAAAGAACAAATTAGTTCTTTGGCCGTCCAATTCATTTCTTGTCTTGGAGTTTGTTTAGGTTGTGTGTTAGGTTGTTTTTGGTGATTGAACTCATCTTCTTCTTCCCCATTAATCTTTTTCTTCCTTCTTCCCCATTCATCTTCTTCTTCATTATTGTTTATATTGATTTAGCTTCGAGTCTTCTTGTGTGTTCATCAAGAAGTCGAGTATCCTTGTGTGTTCATCAAGGAACTCTGGTGTAAGCTTGTTTCATAGTTCGGCTTCGAGTCTTCTTGTGTGTTCATCAAGAAGTCGAGTGTCTTGTGCGTACATCAAGGTGCTCTGGTGAAGTCAAGGTGTTAGAGATAACCAGTAGTGTCAACTCGCAGTGATTGCAGGTAGTTGATAGGTTTGTACATCTCTTTTCATCTAGTGGATTTATTTGTTGTCGCGAGGACAACCGTGGACGTTTCCCATATTGGGTTTTACCACGTTAAAAATATCGTGTGTTCTTTTATTTGTTTATTGCTTTATTGTTTGCTTTACTATTGTTATATTGCACATATATTGGGTTCTCAGTAAGAGAGTTCCTAAGAAACAATATGATTCAGACACTTAAGCCAATGTTGTTAAATATTCTATAGCTAACTTTATGTCTAACCATAGACTTTCTGAATCACATACACTTTAAATAATCAGCTAATATCAAGAAATTCTAATCATCAAATTAAAAATTCAAGAATTGTAACCATATGTATCCCGTCAAGTCATTCAATGAGCGTTGCTATTAACAGCCGGGTTTTTTGCTGTTCACCACCTAGTTCTGTTCACCACCATATAATTTTCTAATAGCAGCCAAGCCAAGAAAATCTGAAATACTTCCAGTAATTAATCGCCCATTGTTTGTTGAATATATTTCTACGCATCGATGGACATCAAGCGCTTAAATAGGAGAAAAGTTTCATCGCTATCTTTTTTATCGAATCACATTGGAAAATCGCTACCATATTGGCGACTCTTGTTTAATCAAATCGATCGATAGTTATCGACTTTTGTTGAATTATAATTTGTCGATTCGTAGCCACATAGTCGATATTCAATGATCAATTCGTTGTCATATAGTCGATATCGAGTGATCGATTCATTACCAAATCGTCGTTTGGTTTATAATAATTAGGTGATTTATAGAACATGTTAGGACTTCAATGGAAAAACAAAGTAAATTATCACTTATCAGGAATAAAACTTCAATGGCAGAACAAAGTAAATCACCAGGAGAAGAAGATTTATTACAAACCCTTGAGATTTCACAAGCAAAGAAAATTGGCTTAAGTTTTTTCCAGTATAAAGGGTACTGATGATGATTAATTCCTTTGAATGGTATGTTGAATGGCCAAATCTTCAAGACCCACTTTAAAGAAGATGAGTGAAGAAAAATTATAGTAGATGATTAATTCTTATTTCAAAGAAGAAAAATCAATACAAATTCTTATTCAAGGTTGTGGGAAGGTGAATGAAGTAAGTCTTTTTGGAGATCTTATATACACCTATTTTTATGAATTGAGAAATGATATTACACCCAATTTTACTTCACAAATTCTTTAATCCATTTAATGAGAGGAAATTGAAGAATTTATTTGATAATTAACAAGAGTGAGGAATTGTGATTTGTAAAAGAAGACTAAAGAATCAAGGTTGAGAATAGATTTTATAAGGTTGTGAATAGTGTTTTACTATGACAAAAAATATCTATTTTTACAGTGGTGAACAGCAAAAAACTCGGCTGTTAATAGCAGCGGTCCATTCAATCCCAACAAGATTTACTCAAATATCCAACATCTTTATCTTTTTGGTACCAACCACAAAGCAAACGAGAATCTATTTATGTTTTAGTATCACATTATCTGATCATATATTACAGACAATGACTCAAGAAACACACAATTCTCATTTAAATTTCATGATATTTGTCAAAATCATCACACAATTCTAATTTAAATTTCATGAATTTGACGAGTGATTTCACAGTAATATTTGTTGATGGGTGTCTCTCTAGGGTAGATCTTATATGTTATTTTCTTTGTTAATAAATTAAATTATACTTTCACTCAACGGACATTAGGAGGTCCATTTAGAGTCAGGTTTCGAACATTAATAATCAATTTTGCTATTTTCCTATGAAGGATATCAATAGAAATTTGATATCTATAAAATTATTCTTGTGTTTGCCCTCATACTATAGAACAACCAACAAAAAAAATTAAGGTCAAAAAGTGTTTAATACGATATCAAAATATAGAGTTGTCTAAAGCTGATGAACAACACAAAACTTTCTGAGTTAATTCAGCCTACATGCCTTCACTAAGCAAGGCACAATGATAGTTATAACTCAATATCATCACTCATACAAGAATCTATTTTACTAATCTAAAAAAACAGGAAAACATACAACAATGTTTAATAACATTTACTATGATAAAACATATAAGCAAAGTGTAAGAATAAAAGATAAATAAAAAAACATCAGATAGTTCCATTATTCCTATTTAAATGTAAGCTTCCCCAAGAGGTTCTCTATGTAAACAGGATCTCATTTCCACTCCATCTCAATTACTTGTACAATTTCATCTCTTGCAGATTTACATAAAAAAATAAAAAAATAATAAAAAACAAATACAAGCTCCCATATCAACATGTAACAATTCCATTAAACAAATAAACAATTATTTCAAAAAAGTTGAAAATAATTTATAATGTTAAACATTTGGGTAATTTCCTGGAAAAGGATAAGATTATAGTGGCATACCCCAAATAGGCACGGAAATGGGAAAATACCTATTAGGCACGGAGTTGTACTTTTTATAATTTTTCTTCCAATAATACTTTTTTTTTTTTTTACTTTTACTTTTATTTTTTTAAATGTTTATAAATTCTATAACTTTTGATTCATAAGTCGGATATGAACATTTTTTTATATGGTTGGAAAGATGTAAAGAAGATCTATTCAACAAGATCCCACATGACTATTAAATTTTAAATTTAAAAAAAGATAATTTCGTATTTTTTCGCAAGAAGGTATAAGCCAAAAATTGGAATGTAGAGGTCCATTTAATGTTTTACTATGGTTTATTATAACGAGGGGAAACATTTTGTTATATATAAACTATAGAGTAAAAGAAATATACTTGAGGTCCCAAAAATTCAGATAGAGGTCCCAAAATACGTAGTTGAGGTCCCTAAATAAAAACCAACTAAACAATCAAACACAGCAGATCCCCAAACCAAATATAAAGGTCATCAAAAGAAATAAATTAAAGAGATCAACACAAAACCACTGGAGATCTTCAAAGAAAATATAAAGGACATCTTACCGGTCCCTCTAAGACACTTTTAAGTTTCTCCACTTCAACATACGTTATCTTTGGTGCTTCACTTCGTAAACTCTCAAGCAACAAAGGGTAGTTGTAGTTCCTCTTGTGAAGCACCAAAGAGAACTTATGTTGAAGTAGAAAAACTTTTGAATGTGTTTGGAGAATTGGAGGGACTGCTAAGATGTCATTTATGTTTCCTAGGACCTCTAGTGGTTTTGTGTGGACCTCTTTTATTTATTTTTGTGACCTCTATATATTTAGTTTAGGGACCTCAAGTATGTATTTCTTTTATCCTCATTATAATGGACCATGTTATAGCAATAAATGAACCTTTACATTCTAATTTTTGACTTGTACATACTTGTGAAAAATTACGAAATTATGATTTTGTTGAATAGATCTTCTCGAGAGTTTTTCAACCATATAAGAAAATTTTTAATCTAATTTTTGAATCAAAAGTTATGGAATTTATAAATTTTAATAAAAAAATATATGGAAAAATGAGGAAAAGACAAAAAAAGGGTATTATAAGAAAGAAAATCTGAAAAGTACAACTCCATGCCTAATAGGGTATATTTGCCTATTTCCATGCCTGTTAGGGCATGCCACCATAATCTTGTGCTTTTTCAAGAAATTACCCTAAACATTTCAATTCAAGTAAGCAAAGAGAAAATAAACATCAGAAAAGTCCAGTATTCTCATATGAAAGAAAGTCACTTAGAATTGTGAGCAACCTCAGCACTCCGGCACTCCAATGAACAACAGTTCTCCGCCTTTTTTTTTTTTTTTTTATTTCATTTAGAATTGTGGTCGATCCCTCATTCCCTCATTCGCAACTTAATGAATAAGCCCTTCTATTACAAAAATTTATGTACTCAGATAGGTGGCTAAAAAGATAGGTTGTGGAAAGAACTGAGCTTCAGGGCCTGTACCCATTTCGTAAGAAAGAAAATAAGAGTCAAGGGGTACTTCGTCTTCCATAAACATAAGGCAAATACTGAATCTTTTCATACTTATCCCGATCTTGCTTTTTAGGCTTTCCGAATTCATCAAGGGGTTCTCTTTGTAAACAGGGTCTCAGATCTATTACATCATTTTCATCTTTCAATCCACTGCACACATAATATTTTAAAAACCTAATTAAAAAGTTAAATTTTTTTGTAAACTTAAAAAAGAGATTTAAGACTCAGGCAATAATAAGCTCCATCTATCATGAATTTTCTGAAGCAGAACTGACATTGGAGCTTTAATAACGATCATCATAGCCAAATCTCTTCTTCACAAACTTGGAAAAACAGGGTCTCCATGTAACAATCATCATTAATCTCAATTATTCGGACAATTGCATCTTTCATTTACATATAATCAAATTAAAAGTATACATATAATCAAATTAAAAGTACAATTTAATTATAAAAAAAAGAAAAAAAGAAATAGCCACCCGTCATAAAATATTACTGTGAAACCACCCAGTTCATGAGTTTGTCAAATTTCATTAAATTTGAATGAATTGTTTGTTTCTTGAGTCATTGTACTAACTACAAATGATATAAGTTCAGATAATGTAAAATAGTGACCAAAAAGATGTTGGCTATGAAAATAAAATGACAAAACTAGATAGATTCTACTTTGGTTTGTGTTTGTTATCACCAAAAAAAAGATGTTAGACATTAGAGTAAACCAACCACCAAGCAAATACATAAAGCATGAATAATCCATTTGTCTACCAACAAGAAAAACTATAAACTTCCACTATAGGCTGTGTTCTGTTTGGTGGAATTCAGATTCCAAGGATATCAATTCCAATCCGAGAATGGTAATACATCCGAGATATTTTTGCAAAAACAATTAATAAACCAGTATTTCATTAAATGCATTCTTCATTCAGAAATTTAAATTTAGGTTTGTATCATGAAATAAAAAAAAATGCAAAACATTATTTTGTTATGGCGTATTGGATATTGGGGTTTTAGTTGGATACAATACTGGGTTTTTCATTAACAAATTCACAATCCAACTTTTCAAAATAAAATCCAAAAATTAACTATAACATCAGTTCCAAATTAAAATAAACATTAATTTCTCGAGTTGAATAGAAACTAAAATATAGGATTTACAAATATCTCACATCCTGAATTCACAAGTGACAGGACAATAACCAGGAATGAAAGGGCAATAAACAGCTCCTGAAATCATGAACTCATTAAAGAAGATAACTGGTGCTACTAATTCAGATAATAAACCACAATTGTACCAAAAACTTGCATCATGTTCTTATCAACACAAACATAAAGCAGAAAATGCATTACTGTAAATCCATAATACAACAAACTAATAAAAGAACAATTAAGATTTTAATTGTTCTGATATATATAGTATTGTCATTTAACTCCCAATTCGTAGCGTACAAGAAATGAAGCTGATGAACAACACAAAACTCTCCGAGTCATTTCAGCCTACATGGCTTCACTAAGCAAAGCACAAGGATAGTTATAACTCAAACATCATTAATCATTGGGGGATTTAGAGATACCCCCCAAAATAATAGGAACTCTTTGAGATACCCCCCATATTTAGAAACTCTTAGAGATACCCCCCATTTTCCCATTTGAAGCCGGTCAACCAAGTCGTTGATCATGGTCTGACCAGTCTTCATATTTTCTAGACAATTTTACCCTCCCACCATTTAAACCCACATCCTAGTCATTTTGCCCAGTCATCAATAATACCATGTCAGCAAACCCACTTACATCTACCACTTCTTATCCTAACCATTCAAAATAGATCTAGATCTAGATCTAATCCTATGGGTAAAATTAAATAACCGTTATGTGACCGTTACATCATCAAACTCCACCTTCTTCTTCCTCCTCTTTTCTTCTTCACCATCATCAAACTCCATCTCTCACTTTTTCTTCTTCACCATCATTTCTTTTCTTTCTTCCTTCTTCTTCATCAAACCATTCTTCTTTCACCTTCATTTTTCTTCCTTCTTCATTAACAAATCTAGCCATTATCGTCTCTCATTTATCACTCCATTACTAGATCTGGTGAAAGGATGACACCCCATAAACACTCCATTACTCGATCTAGAAGAACCAATAAAGACTTCAATTTTTAGTAGTTTTACTAGATCTACCTAGTTGAAACGTTGATATGAAGGTAAATTATAGTATTTAGTGGTTTTGTGTAGTTTGTACTATGTATTTTAGTATTTTTTGAGATTTGGTTCATCATCTTTCATCATCTTCCCCAAATTACCTTTCTCTGCAATTTGGGGGGTATCTCAAATGAAACTTGTATTTTGGGGGGTATCTCTAATGAAAGTTTTGTTTGTTTTGAACAGATAATTTGTCAAATCTGTGACCAACTCGGACATTGTGGAGATGAGTGTCAATGGGTATATAGTCATTGCAAAAAGACAGATTGTGAATTATGAGATTGACAACTTCAAATACCCCAGAGAATCTAGCTAGAAAGTTTCTTAGATGTCACTTTTGCGGGAAGTTTAAATGGTTAGATGAAGCTATGGGGGATGAAGCTATGAGGGATGAAGCTATGACCTCTAGTTCAAGTGTTAAAGGTTGTTTCATTTGTGATGACTTGGATCACTGGAAGAAAGATTGCGAGTGGGTAGATTCTGAATGCAGAACTAAGGGATGCAAGGGTCGAAGGAATGTGAAGACTTCTGGCAAACAAGGTACTGTGGGGGACAAGTATTTGAAGTGTTATACATGTGAAAACTTTCAGTGGTTGCGTGAAGCCAAGAGGGAGAAGAAAAAAGCAACTGAAGACTTTCAAAATCATGTAAATGCTACTGTAACAGTGAAAATGGATTTCCAAGAATTTTGTGATCATTTTGCTGGCACTAGAATTAATAAGAAATGAATTTTTTGTGCATCTACTTTTTTGACTTTTTTGCATCTTATCACATGCTGACCATAACAAAAACAATAACACTATAATAGTGATCAGAAGAAAATGTATTCAATTCATAAAGTATCTTATCACATGCTGACCATAACAAAAGTGCACAAGTTCACACACTAAGATTGAGACATGTTCACAATAACAACAACAACAAAATATCAAAATATTGTTTAAAGTCGTGACAACCAACAAGGTTCACACACCAAGAACCCAAAAGACATGTTCAAAACGACAACAAAACATCAAAATATTGTTTGAAGACATACTTTATGGGTGTATCCCATAGCCCCCGTGGTTGTATCCCATGCTGGTATTTCCTCGGCCTCTCGGAGCCCTCGCTTGACCTCTTACTCTGGTGACCCCTGGTCTTCTAGTGGTGCTCCTTCCTCTCCCCCTTCCTCCTGCACTGTTGGCATTTCCTTCTGTTGAAGTAGCTCTGGTCCTTCCTCTCCCTCTTCCTCCTGCAGTGTTTGTCCTTCCTCCTTCATTTTCAGCACTAGTCCTTCCTCTCCCCCTTCCTCCTGCAATGTTTGTCCTTCCTCTCCCCCTTCCTCCTTCATTTTCAGCACTGGTCCTTCCTCTCCCCCTTCCTGCTGCAGTGTTTGTCCTTCCTCCTTCATTTTCAGCACTGGTCCTTCCTCTCCCCCTTCCTCCTGCAGTGTTTGTCCTTCCTCTCCCCCTTCCTCCTTCATTTTCAGCACTGGTCATTCCTCTTCCCCTTCCTACTGCAGTGTTTGTCCTTCCTCCTTCATTTTCAGCACTGGTCCTTCCTATCCCCCTACTTATTGAAGCATTGGTCCTTGCTCCTCTGTCAGCTCTTGTGGTCCCTTGTTGGCTATTGTCTTGGGAAGTACCCTGGTGTCCACTAGCACTTGTCCCCCCATGTGACTTTCTTGCTGTCCTCTTTGCGATGCCCTAGCTTGTGCCCTACTTGGACCCTTACAAGTAGCCTTGTTGTGATCATATTCACCACATCTAATGCAATGCACTCTCCTCTTCTTTGCTCCTGAGCTTGATGATTCGTTTGGATCTTTTCTTCTATTCTTCTTTGGTCTTCCTGCTGGTCTTAGAAACTCCCATGGCAAACATTCATATGGTGGCTGCACACATATCACACACACAATCAAACTAGTAAGTAGTAGTGTTAGGAGCCGTAAAATTACTGCAATTATTAGATAGTCACTTACACTAGGCCAATCTTTGACCCTTGGAAGAGGTAGAACAAAGTTGGAGTAAGTCTTTTGATAGGTTCTGATAGTATGGTAGTCACTAACCATGCTGCAAGTTAGTTTACATAGTTAGTTCACATAGTTAGCAGTTGAAAAGTATAAAAAATGGGGGGTATCTCAAATGAAAGTAGTGAAAATGGGGGGTATCTCAAATGAAAGTAGTAAACATGGGGGGTATCTCAAATGAAAGTAAGGAATACCAAAAAAGACTAGAAGAAAAATTTCAAGTGAAGTTAGCAATTGTACCTGGTCAAGTGCAATCTACTAGTGGCAATAATGCACACAGCATGGACACATGGTATACCAGTAAGTTGCCATTGATGGCAATCACATGTCTTGTTGTTCAGATCTACCAGCCAACAATCATTCCTACCCTTTTCAACAGAAAACTGCCCATCAGCTGCACCATGCCATGTATACTCACTTATTTTCTCTTCTAGCTTCTTATAGACTTTCCACACCCTTGGAACCACACCATTGATGTCCATGGTCTTTGCTTTAACATTCCTTTTATATAGAAGGCACATAACCATCTTGGTGTATTCAAAGACAAAAGCTGTAACTGGTTTGTCTCTTAACTCTGCAATCCAATTGTTGAAACTTTCACTAAAATTATTGGTTATGTGCTCACAGGTGGAATATGGTTCAAAGTATGCTTTACACCATGTCTTCACATTTCTTTTGACCAACCAGTCATATGCTTCTGCATCTTCAGTTTGTAGCTTAGCCATCCATTCTTTGTGATCAGCTTCTTTGTATGCCCTGGCAGCACCCCAGCATAACTCCTCAAATAACTTGCCTCCGGCATTATCCTTCTTGAAATTCTGGAACATATGCCTAAAGCAGAATCTGTGTGTAGAGTTTGGGAATAAAGCCTCGACAACCTCTTTCAACCCTTTTTGTTGATCTGACATGAATACCAACTTCTCTTCTCTTCTAGTCAACTGAGGTTCCATCATTTCTAGAAAATCAAACCAAGTGTCACCACATTCATTTCTACACAAGTAAATGGCAATGGGAAATAATCCATTGTTGCCATCTAGTGCAGTGATACTCAAGCACATACCCCCATATTTCCCCTTCAGAAAACAACCATCTAAGCCTAGAATAGGCCTACAACCTTCCCTAAAACCTTTCAAGCATGAAGCAAAACTAACACCCATACCTTTCATCCTTTGATCCTCACCTCTTTTGCATATAGCTAAACTGCCAGGATTTCTCTTCAACACTTGCATACAACATTCAGCTGCAATTCTGTAACTCTCTTCATAGTTACCATGGAGTCTTTCCATTATTTTCTGCCTTGCATGCCATCCAATGAAGTATGTGATATTTTGTGCATACCTCCTCCAAATTGCTTTCACAAGTTCCCTTGCCTTGAAAACAATCACATGATCCCTGACATCATCCTCTAGCTTTGCTGCAACCCAGTTGGAATCAACCAAACTATTCTTGAACTCTTTATTACCAATACAACCAGCACTATGCTCATTATGTAAGGTTCTGATCTTACAAGTGTGCCTATCACCTCTCGTAGCTTTACTGACCCTAGCTACAAACTTCCATTGACATCCTTTATCCTCATTCACACAAACTGCTATAAATCTGTCGCCATCATTCTTCGGCATTTTCCAAATAAATTTCTTCTTGATTGCATAATCTCTTATGTACTCCCTGCAGGCAGCAATTGTTGGCCATGACATATTCACCTCTGGTTCTGGCAGATCATCAAAGTAGGGAGTTTGTTCACCCATATCATCAAAGTCATACAATTCTTCGGTTTCCTTTTCAAAGTCAGTATATCCTTCCAAATCTTCTTCTGTAGGTTCAAATCCAATGGATCCTTCTGAAGATGAATCATAGCTATGGTATGCCTCTTCAGCCTCAATATTATCAATTGGATCAAAATCAGGGTCAGAATCAGATTGGATATCCATAGGTGAAGCTGAAGGTGAAGGTGGAGCTGAAGTTGAAGGTGGAGCATGTGGAGGTGGGGGATGAGATTCAGATGGAGGTGGGGCATGGGATTCAGATGGAGGTGGGACATTGGATTCAGATGGAGGTGGGACATGGGATTCAGATGGAGGTGGGACATGAGAGCCAGAAGGAGGAAACATTGTATCCTTGACATTCATATCAGGCATTTCATCTAACTCCTCCTCAGAAAGTTGTTCATAGGTAGATTTCTTTCTTTTCCAAGCCTTGTTTCCTTGGAGCTGCTTGTTAAAATTCTTAGACTTGTTTTTTGTACCCTTCCTCTTTGGCCTAGCAAGTTTGGTCTTAGGAGCTTGGCTGGATGGTTGAGCTTCATTAATACCTGCATCCTGGGTAGGTTGAGATTGTTCCATGTCGACATCAGTGTTACATGGTGTACTAATGACTTCAGGAGCTTCTTCGGCTAATGGCTGCAGCTCTTCCAATTCATAAAACAAAGGCAAATTCCCTTCTTCATCCTGATCACCATACTTCCACCATTGAATACAATCATAATCTTCCATTAACTCCATCTTAATACCCCCTTCCAAATACATAGGAAATTTCTCCACATTGTAATTGAGCATGTTCCTCTCTTCCAAAGTTTTACATAACATTTCATCAATGTCCAACAAACACACACAATCTCCATCAACATTGGGAAAATCAACATATTGACCTCCTACATAATCTCGTGTCTTCCAATTGGCTCTTTCCATGCTTCTCTCATTCCATTTACCTCCAAAGTGAAGTCTTATGCAATTGAACCCTAGTGATGGACAAAAATTCAAGCATTTGCTGCATACAACATTGTTAAATGGTTTGTTAAGACATTGTTATTTGTTATCAACATAGAGTGAACATACAACATTGTTAAAGCAGTTGTTAAGACATTGTTATTGGTCATCAACATGGAGTGAGCATTCAGCATTTCACATTCAACAAACAATATTTTCATTTGAGATACCCCCCATTATTATATTTTCATTTGAGATACCCCCCAGTTACGTTTCAGCTATTTAAAACATAAACAGTAAAGTTATTGTCTTCAACGAAGTCATTGTTTTCCAACAATATCAAGAGAGCAGTGATGAACAAACCTCAAATAAACCCAAAAGCCCTCCGAATTTTGAAAAACCTAAGATCCCCATCCAAATCGACACAATATTCAATAAAACCTAAGTTCCCCATCCAAATCGATAAAATTTTGAAAAACCTAATAACCGCCATCGCAAAACAATACTCAACCACATTCAAAAATCAAAGAAGGTCTTGAAGAAAATGGACTTACAAGTATTCTCGACGCCGAATCCTAGCAGGATCATAGATTTCTTCGCTTTCTGCACTTGAATCCTGGTTGTTGAACATGGATTCATCACTAGAATCAGATGAATCGGAAGAATCAGAAGATACCCAAAAAAATCGTGATCGAGGAGCGGCCATTGTTGAAAATTAGAGTATAACAACAGAAGATCTAGAAGAATGGAAGAAAATGGGAGAGTTTTGAAGAAGAAAAGAGAAATTTTGGTTGAAAATCAAGGTATGTGATCAACCTTCACTTGTAGTGCACTTTCCCGCTGGTTTGTTCTGTTAATGGCGGAAAGAAGATAAGAAGTTAGGTTAGTTTTGATTTGAATTAGTTAGTTTGATAAGTTAGGTTAGATGTGATTAGATTAGATTTGGTTGGACGGTTGTGATTAGATCTAGATCTAGATCTATTTTGAATGGTTAGGATAAGAAGTGGTAGATGTAAGTGGGTTTGCTGACATGGCATTATTGATGACTGGGCAAAATGACTAGGATGTGGGTTTAAATGGTGGGAGGGTAAAATTGTCTAGAAAATATGAAGACTGGTCAGACCATGGTCAACGACTTGGTTGACCGGCTTCAAATGGGAAAATGGGGGGTATCTCTAAGAGTTTCTAAATCTGGGGGGTATCTCAAAGAGTTCCTATTATTTTGGGGGGTATCTCTAAATCCCCCTTAATCATTCGAGACTAAATACAATATTTCACATTCTATATGTTAAAAAATAGGCATAAAGATAAGATACATGATTAAGATTTATATTCATTTTGATAAATAGTAAAGCAATTATAAAGCATCAGATAGGTCCATTATTCTCACGTAAATGTATGCTTCCCCAAGGGGTTCTCCCTGCAAACAGGGTCTCAGTTCCACTTCAACTCAATAAGATAGACAATTTCATCTCTTGCAAATTTACAAACAAATCCAAGCACTCATATCAAAAGAAAATAAGCATCAGAAAGGCCCAGTATTATTCTCCATATGAAATGATAGTTTCACCAAGGGGTTCTCCCTATAAACAAGGTCTCAGATCTACTACACCTCAATTATATGGACAATATCATCATTTGCATCTTTCAATTCCACATCACTACACACAAATACAAAATTAATGAATTTTTTTTTATATAATTAAGAAAATTAAATAATATGATTTAAGGCTCAGACAACAATCAGCTCTATCTATCAAGAATTTTCTGAAGCAGAACTGGCATTGGAGCTTTAATAAAAATCATCATAGCCCAAAATCTATTAATAATCTAAATCAACAATTTAATCAAACCTAACAATAAAAAAAAATTCAATTTGTTTTACAGATAATTGGCTCATATCAAGAAATTCAACCATTAAAATCCTTTACTTCATAGATTACTCTCAGAAGCGCGGATAATATTTAATCATTGCAAAAAACCCAATCTTTATATTCAATTACAAACAGAACTAATTGATCAGAATAGAAAAACAATTGTGGAGAGAGTTTTTAGAGACAAAATCATTGAAAATAGAAAAAAAATAAAGTCCCCACTTGTAACCCCTCCTTTAATTTTTGCCTCCATGACTAAAAGAGGCTGCAGAGAGAAGAATAATGTTGGAAGTCGGACAAGAAAGGGAGTTTTATAGAGAGATAGAGAGTATTTGGAAATTGGAATACGAACCGAATTCCAATTTCTGTGTACATGTTTTTTTTTGTTTTTTTTTAAAGATAGTATTTTATTACATGGGTACTTAGTTATAACCTGGTGTTAGACCTTTTGACCTTAAGCACTTCTGACAAGCTTAAGGGCATGTCAGAATGCAGCCCCGATGCGGGCATTGTTAGATTACAAGGAACAAAGGCGCGGTAGGCAGTACCGCGCTGCATTCTTGTCAGGCGGCAAGGTAGATCATGCTGGTGCATTGATGATGGTTCGTTTGGCTAAGTGATTGGGAATACATGAGGCAGTGTGCTGGATATTGTCTTGAGTCCAGATGGCTTGGGAGCAGTTATGACGGTTACGGCAGTTATATAACCGCTCACACGTGGCAAGCATACGTTGGCTAGGCTTGACAAGTGTTGGGAGATGTTTGCTGGGCAAACAAGTGTGCAACACATCAGTAGGAAGTTGCCAACAGATCTGGGTAGGTACTGGCGGTTAGAGAACTGCCACACATGGCAAGAAGAGAGTGTTTGGTGGAACACTTGTAATAAGGCTAGGTGTGGGCTTGTCACACCATGACATGTGTATAGTTGCTGGTCTATAAAACCAGACTTGGTCTGATTTGGGAAGACAGACTTGAGTGAGTGTATTTCCCCAAGTGTAAAGAAATAACATGGCTGTGGCCTTGTAAACCAGTTCAGTAGTCTAAATTGCGTGTGTATTGCCTGAGACTAGAGGGAGTTCTAGTGGCATAACAGGGCAGAAAAACTTGTCAGAAATTAACCCTGTTACACCTGGTATAGTACTAATACTACTTAGCTGTACACGCTTCGCCCATATTACATGGCAGGAGCATGTACAGACTGTGTGCATCGTAAATATCCCCAGCACAAACCCACCTCCCGCAGTTTGTACAGACTCTTTCTATCATCTGGAATTTTATTTTATTTTTATAGGACTAGTTTGCATATGGAAAACGGGTTCGATTGGTATTTGAATAATCATTATACTGTACGTAGCTGGAATGGTCAATTGTGTGTTCTCTGGAATCATAATACTTTCGTGTCATATCTAACAAGATAAATAGATTCAAATAATGTGTAAACTTTAATCTTGCTTGATTGGTTTGTTATGTTGTTCATCAAAGAAAATGTTGGAGTGAATTGTCGAGATATTGGAGTAAACCTAATCATCATCGATGTACAGTTTTACTTCAAACACAAACTTCTGCTATCTGTTTGTTCATTACCAACATATTATTTTTCGTTCACTGTCATATACCTGGTTTGTGTTTATTATATAAAATGAAAGACTGCTTTCGCTGTCAGAAAGTGAAGATCGAATATTAAGAATGAAATTGATTATTATGTGGGAATATAAATATTGAACAAATGAAAAAATCAAGTATGAGGAAATTTTACATCTGCAGCTCAATTTGGAATTCATTAAATATAAAACCTACAGGGATGGGAGTAGTACCAACAGCAGCAAAAACATTTAGTCGAAGAGCAACCCACTCCGATCCACACACCCCATACAACCATACTCAACGATTGTGCTTCATCCAGCTTTGAACCGAAGTATGATGAAGTTTTGTTGTACTGTTTATAACAAGCCTTCAATTATTTATTTTCGATACTTATTGACAATCTCTACTTGTATTGATAACAAATCTACTAAAATATGCACAATCTCAGCTAATTCGAGCAGATGCAATCTCTCACAAACATGAGGCAGCATAGCCTGCAGGGCTGAGGAAGCTCAATCCTTGAGAACCAACCATCATCAAATATTAATGTGAATGACATGCACAAATTTTATCCGAATTGAAGCAATGCAAATAACTGGAATTATATCTCAACAATAGTATGTCATCTCTTCAAACCCAAAATATTATATATGTAATAACGGTTTAACTGAATAGATTGTGGCTAAAATTAGAGCCATGACGTGCGCCGACGTTTGTGAATTTTTCATGCTCTAGTTGGTATATTTTGTGTGAGGACCATTACAGCTGGAATTGTGTGTTTTCTGGGATCATTATACTTTCATGATTAGACAGTTAAATCATGTCATATCTAACAAGAAAATAATCCTATGTAAGTTATGTTATTCACCAAAGAAGATTAACAAAGATGAAGTTGAGATATTGGAGTAAACCTAATTATGATCAATCAAGATACAGTTTTATTTATTGACAATGATATGAGAAGAAAAGTTTCAGCTATATTTTATGCTACAGTATGACTTTTATGTATTTTTAAAAAATAAGTAAAAGAGGTAGCCGGAACAGTGTGTGTTATCAAATTAAGATAGTTTTAGGCTAATTGAGGAGCCTATGACCTCAAGATTCACAACACAAGATGTGTTATTTCTCTTAACTAGTTGTGGACCTCGTGCTACGCACCGAGATTGGAGATTTTGTATGAGAAATTTTATATAAGTTTTAAATTTAAATAATATTAAAGTTATTTGTACTATTTTTTATTTATTTATATGTCTATATAATAAATTATTATGTTTGGTTATATTTGATTAATTTGTGTTTTGAATATATTTGTTGTTTTGATTTTAAGTTTATTGAAATGTTTGTTTTTATACGAGAGTAGAGAAAGTGTGTAGAGATTTTTTTGGGTTTAATGGGAAATGGGGAAAAATGTAGAGAAATACAAAATTTAGTTATAGAACTATAATTTTTTTTTTCTTTTTAATTTGTTTTATAGGAGAAAAATTGTGAGAGCTTGATGATTATATAGAGTGCCACATAGGAGAGAGAGAGTGTGGGACCCATTGGGGTCTAGCTATTACATAGATATAATATGATTTTTCTAGGGTTAGAAAATTCAGATTATGATAAATTTGGGTGAAGATGTCGTACATAATGAGAACATTCTTCCTACAAAAAATCATGCCAATCCAACATGTATAAGTACCCTAAATAGGATTGAGTCGAAATTGAGTCAAACATTTCGTGAGTCCCTGGAACCCCTCCCTATAGATAATATTTAATTCATTAATCTCTCCTCTCTCATCAATTACAATCTCTTTATATAAGACTTGCTCACATAATAAAACTACCACTTACCCATTATCCCTATAAACTAGGAAACATAACCAAACACATACATATCCTAAATAACCAACACTTTGACTTATTCAAAACATTCTTTAGCAAAAAAAACTTATTCAAAACATACTGACTAGAATTCTCTGCACCAAGCACATAACACAGTGTTTGTGAAAAGATTACCAATGTTTAACTATGGAAAATAGTATGTATAGCACTATTAAGGAAAAAAAGAACATTTAAATCTTACAGAAACGTTAAATCATACAGAACCGTTATTTTGCATTCATTTTGATGGAACATAGTTTCATTAAGAAATTCTTCAGAATTTAGAGCGTTGCCAGTTCTATCAGATGATCTAGTTTAATTTGCATCAAGTAGTTAAATGAATTAATATCTTGTAGGTGGCATCAAGGATTTTACTTTGGAGGAGGCATCCACCTACAGTGGTTTTATGAGGATTAATACTGACGCAGCATCCAAGGGTAATCCAGGACCATCTGGATTAGGGATGGTTGTGAGATGTAATGCTGGTCTTGTGCACAGTGCAGTAAGTCAAGGCTTGGATCATATGACAAGTTTTATCGCTGAATGTTGGGCAATCTTGGTGGGAGTACGTAGAATGGGCAGTGCAGCAGAGGTTAGAATCTGACAGTGCAGCTGCAATGCATGTTTTAGGCAAAAGAAATGTACCTTGGGAGTAGGAAGTCTTCTCTTGACTCACTTGAGCATTTGATCATCACTTCAACTTGGAGGGAGGTTAATTTCACGGCTGATGCCACGTCAAATCATGCTGTAGGGAGGCCTAACTTTATTCATAGAGTGGAGGATCCTCCAGCAACATGTTTCAGATTTTGGCCACCTAGCAAGGTGGTCAGGTCCCTTTAAAAAAAAGAATTAATATGATCTTGTAAATGTGCAGGCCCTTGAAAACTGCTAACAGTTCCAATTCAAGCACTGCGACACAAGTCTCTGTGACTACCAAATCGAAAACACTTGTATGACAAGCTTTCCTAATAACAAATGTCCTTGGATGACAAATTGAGATCATTCATACAACTGTTCTGTACTTCTTGAAAAGTTATATGGGGCATTTAATTGAATTTACAAGCTATGTACAATGTTGAATTAAGCCATCAGAATTATAAAAAAGTTCTCTAAAAAATAGAGTTTAAGAGCATCATCTTCTGGGATAACCCACAGTATTTTTCTGTATATACACTGGTCAGGTTCTCTACCTTGGTACATCTCCTCAAAATGTTGTGATCAGAATACAAGTAACAGTCAATAAAACTAGGAAGAATCTCCTTCAACCATTGCAAGCTAAAAAGCAACTAAAACTGAGGTATCTAGTACCAGTTCCATTATTACCCTTCGCCTGCTGCAGGTGTGATTCACAGGCATTGTTTTCCTTCATGTCAGCAGCAGCAGGCAGGCAGCTGAAGTGCTGCACAGAGTCCTTAGTTTTTAGTAAGTTAAATAACGCTGTACGTCTAAATCATCATATAATACAAATGTGAAATCAAATGCCATCCACAAATTTTTCGTGAAGATATGCAGTTAACTGAGTGGACCAACAATTCATAAAATTGACAAATTTCATGCTCAGGCAAATTTTGAATGAGAATTTTTATAACTGGAATGGTGTGTTCGCTGAATCACTATACAAGTATATAGCAATGAAGTAAACCCAAGTTCAGATGCTATGAAAATAACTAATATGACCTTCCTTTATACTTGTTTATTATTACCAAAATGATGTTGGATATTGGAGTAGACCTTTTTATCGTCAGTTTCAATGAGGTAGAAGCTATAAAAAATACAAACATCTTATAGGATGCACACATTGCTTTGATGTTTTCTATCAGACTATTAATTTTTCTTCTATTATCAATTAAATCTACCTAAAACTAGAATTTGGGTTCCTAAATTTACTATCAATCTTTTCTTTCAAAACAAAATTACAGATAGAATAACGACATTACTCAACAACAACATAAAGCATTAAATTAATATTAACAATATTATTACAAAAAGCATTTCATGGGTTTGAAAAAACATTAAGGTTCCGCCATAACATATTTCAGGGGCTAGTAGAAACATCAGTGAAAAAAAAATGGATGACTGGTACATTACCATGAATGGCCAACCAGCTAACACAGCCGACACGATGTTCACAGTTGCCACCTCCTCGCCAATCTTTAAAGGAAGACCGACATCTTTACTATAATCAAGGAGGAAAACTACTGCTGTTGATTCCCTTCCCAAACCAAATTTGTTATCAACTATACTTGCTCCTTGCTCTAATCAATCCAAACATACAACAGGAAAACTGCATGTTACCTGAGAAAGAAAACAGAACATGTCAAAATATAGTGTTGTCAATTAACTTCCAAGTAACTCGTGGTGTACTAGAAATGAAGCCGATAAACAACACAAGACTTTCCAAAGTATTTCAGCCTATATGCCTTCACAAAGATAGATAGTTAAACTCAATATCAATAGTAACAAATGCTAAATGTGCTTGTTAAGAAGATCAATAGTACACACATCGAAAACAAATTTACATGGCCTATTAAATTAAAGACACAGAGTATCAACCCAAGCAGGTGAAGTCTCTCATGAATGGGAAGCAGCCTAGCGAGGAAGGTCAATCCTTCAGAACCAACCAACAGGATAATGTGAAATGCCATGCACAGTTTGTTTTTTTTTTCTTCTGAAAATCTTAACGTACCATCGTTTATCCCTTCAAATCCAAAAATATTATATGTAACGGATTAGAGACTTAGAGTGTGGCTCAATTAAAGTTACTTGCGGAAACCAACTGAGCACCATTGTGAATTTTATGCTGTAGCTGGAATAGTGGATTCTCTATCATTATACTTTCATGCTTAGACAATAAAATCATCATGTCATATCTACTAACCCAGGAATTCTATAGGTTTAAAAAATTATAATTGATATGTTCTTCATGAAAAAGAACGGTGAACTCAATCTTCACCAAAGATGATGTTGACATATTGGAGTAAACCTAATCATCATCAAGATGCAATTTTAGTTCAAATACAAAATTCTACTATGTATTGTATACCATTATTAGCAACCGAGTAAACACTTGCACAGGCTTTGTTTAATGATACGAATTTAACGTCACATTTAAACTGAAATTTTTTGTGAGACATTCAGATCATACAACTTTTCTTTATTTTTAGGGTTAAAGCAAGATCAAAAAACTCATTAGATCCTACGCGGGCATCTCTTTTAAAAACTTTGTACAATTAAGGCATCAGGCATAAGAAAAGAAAAGCTTACAAAAACAGAGGTCAAGAGCATAGGAACTAAAATCAACAGAGGTGGAAAGCCACCACAGGTATCTCTCTCTACCATTACAGTATTTTTCTTTCTCTACCTGTGTATCTCTAGTTCTCTACTATAGGACTAAAATTAACATAGTCAATAAAAGTAGGCTGAATCTTTGTTAATTTGTCTATTTGAGGAGATTGTGATTCACAGGTATTGTTTTCTTTCATGAGTGCAACATATGCACAGTCCTTAAAACTATTTAGCAAAATTTACAAATGATTCGAATTCGAGCAACTGATTTTTCACAGGAGTGGCTATCATTCACTTCAATATCAGGGTGATTAGCTTGCCCACTACAACATAAATACATGTAGTGTAATATATTAAAATGTAGTGTTGTCATTTAACTTCCCATTCGAGTTGTCCAAATAAATGAACCTGATGAACGACACAGACTTTCTGAGTTATTTCAGCCTACATGCCTTCACTAAGCAAGTCACAAAGATAGTTAAAACTCAATTTCATTACTCATTCAAGACTACTCATTACGCTACTTCACATGCTAAATTTATCTGCCAAGTTTTTTCGTGTCATTTCGACTAAATGGTTACCACACAAGTCTCGCCCACGGGACTGACAATTCCTATAATGTATACGAGTCTTGTACACGAGCTAACGTTTCACCTAGATAGCGATTACCAAATCCAAAACAATTTTATGAAGAGTTTTCTGGGGTGCAGATCATAAAACTTAGAGTCTATGCCACACGACAACAAAATTATATGGGAACGCACAACTATTTTCAGATGTTGGATATTTGTTTTCTTTTTTCATGTCAGCAGAGCTGCACACAGAGTCGTCCTTAAGGTGTTAGCAAATTATATAACAAGGGATTCGAGAAGAAATGAAAGCTTAGTATGCCTGTCAAGAAGATCCATTAGCGACATTCCCTACACCCATTGATTAACAAATACACATGGCCTACTAAACACACACACAGTATAAGTTAACCCAAGCAAGTGAAGTTCAGAGGCAGCATTGCGAGAAGCTTAATCCCTCCAAACCAACTATCATTAAATATTAATGTGAAATGCCTGAAGCAATGCAATAATGATATTTTTTGTATGAAAGTGTGAGAATTGTGTGTTTTCTATAATCATTATACTTTCATGGTTAGACAATTGAATCACCATGTCACACCAACAAACAAATAACTTTCTAAGTTCAAATATTTGAATAAACCTTGCTTTGTTGGTTTGTTATGTTCGCCACGAAAGAAGATACTGGAGTAAACCTAATCATCATCAAAATACAGTTTTAGTACAACAATTCTACAGAAGAACTTCAGATCTTTTAATGCCACGAACATATGTGCAGAAAATGTTAATTTCCTTCACTCCATATAAACTGCATAGATTGGTTAAAACAATTCCATTAAAATAACTTGCAGATTTATTATAATAACAATTCCATTAAAACAAATAATTATCTCCGAACAATTCCGTTAATTTCCTTAACTCCATATAAACTGCATAAATTGGTCACAAGAAGATGCAATTGCTTAGAGTTTAGGGCATTAGCCATTTCTAAAAAGTGATCCAGGTATCAATGCAACGATATATTGTGAATTTGTGTTCTTACACATTGCAGTAATAATTATTGTGTTATAAACTCAGTTTCAGACTCCTCAATATTTGCTAACAATTCCATTTAAAAACCAACTAGTAAGCTTCAAACCACATCACTTCTTCAATCGGTATGTTCTTTAGTGTTGAAAATATCAACAAGATACGCAGGTATTCGACAAATTACTCCTTATCCGTATTGGATTATGTTGCGAATCTTTGTCCAAACATGACAACATTCCACTTCTTTCTCATTAATCTCATCAGCATAGTAGTACCTTTTCCAGAACCAGTGTTGTGCCCACACCTTCGGCATTTGTTGAATTGGAATGTCCTTCGTTTCGGGCAACAAAGACATGACAAAAACTGTCATGATCAAGACAAAGGCTGCAAAGAAGTAGAAAATCCCAAACTTAAATTTACAAAACATGCTAAGGGAATATTGAGGAACGACGAAAGTGGAGAACACACTGACTCCAACCATAATACAGTGTCCCATTAATCGGATCTCAAGAGGAAACATTTCACTTGGCACCAACCATCCTAATAAACCCCATGAGCACACAAAGGCAACCAGATACACAGAAAGTAAGGCCAGCAAACCATAGACATGCAAATTCGAAATATTCTTCCCTCCGTGTTCATACCCAGCCACCACAACCTCGCTTATGAACATTAAGGCTCCCCCCAAAATGAATAGACGCTTTCTCCTCACCTTATCAACAACAGAGACCCCAAAGATGGTGTCATAAAGAATAACACCTCCAGTTATGACTGAAACAATAAGAGCAGCATTGGTTCCTATTCCAAATGATTTGGAAATTATAGGACCATAGAACATAATAACATTAATTCCAGTAAATTGTTGAAAAAATGGAATGGCCAATGCCATCACTAAATGAGGCCTGTATCTCTTGTTAAAAATTGTTTTCCATTGAAACCGGCATGAAGTGGTTTGACATCAATTTTGTGACAAAGTGTCCTTGGTTATTTCGCCTTGAGTTCATTGTTAAGAAAACCGTGTTGTACGCGCGTCGTCCCGTGTCCTAGTCTTCGCGTCGTGTGTCTCAAGTATGATGTTTGTTTCAGGACGTACGTACCTCTTAAGGACGTTCGTACGTATGGTTAGGCAGCAGAGAAGTTTGTGTTCTGGACGTACGTACCTTTACAGGACGTTCGTACGTCCAAGTAGACAGCAGGCTTATTTTTGTTTGGAGACGTACGAACGTCATATCGACGTACGTACGTCCAAAGTGGGTTTTCACTATTTCGGCCCATTTTCCTTGGTTTCCAACCCTAAGTATAAATAGGGTTTCTCTTCCAAAGAACAAGTTAGTTCTTTGGCCGTCCAATTCATCTAGTATTGGAGTTTGTTTAGGTTTTGGTTTTAGGTTGTTTTTTGGTGATTGAACTCATCTTCTTCTTCCCCATTCATCTTCTTCTTTCTTCTTCCCCATTCATCTTCTCCTTCATTATTGAATAGTGATTTAGCTTCGAGTCTTCTTGTGTGTTCATCAAGAAGTCGAGTTTCCTTGTGTGTTCATCAAGGAACTCTGGTATAAGCTTGTTTCATAGTTCGGCTTCGAGTCTTCTTGTGTGTTCATCAAGAAGTCGAGTGTCTTGTGCGTACATCAAGGTGCTCTGGTGAAGTCAAGGTGTTAGAGATAACCAGGAGTATCAACTCGCAGTGAGTGCAGGTAGTTGATAGGTTTGTACATCTCTTTTCATCTAGTGGATTATTTGTTGTCGAGAGGACAACCGTGGACGTTTCCCTTATTGGGTTTTACCACGTTAAAAATTTCTGTGTGTTATTTACTTTCTACATATTGTTTGATTTGTTTGAATATTCAACTGTTACATTAGCACTATTTGTAGTTTCTCAATTGGTATCAGTCGCTGGGGGCTGGTTAAGGAGCGTCAAGGCTCACGCTAACGATCCTATGAGTGCTATGATGGTTCATGAGTCTGGTCATAATAATTTTATTGCTAAATCGTCTAAATCTACAAAACCAAAATCTGATTTTGAAAAGGATGATAATTTGTATGTTGTTAGCAATAGTGATTGGGCTCTTCTTTACAGACTTTCTGCAAAAGAATGTGAAAGATTACAAAAAGCTAATATTGATATGCAAGAAAAATTTAATAAAGCTAATTGTAATGTGTCTACTATTTCTGATAATGTTTGTTTTGAAGATAATGGTGTTTTGCAGACTAAGGTTGATTCTCTAGAACAACGACTCAGACATTGTGCAGAGGACTATATGCTTCAAGGGGAAGTTTATGAATCCAAAATTGAAAATTTGGAAAAGGCTAATCTTTCTTTGCAGGATAAAATTGAGATTCTTGAAAAACAGATTTCTCTTGCTGCAGATGATACAATTTCTATTTCTCAATTATTTAACAAAGAAAAACTTGACTTGTTATGTAGAATTGCAGCTTTAGAGAAGGCCAATCAGGAGGTCGATGAGAAATACAAATCTCTATTGGTGGAGTATGAGGTAACAAAGAACGATTTAATGTCTACTCAACTCCAATTGCAGGTTTTGGACAAAACTAGATTTGATTCTCCTATTGATAGTTCTACTAGTTCATCTAGTGTGATTACTCCTGTAAAATCTACTAGTTTGCCTGCCCTTTTGCCTACCCCACCTATTCAGACTAGACTTAATGCTACTAATTTTCAGCATGTTTCTCGTAAGAATTTTAAGTCTAAGGTTAATGGTAAGGCTGTTTTTACTGATAAGCCATATTGTTCTCATAATGGAGGTATAGGTTTTGTTAAGGCACCATGTCACAAATACAATGGTGACATACATGTTTCATCTTCTACCACCACATCTTCTTATAAGAATTCTTTGAGTAAGTCTAATGTTTTTCATTGTTCTTATTGTGGTAGAGTTGGTCATTTGGATAGTTTTTGTTGGGATTTTGATCAACATGTTTCATCCTATTCTCGTGTTCCTCATCGTTATAATCATGTTGATTCTAATGTTCCTTCTTGTGCATTTTCTAGACCTTGAAATTATAATGGTTCTCATCACAGGTTTAAGAAAAACAGGTATTCCAACAAAAGGAAGTCTAAGACTAAGGTGGAATTAGTTAAGGACAAGTGTATTGCAAAGCGTGTTAAGGGAAAATCTCATATCATTTCACCTCCCAAGGTGTGCACGCCTAGTGTTAAACAAGTATGGGTAAGAAATGATAAGTTGAAGGTTTTTCTGGACTTGCAAAGGTCTGGTGGTGTCCCATATTTGGGATGATGTAGTTTGTTTCTAGCCTTGTGTTATTTGAATTGCATATTTCTCTTATCACATAGGCTATTTGTTTGGTGCTTCTATTTTTTTTATGTTTTGTTTGTTTAGCCTGCAGATCATGTTGCATGTCTGAATATATTGTTAATAAAAAAAAAAAGAGGGTTGTTGGTTATTCCTTCTATTTTTTTGGTTTTATTTATTTACTCCATCTATGTGTTGTTGGATGCATCTTTTCTGAGATATTGGTTTAAATTCAATTGTCTTAAATAAGTTGCAATATGTTTGGGTGTTTTCTCCTTCTGAACCCTTAAGTATGTTTTGGTATGTATCATGCATTTTTCCTCGCTTGTTTGCACAGTGCACGGCATGCTTGCATAATGGGAGTTTTTGGAAACCACTTACATATTCCTTGAGCTCATAGAACTTCTCCATCTCTCGAGTATTTATGTGATCTTGAGCTATCTCTCCTTTGTTTTGGTTAATGTTCATCTTGTTGTTAGTGTTATTGAACATTCTTATCTTCCTTTTACAACTCTTGTTAGTGGTCAATGACTCACTTTATCCCCAGCCATTTGATTGTCTTTGAAGCAATATCAGTTGGCTAAGAACCCGTTGGGGTTGTGAGGGTCATGCTCTGACGGATGCACTCAAGAGATGTTAGTTCTTGTGTTGCACGTTATCATGGTATTGCACTTCTTGAGTTTGTGTTTGTCAAAAAGATGTAGGCTACACCCTACCCTCGTGTATTTGAAAAGATGGAGGCAAAAATCCCTCCCACACGGGAATGGCATTAGAGTGATGTTGACTAAACTCCACCACATGCAGCAAAATAAAAAATCCAAGCGCATGTTCATTGTTTTTATATAAGGCATACAAAGTTTATATTCCTTTGTCTTTTGGATGCCTTGGTTTTCGATTGAAAGATTATATATTTATATTCGTTTGCCTTCTACTCATAACGTTTGTTTCAAAGGGGGTTGAAGTTTGTTTCTTCTACGCTCACTTACTAATCTAATCGTATGTCTCTTGTTGATGGTTCTATATTCTAGGTCTTCAAAGGGTGTGTTCTAGTGGTGAAATTTCTCTCTCTTTATGCATTGCATTGCATCTACACACACCGAGGTTTAGTTTATGATGCACTTCAATTCTCTTATTTGTTCAATCTTTTGCTTATCACCATATATTGCCTCTTATTTTTGTACGGATTGGGATTGGCTACTGTTTTTGGAAGTTCATGATGTATTCCTCTTCACTTCTATGGTACATCGGTTCTTTTCTTTTTATCTTCTTATTATGGTTTGTGTTGTTAGTTATTAGGTTTGTTTTTCTGCTATTAAAGTTAGTCCTTAAGGTTAGTCTTCACATGGTTGGATATGGGTTGTTAGTTTTGTCGTTAAAATTGATTCTTAGATATGGTGCAGCCTCTATTTGCTATTGTTTGTGTTTGGTTCTTCATTATCCTAGTCTAACAAGTTCAGTGCGATTCTCATTGCTTGGTTGTTATCGTGTGCACACTTCATGATTCTGCACACCATGTGTTCAATAAAATGTCTACATGGGTATTCTCACATTTCTTGTGCTAGGTTCGCCATTTCTCTTACATTTGTTAGTTTGGTTAATGTTGTGTTTATGCAGGACATGCCTCCTAAGCGCGCTCGGACTACTCCCACCAAAGAAACACCCGGTTCCAAGGGTGCTTCGTCATCGGGTACACGTCCTCCTCGTGCTTAAAGGAGTAGAGGCGCCATTCCTTTGGATTCTTGTAGATGTTCTTGCTGAAAGTGTTTATGGCTTACTCTATTTTGGTTCTATTCCTTGGTAATTCTTTTCAGTCGGTGTTTCATTGACATACTAAGGTCAGATTGTTAGTATTATTTGGTTTTACACTTCATGCTTTCTATCTTTGTCATTGGATCACATGTGTTTGATGTGATTTCTCAAGGTAATAGTTCTCAATTTGTTTTAAGAAGGCTACAAGGTATGCATAAGCATGTTTTTGTGATGAAATCATGTTATTGGTGTATTCGGTTGTCATGATTTATATTGATTCATGTTTTCTCATAGGTTCTCATTATACTTTTCTATGTTGGGCTAATATTCTTGAATTACCTTGTTGGCTAGCTGGTGTTTGATTAAATGCTTATGAGACTTGCCTATCCGCTTATTGTTGCTTCTTGTGCCTGGTTGATCCTATTTTTTCCTGCAATAGGTTTGATTAGATGTGTTCTTGGTAGTCTTCTGCAATAATCCTCATGCAATGGTTTTGGGCTACCGCTGTTCTACTTTGGGATGCATATGCTCAGTTTGATCATCTATTGTTAGCAATTCTCTTCTATTGACTCTCTAATCTTTCTGACAATGTGTGGCATGTCATCGGAGTCTTAGTGTTCTGGCAGGAAATTTACTTTGAAGTTGGATTGTTGCTTTGTGACTTGGTGACATCGATAATCCTTGCTCATTCTTCAGTTAAAGTTTTTTTTTTTTTTTGAGCTTGATGATTGTCTATCTTGTTTGGCATATGTTGAACTAATTTTTGGGTTTCACTAGGGGTGGGCTTACAGGAACATGTACAGATTGGATTTCCCCATTGATTCTCAATGGATTTTCTTATCCTTTACATATCTCTTCCTGCAGATACTCATATTCCTGTAGTTTTGTCATGGGATATTGTTGGATGTGTCTAGTTTGACTATTTGGTTCTTGGTCATTATTGTACATTGCCGATTTCATCGGGTATGGTATTCCTTCCTTTTTGTTTGTTTGCTCTTTTTCTCTAGATATCTTCCTACTATGAAGTCGTCTCTCTGGAGTCTATCTCAGGTGGTTATGGTCGGTTGACTAAAGTGATATTCTGGTGAATCATTTGTTCCGATTGTTGGTGTCCTGACTCGTTCTTCTATGTATAGGTTTCTCTTGGTTTCTATCATGGATTCATGTTATGTTTTCTTTTCTTCCCTCTGTTCCCTATATAAGTATTCAGTGTCTTTTCACTATCTCCTTCTTATCTCGTTTTGGTTCTTATCTAATCTTCCTTTTTGTGTCTGTGTTGGTACTCTTCTTCTTCATTTATATGCCTAGATCTCTCTCACGTCTTTTAGTTTTGTGTGTCATGGATTCCAGATTTATGGTATGGTTTTCTCTTTACTCTCTTCTACCCTTGTATGTTTGGTTCCTTGTGTGTTTCAAATATCCTTATTTGGTTTGTTTGTTCTAGGTGCATCTTTCTCATATGCATTGCATTTAGGTGACGCTTTTGTTTAGGGAGAGAATTCTTTGTATTGACATCGTGTTAACAAGTGTTTATGTTATGGCTTCCGTTGCTTATCCTTTTTGTTGTTAACATGATTGTTCTCTTTCTTTTCGTCTTTAATCTTAGTTGTTATGGTTTGGTATTTTTTTCTTTTTTCTTTCTTTTGTTACGTTGCTTCATTTGTGACAAAATGGGGGAGATTTATGACTCTAATACTAACATTCGTTTCTTCCTTTGTTAGTGTATTCTTGGGTCATGTTTCAGGTATGCTACAAGTATGGGGGAGTAAACGTGTTGATGTTTAGAGGTTGTACAATTATGGGGGAGCTCAAGTAACTAAAGTTGGAGCTCATGAAGTATGGGGGAGTTGTTCTAAGTTTTTAGTTGCTTCCGTTCGGTCTCTGATGATGGAAGGTTCTTGCTCAAGCTGGATGTCAAGAATTGGTGACTTGGTATGTGTTCTACCTTGAGTGTTTTTGTAGGCATGTTTTATAAATGCCATGGTTTGGGTTTGTAAGCACGTTTTATAAGTGCTATTAGAGTCATAGGTTTTTGTCACAAAATCAATGTCAAAGGGGGAGATTGAAACCGGCATGAAGTGGTTTGACATCAATTTTGTGACAAAGTGTCCTTGGTTATTTCGCCTTGAGTTCATTGTTAAGAAAACCGTGTTGTACGCGCGTCGTCCCGTGTCCTTGTCTTCGCGTCGTGTGTCTCAAGTATGATGTTTGTTTCAGGACGTACGTACCTCTTAAGGACGTTCGTACGTATGGTTAGGCAGCAGAGAAGTTTGTGTTCTGGACGTACGTACCTTTACAGGACGTTCGTACGTCCAAGTAGACAGCAGGCTTATTTTTGTTTGGAGACGTACGAACGTCATATCGACGTACGTACGTCCAAAGTGGGTTTTCACTATTTCGGCCCATTTTCCTTGGTTTCCAACCCTAAGTATAAATAGGGTTTCTCTTCCAAAGAACAAGTTAGTTCTTTGGCCGTCCAATTCATCTAGTATTGGAGTTTGTTTAGGTTTTGGTTTTAGGTTGTTTTTTGGTGATTGAACTCATCTTCTTCTTCCCCATTCATCTTCTTCTTTCTTCTTCCCCATTCATCTTCTCCTTCATTATTGAATAGTGATTTAGCTTCGAGTCTTCTTGTGTGTTCATCAAGAAGTCGAGTTTCCTTGTGTGTTCATCAAGGAACTCTGGTATAAGCTTGTTTCATAGTTCGGCTTCGAGTCTTCTTGTGTGTTCATCAAGAAGTCGAGTGTCTTGTGCGTACATCAAGGTGCTCTGGTGAAGTCAAGGTGTTAGAGATAACCAGGAGTATCAACTCGCAGTGAGTGCAGGTAGTTGATAGGTTTGTACATCTCTTTTCATCTAGTGGATTATTTGTTGTCGAGAGGACAACCGTGGACGTTTCCCTTATTGGGTTTTACCACGTTAAAAATTTCTGTGTGTTATTTACTTTCTACATATTGTTTGATTTGTTTGAATATTCAACTGTTACATTAGCACTATTTGTAGTTTCTCATCCATGTCTGCCCACTCTCCAACATGACCCTATTTGCTTTTAGCAAATCATTGAACTCCTCATCTACGTCATATGTGCCACGAAAGAGTTGCAGGATTTATTTTGCCAGGTCCAGATCTGGAGAGCCATTTAATTAGGCAGGTCGGTTTTATTGGAATCAGAACTAATGCAAAGACAAATAAAATCGTAATGAACACGCCAAGAACCAAGGTCCATTTCCAGGTCTACTCATCACTAATCTTACTTACTCCAAATTTTTTACAAGATTGGTGGCTTGGTGCAGAAGAGCCCCACTGCCTTCATCAGTTGAAAGCTGAACTTAGTAGAGCGAGGAAAGTATCCATAAGGAGGTATCTCAGCGAGATAAAGAGGTGCAGACAGAATGTAGATTCCAAATCCAACCCCCATCAGAATAGTTCCAAAAAATAAGTCAGGTACGTCTTCAGCAGTAGACCAACATAATGCTCCGGCAAAATAAAAGGAAGCACCACACAAGATTGTGCCGCTAGAGGCTTCAGAATTTGCAGAACTAATGGAGGCAATAATGACTCCAATAAATCCACTGAGGTAAAAAGTTGATGTGAATAAGCTTAAAAAGTGATCATTGAAACCACAATATTGATCAAGGGGCAAGTAAGGACATTACGACACTTTCCTTGACGAGGAAGAAGTCTGTAAATTGGGGCATTGTTATATATCCACCAGAAATACCAATATGGTGACCGACAATTAAAGCCGCAAGCATTGTAATTAAGCAGGGCAGCAAGGCATTGAAATGCTTGTGGCTTTAATTGTCTGTCACCATATTGGTATTGCTTCTTGTCACCACCCACGGCTCCATAAGAGGTAGTGGAGGACAGAATAAATGCTCCAATTGTCATTAGACCAAAGAGGAAGAGTAGAAAGGCAGAAGCTAGTATGCAAAGATAGCTAGAATCATCAATACAAATTGAAATTTATAGAATTTTCGGCCAGAAGTCAAAAATCTTTCTTTCTAAAATCATTATATTTTCATGATTTGCATATCTAATAATTCTATAGATATAAATACGGTAAAACCTTCTTGTGTTGGTTTGTAATGTTGTTATCAAAGATGAAGTTGAGATAGTGGGGTAAACCAAATATGCATGATAGAGCAAACATGATCACCAGATCATTTTTATTTTGCAAACTCTTCACTTTAGTAAACAGGTGGAAAAATAGGAGAAGAATTTGTTTAGGCGTGGACACGAATACAAGAAAGGAGGAAGCAGGACTCAAGTGGTACTTCTTCTGTTGATTTTGGACCAGGACTCAAGTGGTTCTTCTTCTCTTGATTTTGGATAAGTGGTGAGGGTGTGTCCGAGGGCCTACTTGTTATGGACTTATTGTTTATACCATAACCTTGTTTTGTTATTGTTGATATTATTATTAAATTGCGATGCAATTGAGTTTGAACTTTACATCAATTCAGCTGGAATCTGAATCATTAATCTTCAATTTAATTGTTGCCATTGTGAGCATATTTTTCTGAGATTATGGTATTTTTGAAATTCATGGTATATGCGACATACTTGGATGAATTACTTAACTTTTGTGTGGATTTGAAAGGTTGCAGAGCATAGTAAGTATACCGTTGTTATTGAATCTTGTTCTTATAATATCTCACTCCTATGAAGTAAATTGAATTATCTTTGGTTTTATTTGAATGTGTTTACCCTGAACAAATGGATTCGAAGTATTGATATGATATGTCTGTATGTCACTTTTGAATTGTTTTGATAAGGATATAGTTGCTCGAGCATTTGGGTTATTGAGTAGATGATTATTTTTTTTTCTGAATGTCCACTTAAAATGGAAAACCTTGCCAAAGGATTCTAATTTGGTTTTACATTTTACTTTACGTCTTTCTGGACATTTGTCTTACGTTGGGCGTCGGAGTGTCTTTGCAAGGATGAACAAGTTTCCCCCTTTTTATATCGTTACTCGGGTTGGTCAATGGCACGATGGCGCATGATTGGACATTGAAACTTTTGTGAAAATGTTATAAACAGTTTTATTCTTTCAATGAACATGGAAATTGAGCATTTACTGATAAATAAATTTTTCCTAGGTTTGCTTCTTACTTGGACTTGAGAGATACTGTTGTGCGCAGCGGAAACTTATGCACCAATACCCAAGATTCAAATAGTGTATCAATTAAACAAAACAAAATAGAGAAGATGAAACTCCTACTACTATCAAACAAACCCACACAAAACACAAGATTTACGTGGTTCGGCTAATATTGCCTACGTCCACGGACAAACAAATAGAACTTTTACTATTTGGAGAAGATAGTACAAAGCTCTCAAACAAATGGAGAAACCCTAGGTTTCCTCCCTTCTCAAATCCTCACCAAATCTCTCAAAGAGAAAATCACAAATTGAGGATACAAACTCTCTCTCACACTTGGATGGAGACGATCTGAAGCCCTCACAAAGAAACCAAAGTGTTCTTCCTCACAAAAGTTCTCTCAAACTCTCTAATGGCTTCTCACAATCTCACTCACATCAAGATTAGGTTTTCCAACCTTCTCATTGGCTTTATAACATAGCCTTACAATCAAACACGAAATGGGCTTAAACAGGGCCCATATGCAGCAAACACAATGAGGACGTACGTACGCCTAACTACGTACGTACGTTTTATCTCCTGAAAGTTATCTGTGATACAGGACGTACGTACGCCCTAACTACGTACGTACGTTCCTGAAAGAAAAACTTCCCTCCGTCCTCTTTTCCACAAAAAACCCAACAATTCTCCACCTCGGCGAAGATTCAATAAATCTAAGCAAACACCAAGAATAGACCAAGTCCCAAACTCCCACACATGTCCCAAAGGACCATCTCGGCCGCACCACCTCATGGTTGCCTACGTACCCTTCTCCTAAGGGATCAAGCCATCGTAGTTCACTCCAATGACATCTATACGATGCCCACCATACCCCGAAGGGTCAAATTCCCACAAGGGGCCAAATCAAAACCAAATACCCACCAATGCCCTATAGGGCTCACAAACAACTTCAACACAATGGGGTCCAAGCTACCAAATACCATCTCTACCTCAACAAAGTTCTCCATCGAAGATGATCCAATGCCCCGAAAAACTAACCTCTCAAGAGTTTTTCCTATGAAGTTCAACCAAGTGGGGTACAAATTCAGATCACTATCCATAGATTTACCAAATACGTCTTCCTTACTAAGCGCCAAACAAACATCACATGAGAGATTACCAACAATAGGAAGTACGTACACAAAACCCCCAAACAAAGGTTTCACGGCTTCATAAGGTTCTTGGGCGATAACCTTTGCTACTAACAATGGTGGTTTCAACTTTCTTCTTTGCCGTGTCACCTAACAAACCAATCAAATGTGGAGCGACATCAATCTCCACCCGAACAAATGACGCTTCAACAAAATGTCTACCAAGTATGCATGTCTTGCCACCCGCAAACAAATCTGTCTTCACTTGCATAGTACCATCAACGGCATGCCCCATATTACTATGCAATTCCTTGGTAGAATCGACAGACAAATCAACAACTGAACTATGCAAACCACATGTAATTGCACTTCGTTTCAAGTATTACAACTTACCCTTTCTAATGCCTTTCATAACAACTTCTGCACCTACAACAACTTTTAGAGCTCCACCAATACATGTAATTTTCATAACATCGGACTCTAAACATCCAATGAGATTTGATTCGTAGTCAACTCTGGTACATACCAAACATCTTCTAACTTTCGAGTGCGTCCATCTTCCAACTTCAATTGAATTGTACCTATCCCAAAAGTTTTGCAAGTATGATCATTACCAAGCAAAACACAAGCATCTAGCTCCTGAAAGCTATCAAACAACTCCCTATTGGGACACATATGATAGGAACAACCCGAATCCAAAATCCACTCATTAGTAGAATGACTAACTGAAGATGAAGCCAACAACGAAACACCAACACATGAATCCTCATCTCTTCGATGTACACGAACAATCTTCTTCTGCAACTTTGGACAATTAATTTTCCAATGTCCCCAACAACGACAATAGGCACATTCATTCTATGCAAGAGTTCTTCGACTTCTCAATTTACATTGAGAACCAACCAATCTACCAATACTATCATCAACCACATAGAGCCAGTCCTCTGTATTTTTCAAAGCGTACTTATCTTCCAACTTGGACAACATAACTATTACAATGGTTTCCAATTTGACAATGTACCACAAATCTTCTACCAAACAATACCGGACAAATTCACAAGCCTTTAAATTTAGAGTTAACCATTCATCATCATTCATATTTCTTGATTTATCATCAAGAACATCCACATAGCCATTAATGGCTAACCAATCTTGTACCTCCGTCTTCCACATAGCAAAGTTGAGGTTACCATCAAATCTATGAATGTCAACATCTAACAACAAGGTTTGATCAAACAAACTATCAACCTCCTTTCCAAATTCACTCGAATCCGAAATATGATCCGACATGATACCAATCAATTTCATACACCAACAAACCAAACAAACAAACTAAACCAAAGGATTTCACCAAGTACCACAAGAAAAATCCAAGATTGGATTTTTGCCGAGATTGAGAAAATAAAACCGTCAACTTCAAAGAATTACTGAGAACAAAATACTTTGAAACAGAAAACTTACCATACACCGTTGGAAAGCCTGAAGAGTCTTCTTTCCAACCCAAAAGACGGATCAACGTTTCGATATCCGAGAACAGAGTTATGGTCGTTTTACCACAGAGTATCGAATCTGGACAGATTCCTCAAAACCCTTTAACCAATGTTCTGCAATCCCTCTTTAACCCAAGGAACTAACATTTGGCTCTGATGCCACTTGTTGTGCGCAGCGGAAACTTATGCACCAATACCCAAGATTGAAATAGTGTATGAATTAAACAAAACAAAATAGAGAAGATGAAACTCCTACTACTATCAAACAAACCCACACAAAACACAAGATTTACGTGGTTCGGTTCGGCTAATATTGCCTACGTCCACAGACAAACAAATAGAACTTTTACTATTTGGAGAAGATAGTACAAAGCTCTCAAACAAATGGAGAAACCCTAGGTTTCCTCCCTTCTCAAATCCTCACCAAATCTCTCAAAGAGACAATCAAAAACATGTAGCAATAACATGTTATAAAAAACATGTAGCAATATTTTTGAAGTTGGAGTAAAGATGTTGGATATTGGAGTAAACCTTGTGAGAGTTAAAACTTCAAAAATTATTATCACCAAAACAAATGTTGTATACGACAAGCTAACATCCAATTAATGAACCGGCAGGCTATAATGACTCGATATCTTATAGTGACTCTATCTGACTTCATATTTTTACCGTTTATCTTTAATGATCCAATGGTATCTATACAAGCCAAATGTATTAATCTAATGGACTCAAACCATGGAAGGACAAAGTTGGTATCCAATGTAAATTATAGAACTCTTTCTTCTCAGTTGGAATCCATGGGTTGTCTCATCAAATAGACTTTTTTATCGGATGTTTTTCTTAACTCAAAAGGACATAACTTCAATCCTGACAATGATTCAGGTTATGCTTTTTGTTTACAGGAATGTGGAATAATTGAAAGGGTAATAAACAGTTCTTTAAATCTCAGGTCTAATAACTAGATAACAAAACCATAATTGAAGGGGTTATAATAACAGTTCTTGAAATCTTTCACTCACTTGCGAATAAAATGAGTGCCAATGATTCCCATAATAAAACCACAGTTCTATCAAGCAAAATATATTACATCTTGTTCTTTTCAAAAGAAAAATACAGCAGAAAAATTTATTACTGCAAATCCATAATAGATCAACTAATAAAAGAATTATTAATGCTATATCAAAATATAGTATTGTCATTTAACTCCCAATTCGTGGTACACAAGAAATGAAGCTGATGAACAACACAAAACTTTCTGAGTCATTTCAGCCTACATGCCTTCACTAAGACCATCTCCAAGGGTAATAGTGAAAAAAAACTCAAATACCTATAATATTTTGTAGGATCTAGTGAATAGTGTATACATATGGTGTTGTTATCTCCAACCTTTATACCTATATTTTGATACAAAACTATTAAAATAATAATTAATAACATATGCAATTGATTAATTATTATTATTTTGTCTTATATGTATTGTACAATTTCATTTGTACCCTTCAACCATTAAAATGGTCATTAGGTATGCATATGTTTCTTTCGGTTAATATCGGTACAATCACGATTGATAAGTTTTAATTTAATTTTATTGCATGTATTGTATTTTTTTTTTTTTTTTGTATTGTGAGTGTGATGGTGTTTTTATGTTATTTGTATAGTATTTCTTATTTTGTATTGTATTTCATCTTTTGTATTGTTGTTGTATTTCCATTTTATATTAATTTAATTTTAGCCATTTTTAATTAGTACATATTTTTCGTATTATTTAATTTTTAATTTTAATTGTTGTTTAATTTTAATTAATTTAATTTTAATTTTAATTATTATTTTTTAATTAGTGCACATTTTAATTTAATTAGCCCAATACGAATACGGGCCTTTTCTTTGGGCTTGGACTTGAGTTAATAAGGATTGTGTGGAAAAACAAATATTTGGTGAGGATAATATGGGAAAGTTTTTTTTTTAATGTGGGTTAGGTAGGTCCCAAAGCTTGATTGCACATGAGACAAAAAAAAACTTAAATATATGAGTATTTGAGTATTTGAGTTGGAGAAGAATTTTGGTGAATAGTGCCAAAATTATAAGTTTTAACTTCACCTCTGGAGATGGTCTAAGCAAGGCACAAGAATAGTTTTTTTTTTTAAAAACCTTGAAGGGGTGGGGTTTGGCTAGACCTCTACCTGTTCATTAATATCCAAAATATTATAATTGGAAGGGGACTAAGTCTTACTTCCTTACAAGTAGGGAAAAACAGAAACAAGGGCCCAATTGGATATAAAAATATAAGAAACAAGCAAAGCACAGATGAGTGGGCTAACCCAAGCCTTAGACCAAGTACTATGTCAACTCCATGGAAAATGAAGCGCCAAAAGGTGTTCTTCTTCAATAGGTGGTTGTGGAACTGCAAGGAGCTATTTTCAAAGAAGGAGCTTCTTCTTCTTCTTTTTCTTCTTCTTCCTCCTCTTGTTCTTCTGATTCTTCTGGTGAAACTAGTGTGTTTGGTCCCCTGATTTTCAACCAGATTTATCTTGCCGTATAAAGGCGTGAGTGGCTCACTACTTCATCTTTCCACTACTTCACCTGCTAACAACCTGACTTTCGTAGACTTCTTGTAGTTCTCTTTCCCCGCCTATCGTTGTAGGCGTGAGTGGCTCGATTTGAGTTCTTTTATTAGAGTCCGTTTGGTTGAAACAATTTTCTAACTTGGGTAATGAAATAATTGTGCCATCGGGTGATGACAATCCTTTTGACACTAAGAAATAACCACATATCCACTAACCCACTAATCTCAATGAGTTATCTAGTCATACAAATAAATTCGGATCCTCTTTGGTTGCCTCACGTAGTTTGCATTTGTTCTTTTCATCATACAAATGTTTATATATCCTTTATGTGGGCAAGTATGAAAGATGATGCATATCCATTCCCATTGTGTGCACCATTGGTACACCCATCAAAGTGATGAAACGGATAATGGACATTGACCTTTGCATTTCGAGCCTTACCCATTTTATTTTATTTTTTTGGGCTGGCTTGAGCTGGCAGATGGACTAGCTCGGCTAACTGAACTAAACTGGTTCGGCTTGGCTTCTGGACTGGCTTCGTCCTCTAGCTCAGGTTGACTTCTGAGCTGGCTCGGCTTGAGTGAGTTGTTGGTTCTGGCTTGAACTTGCTTGGCTGCTTGTGCTGGCTAGACATAGTCGGCTCGGCTAAATGGTTTGGCTCTGATCTAAGCCAGATTTACGAATTGCGGCGAAATGGAGAGACGAAGGGAAGCAGTTGTGAGTTCATGTTTGTTTGCAGGGGAAGGGGGAGCAAGTGGTTGGTGGTAGGGGGGGGGGGGAGAAGGTGGTGGTATGGGTGGAGGAAGGGAAAAAGATGGTGGTGGTGGAGGAGGGATGGCGATGTTTGAGGGGAGAAGGGGGTAGTGGGGCGGGTCATAGAAGAAAGGAAAAACAAGGATGGGTTGTGGCAATGCTGGTCATGAAGGAGATGACCTCATGTGGCGGTGGTTATCGAGAAGATGACCTCACATGGGGTGGGATTTGGATTTTTTTTTTTTTGATAAACTCAAGAATTACACAAAAGTGGAAGACAAGCTGCGCCGCAAGTCCTTTCTGAATAGCAAAACCTCGCTCATCCCGGTGCGTCGAGCACCATACCGCTCGCTAATGATAATATTGTCCCTCTTTAGTCACTACGGATATCCAGCAGTAGTGGGTTTTGGATTAGGGCCCACCCATGTGGTTTACCCCAAATGGCCTTGACATTAGTTAGAGTATGGTTAAGCTCCATATACTACTGAAACAACCTCTTCCTTGGCAATGTGGGAGTAACACCAACTCGTGGGTGTTACAATCTCAGCACCTTAAAATAGACTTGTGCTTGGCTCTGCAGTACATTCAGTACAGTCCCAAAATGTCCGACGTCCCCTGCCAAGTGAGACAAGTACCTGGCGCTCCCTGGGCCTTTCCAGCGTTACTTCCCACCTGCAACAGGCGACCCGTCGTCGGCTTTAATACCATCTGTAATGCCCCGGGATTTTGTCCTCGCTCATCCCGATGCGTCGAGCACCATACCGCTCGGTTTATTTTCTAACACGATGGGTTAATATGGGCTAATATGAGTGGCATAAACTGATTCCAATTATTTATTTTAAAATGAATCGATCATGTATCATATTGAAATCTTTTGATAAAATCAGCGTAAATGTGTTATGTTTATAAACGAGTTATGAATAGGTTGTATTCATCTATTATGTGGATCTTTTAATATATTGTTTTCCCACTTCTCAGCTACAAGATGCAGAATCAACTTCAGGAGAATCAGAGGTGAAATTTCAGGTTTCTAGGGATACACTGGGTGCCATGTTGAGATCAATGGCTTATATTCGTGAGCAGCTCTCAAATGTTGTAAGTTTCACTTGCTCTGATCAGGGTTCTATATTTGTATGCAAGTATGTATATCAACTGGTAAGATATAACTAAGTTAGGATAGAAAATAAAGTCAAACACTTTAGTGCAAACTAATATTCATTAACAATGTCATCTTGAAGATGTGGGTATGTGAACCACATGCATTTTAAAGAAGCACCAAAAGACATGTGACATGGTGGAAAGAGACTGAGGAGAAAGACTGTTCTACTCTAGATTTCTTAAAGACTTCCAAGGCATAAATTATGAATTATGACACAAATTAACATCGATGCATTCGGATTGCAATAGAATGAGGCAAATAAGCCCAATTTTGAAGAATGGAAATTATTTGAAGTGACGCACAGTAACATCTTGAAATAAACTGGGAATGCTAAATGTGTAACTTTAGTAATGTTTGACCAGATCTTTGTTTGCTACCCAGATGTGCAATTAATATCGTTGCAAAGTTGTTACTTTATCTTTAGTGGGCAGTTTATTCAGTTCCCAGTTTACGGTTTATTAATTCTTGTGAAAGAATGCTTGTTCTTCTGGTGTAAATGATGTAGACTTGTTGGCAGAAGTTTCAACAATCAATATTAATAATTTTGCAAGCCTGTAAAGCACACTTTATATCAACAATTCGTAAATCACAATTCATAACTTTGTAATATCATTACATATTTGTGACTTCATCTTACTGGACAGTTTATTCATTTGATCGGTTATTGGTCTTTGTGGAATACAGCAAAGTTCTGCACATTTAGATGATATTGAATTGTTGGCAGAAGTTTCAACAATTGCTCAATATTAATAACTTTGCAAGCCTAAATCATTTTGGATTTTTGTTCATAAACTTTAAACACACTTTTAAAACTCACAATTCACTGCCGTACAGCAAGTTCCCATGCCTTGTATCTAAGGAGGCTTCCTAGTGAGCCAAGGAATCTAATATGGCAAGAAAATAAAGCCTAACCAGATTTAAAAATAATAACATAAAATAATCCTAATTTGGAATACAGGCATGTTGGTATGATATAACTCAAAGGGGGAGTTACGGACTGGAAGCCAAATATGATATATCCTGAGAATCTGAAAAATATTGAGCAGTTGATGTCATGATCTTGCTTTGTATCGGTAAACCTACATACGCATAATGTTATGTACGCCTCAACTGTTTCCTTATGTACATGCACCTTGACTTCACTTTTGAGTTTTTTGTAGTTTCATACTAAGACCCTAAATATCCATGTTAGTGTAACTGTCGATTCCGCAGTCGAGAGATATATCAAAAAATGTAGACAAATATCAATGAATTAAGGATCAGCTGGTAAAAAATAGGGAATGTGTCGTGGAGATTGTTAAGAGCACCATTACTAAATCGTTGACGTATTAATTGGTAAAAAGTTAGGAAGGTGTCGTGGAAATCTTTAAGTGCATTAATACTAAGTAGTAGATTTTTTTTAATACTAAGTAGTAGATATATTAATTGGAATATCTTGATTTAAAGATAATATTAAATTGCAAATTATCCTTTACAGGAATATGCACAACACAGAATCAAAGTGCTTTGTATGCTCGTCTGTGTTCCACTCTAGATATCTTTTATTGCTTTTTTGTTTGAGATCTAATTATATTATGCCGGAACTGTGTGTGTGATGACTTTTACTTACCTAACGCAAACTTTATGGCAGGGTGAACCTCAGTCAGATCCATCCTCGAAGAAGCAGCGTCTGTAGAAGCATCTAGAGGTGTTGTGTTCTTCATACCCGTTTTTTGTTGTGACATCAATCTCAGTAAGGCGTTCTTAACAGACTGCTTCCTTTCAGCAATTTCAGTGGATTAGAAGTCTTAAGATTGTACTTTAGATGGCCTTTTATGTGTCTTATTTGTACATGTAAAGTATTAGAATGGAAAAAAACAAGGCAAAAGTAACCTGCGTATTTAGGATTTGGGAAATGGCAGATCTAAGCTGGTTTCTTGTGATCTGTCTAGCACTCTTACTTATTATATATGGTTTGTTGTCGTCTGGCAGATCAGTTGATCAATGAATTTTAGACAGTTCTCCCAAACACTGAAACATGCGACATCAAGTTAACTGATGTCATTACTTGGAGTATTTTATGTCAAATTATAGCTGATATAAGACTCCCTTCCTAAAATTCTCCATCTGTTATGCCCCAGCTGTTTGAGTAAGCAGCATCATTGTGTTACTATACTGAGCAGGATAAATTTGGTGTGGTTTTTACGTGGCGGATGTTGCATATAGTGTTTTTTCATGATCCTTGCTTGACCAGGATTTGATACAGAGTGTCGTCCATTTTTCTTTTTCTTCCTTTTAGTTTTCGCAAAATGCAAATGGGTCTTTTCTTTTGATTGCAGTAGTCAAATGAATCACTACAAGGTTTCTAGCCTTTCATTGAGGGAGATGCTAGAGATTCACCTAGTGTGTGATTACCAAATCCAAAACACTTCAATGAAAAGTCAGGCAGATAATGAAACCTAGATTCTATTCCTTACGAGTTTACGACCAGAACTTCAAGAACATATTATTTACTGCGTAACACCATACAGGAGACTATTTCCCACCTCTTTCACCATACAGGAGACTATTTCCCACCTCTTTCTTCGCTGTGCTGTTTCTTTGGAATTGTGGACTGCTCTTCTCAGATCACAACAGGTGACTTTTTTGCTGTTGTACACTGTCGATTCCATGGAAGAATGGCTAAGCAAGTGGCCAAAGAAAGAATCCCCTGACAGTCAAGGTATGGAGTTACTTGCCCTATGCAGTGAGTTGGATAATATGGAAGTATCGTAATGCTAAGGTGTTCTAGGATAGAGAATCACAGATAGGCAGAATGCAATTGGAAATCAAAGGGCTGGTGTGGTACTGGTGTGGTATTGGTGTGGTGGTTGGGCTGGTCGTAGAAGATACAGATTCTTGGATCTCATTCAGAACTGCGAGGGGGTGTTAGCTGGAACTGCCATCGAGACTCATGAAGCTACAGGGATAGGCTAAGCAAATATTGTTGGTTGGTCTGATGTTTTTTCTTCTATCTTGTAGGGTTTGCAGCTCCACCTGACGGAATTCCTTTGGAATTTGCTGATCAGGATTGTATTCTTTGATATCTTTTAATAAAAATTTTCTTATAAAAAAAAAAAAAAATCATATAATTTAAGGCATCAGGGTTACAGAAAAAGTCTCCCCAAAAAACAGGGGAAGAACATCATCTTCTTGGGAGTTGTTGAGGCTGGAGAACCCACTCACTCTCTCTCTCTACACACTAGTCCAAGTCCTCTACTTTTGTAGTGCTGTCAAACTGTTGCATGCTAAAAAGTGAAATGATACTCAAATATCAAACACGTACTTGCAGGTTGTGTTTCGCAGACTTCTACCTGTTATATAACAGACAGAGACGCAGCATATGGTTGTCAAATAAATCGATGCAAAGCGACAGTCCCTATATGGGAGGCAGCATAATGAGTAAGTTCCATCCTTGAGAAATGATAACCATCCATCATTATATGCTTGGGTAAAACTGCCATATTGCCATGCACAAATTTTACCTGATATAATGTAGCAGGAATTGTGTGTTTTCTAGAATCATATATCCATGTTATTTCATGTGGTTAGACAATTCAATCGTCGTGTCATATACTCATATAATATATAACAAGATAATAATCGCATAGATTCAGATAATGCGTAAACATTATAAGATATTGTTAGAAACTTGGAATTAACCTTGCTTAGTTGGTTTGTTATGTTCTTCAATAAAGATGTTGATATATTGTAGTAAACCTAATTATCATCAATATACAGTTTTAGTTCAAACACAAACTTCAGCTATAATTAGCAATGCAGGCAAAACATATTGTTCCTATGATGTCTTTCACTGGCAAAACAAAGTGTACAGATGGGGATTTTAGAACTAAGTTGATTGATAAAAAATTATTTGTTAATTGTAAATTTGTATGGAGATATAAACCGTATATTGATCTGCTGTATATTGATGTCTTTCACTGCCAAATTTAATGTCTTTCACTGCCAAAACAAACTGTTGTAAAATTAAAACCAACAAATCTACTTTAAAATGTGTCATCAGATCATGTCAACAAATGTTTACATCTAAACCGTCCATTAATCCCAAGATGTTAGAGATATAGATGTATTTTTTTTTTAGTTGTTATCTCTATGATAGAAAATATCAAACATAAGAAACTACGAAACCCTAAATCAACATTTCTTCTATCTCTCTTTCTCATAGCAACATTGAACCCTATATCTTCTCTTTAATTCTTCAAACCCTAATTTTAATTAACCATTTTCTCACAACTAAAACTCCTACTTTCAATCAAACACTAATGTACGGTGAATTGGTGAATCTCAAGAAAGAATCGGTGTGGAATAATTTTGTTGTGTGTAAAAGAAAAATCTTCTTTCAAGTAAGTAATAACTAGTAGTTAGTTTAATACTAAAAGATGAAGACACAAAATCTAAGGTTTGAAATTGAATTGGGGATTTACAGATTTGGAAATTTTTACAATTGTTGAATTCAATTGTTAAAATAGGGAAGGAGGGCAATCATGTGAGAAACATGTGCCTCATTTGATGTGTTGGAAATGTTGTTTAATTTTTTTTTTTTTTTTAAAATACAAGTAGATAATTATTGGCAACGTAAGCAGTCTGTTAGCTAGTTTTAGACAGATTGTATAACGTGAAATTTTTTTCAAAGTACATTGATATTTTGGCGTGATTTTTAGTACATTGTATAAAGTGAAAAATTTGTGAAAATACGTTGTATTTTTTGATCATTTTACCAAACTTCTACAATATTTGGTTTCATTTTGCTTTGGTATTGGTCTAGTACTCTAGTATACTCCCACTTGCGCTAAAGATTGATTATGAAGGAACTGTTGTGTCTGGTACACTTAGCAAATCTTCAGCCATCAGAGAAATTAATAATGGAAAACTTACCTTCATTAGCTTTTCACCAAGTTAGTAAATCAAATTTATTTGCTTCCTCATCATCCACTTCGACTATTGGTTGATCCAAATATCGTTGCAATTCCAATGAAGTAGCAGGACTGATTGACTCTTTACGTTTTGCCATAAAAGATTTTATTAGATCATTCTTTTTCGAGATAGATGCATGATCCATTAGTATTTTCTACAACAAGATTGTTACCAAAGTTCCTTTCATAATTTTCAAAAAGCAGTTTCAAAGAAAATTTCATCTCCTCAAGTAGTTGAGCACCAGTATCAAATTCTTCAGTTCCATATATAGCTTCAATGGATGCCTCTAAATGAGCTACTTATATCGAGGGTTCACACACATAGCTAACCTTAAAAGAACAATGAATATTTTTCCACTCATCAATAGTTCGAGATATAATACCAGTTATAGGAAAGAAAATTGTTACTGCGCGCCTTCTGATATATTATCACTGCATTCAACATAAGATAAGTAGAATCCAACGATGCCTAACATCTTTAGGCAACCTTTTAGTCTCAAGGCCAACCATTTTACATATTGCATCATTTTTATTTTTTAACTCATTGATGTTCTTACATCCAACACAAACTTAATTTCTTACATTCTAAATCAAAGGATGAATATCTTTCAGACCATCTTGCACAACAAGTTTGAGAATGTGAGCAGTACATCGAACATGAAACAACTTTCTACTCAAAATGTCAGAACAAAGATTTTCTTGAAGAATATTCACAACAACATTATTGTATGATGCATTATATCCAGAGTTATACTTTAAATCTTATCATTTCTATTCCATGATAAAAGATCGACATAATGTAAATAGCTTCATATATATTTATTTCACTACGAGGAATGAATTGTGTTGTGAGGCACATATATCCCATTTCTTGGTTTGAGGTCCACAAAATATGAAGTGAGACATATTTTTCTGGGAAGACTATCAAATAAACTCTGTACAACAACCTTTTTCTTAAGGGAACCTCAACTTTTCGACATAGAGTTCCAAATATCCTCGATAGAATCTCTTTTCCAAAACTCGAAATTTCGTAAAAAAATATAAAATAAAATTTTCATCTGTGGTTAAACTTATTAATTACATAAATCATATATACTACGTACTAATCAATACAAATGATATAGTTTTGCATAAAATGGTTGATGAATAAAATAAATTAGTTATATTATTTATTCGTGTTTATAAATTCGTTGTTTCAATTTATGTGTTATATGTGAAATTTAGTAGTGCTATAATTTGATATTGTTCAATTTATGTGTTATATGTGAAATTTAGTAGTGCTATAAGTTGATATTGTTGTTTGATTAGTTTATACTGGGACAACTCAAGATGTTTGGGGGCCATAGGCATGTCAAGACTCAAGAGTGAGGCCTCTTTTGTGTTTATGAGTTTGAGAAAATTTATGTTGCTTATATAGTACTAGAGATTAGAGAAGATTTAAGTAATAGAAATTAATGTTAAAAACTGGGAGTTGGAAGCAAAATAATAATATTCTAGCTAGAGTTAGAAAACTGAAAAACTTTGGAAAATTTAAACTTGGCCATACAAAACTCTTGGATCACCAATAAAAACTTACAAAATAGGGAAATATATATTTTACCTAATATATATAAAAAAAAAAAAAAAAAATCTTGTTTAACCAATTAAATGTAGCCCACACAGAGATTGGGGTGAGAAACTACAAATAGTGCTAGTATAACAATTGTAAATTCAAACAAACAATTAACCAATACGCAGAAAGTAAATAACACATAGAGATTTTCAACGTGGTAAAACCCAAACAGGGAAACGTCCACGGTTGTCCTCGTGACAACAAAATAATCCACTAGATGAAAAGAGATGTACAAACCTATCAACTACCTGCACTCACTGCGAGTTGATACTCCTGGTTATCTCTAACACCTTGACTTCACCAGAGCACCTTGATGTACGCACAAGACACTCGACTTCTTGATGAACACACAAGAAGACTCGAAGCCGAATTCACAATAACTCTTAAAGATCACAAAGATATGAATTGAGAAAGGGGGGAAGAAAGGGAATTGAGTTCAATAGCCACAAACAATTTCAATATCAAAAACCTAACCAAAACACATGAACTAGAAGAAGGATGGACGGCCAAAGAACTAACTTGTTCTATGGAAGAGAAACCCTATTTATACTTAGGGTTGGAAACCAAGGAAAATGGGCCGAAACAGTGCAAACCGACTTTGGACGTTCGTACGTCGATATGACGTTCGAACGTCGATATGACGTTCGAACGTCGCCACACAAAAATAACCCTGCTGCCTACCATGACGTACGAACTCTCTAACTCGGTACGTACGTCTTCATACGAAACTCGTCTGCTGCCTACTTGGACGTACGAACGTTCTAACTGCGTACGTACGTCCTGACCAAAAGAAGTTCGCTGCTTCAGTGGACGTACGTACGTCCTAACTAGGTACGTACGTCCAGAACCCAATAACTTATCCTGGACAGAACTAAGAAACACGAAGGACACGAGACGACCATGCGTACATCTTGATTTTCCTAACAATGAATTCAAGGCGAGATAACCAAGGACACTTTGTCACAAAATTGATGTCAAACCACTTCGTGCCGGTTTCAATCTCCCCCTTTGACATTGATTTTGTGACAAAAACCTATGACTCTAATAGCACTTATAAAACGTGCTTACAATCCCAAACCATGGCATTTATAAAACATGCCTACAAAAACACTCGAAATAGAAACACATAACAAGTCACCAATTCTTGTTATCCAGCTTTAGGAAGATGCTTTAACCATCAGAGATCGAACGGAAGCAACTAGGAACTTCCGAAGCAATCAAGGATTCAACAGAAGTTCCTTCGAGCAACTCCCCCATACTTCATGAGCTCCAAAATATTTTTGGCACTCGAACTCCCCCATAACAGTATAACGTCTAAAATCATCAACACGTTCACTCCCCCATACGTGTAGCATACCTGAAACATGACCCAAAAATAACCTAACAACAAGAAGACGATTGTTAGTACTTAGAGTCATAAATCTCCCCCTTTTTGTCACAACAAGTGAACAACAATAAACAAATAACCAAGAAAAAGAAATCAATACCAAACGAAGAATACAAAACATATAAAAATATAAAACTAATCCAACTGTTAAAAGTTCAGAAAGTCAACTAATAACCAAACAGAGAAATCCATAAACATAAAAGGCAAAACGACAAAAACAGAAGGCTTGAATTAACGAATTCGAAAAACCCTTTCCCAATGACCTAGAGGAAGCTTGGAGAAGTAAGCTTCCGCACGAGCCGAAGGTCTATTCCACCGAGCAATCACATGATCATCATAATCCTCCAGCCATTCACTCTTACAAAACAACTCCTCAATTCTGCTGTCCAAGCCACAGTCGGTAAGTGGAGCAGCAAATCCCGGAACCTTCGGATAACCAACCAACTCCAAGATATGATTTTGAAGATGTCCCGGTAATCTCTCCCAATGATTGACACGAACCAAACAAGGATTAAGAAAAGGTCGATGAATATAGTCATATCCATGGGGAACGCGACATAAACGACAAACCTTGGCATTGTTCTTGTACTCCATCACCATGAACGACACATAACCAACAGTCGGAACAAAAATTCCATGAAGTTCATATTCTGCCATAGAGGATTCTGAAGAACAAAGAGACAACTAGCAAGAAGTAAGAAGACACAATAGGAGTGAAAGAGAAAAAGACTCCCTATTTATAGGAAAAATAGGGGTAAACATATCATGGGCCCAAGAAGAGAGGTCCATTACCTCAGAAAAATTTACTGCAAAACAAGAAAACCAACTTGAACTAAAATGAAAATAGCAATATCCAAGAACATGTACAATGCCAAAAAAAAAAAAAAAATAGAAACAAACCAATATAGCAAAAAAAATAAGTACAAAAATGTGAAGAGGAAGCCATAAAACCAACTACTCGGATTCCGAGGCACCATCACTGGGTTCACCATCACCCTCGTCCTCACTCTCTGAGTCATCACCATCACTCTCACCAGGAACTGGAGGCACCTCTTCCGGAAACGGAGGCAAGTCTGTGGGAGTGAAGTCCAGCTGTAGATGACGCATCTGAGCAACGTTCATCGCATGAATATCACTGATCATGACATCATGACGAGAGAGAATGACCCCAAAACGATCTAACCGAGCATCCATATGGTCCTGATGACGTCGGAGAGAGGAGACCCGAGCATCAATTGCTGCAACAGCCCGATTGCCCCTAGCAGAGGCTGGGATGGGGCGTCCAGACGTCAAGGCCCGATCAAAATCATCTTGGCGATCAAGAGCCCGGCCTCCCCAAATAAGGTGATGCGTCAAACGCGCACCCACAGACTCAAAGGCAACCTTCCTAGACTGACAGCCTTTCTTAATGGCGTTGACCCAGTCATGGCCAACGAACCTTGGAGGGCTCACCTCCGTGTACTGTCCCTGAAAACCCAAGTGCCTGAGAATTGTCATTATAAAGCTAGGGAAAGGAAGAGTACCCTTAGCTGCATCAATTTGAAGCATCCGATTGTAGATGACCTCAGAAAGACTAATATGGTGCACCGACATACAAACCACCAATTTGACCATGTCGTCGGTCATGATGATCTTGTTGCCCTTGGTGGGGTAGATGTTGGAGTGAGCAACCATATGGACAAGGATGGCGCTGTAGAACTTTGCGTGATATCTTTCCGTGATACCATCGATGAACATCCGCTGTACTTGATCGACAAGGTCAATCTGAATCTCATCCGGAATAGGCCATCTGACATGAACAGTACCTTCAGGGAGAAAATCACCGTCAATACCCAACGCCTCACGGATCACCTTCGGAGAAATAGTGTATCTCCGACCGTCAATGAGGACCGAAAAACTCGAGCGATTCTGCGAAGGACTCTTCGTCTCATAGAATGCTATCGTATGCTCAACCGAGTACTTGGTGATTGGTTGAGCCACCCTTAGCCAATTCCGAGTCTCAAAGAATAATGCTATATTGCCAAGTTGAGAAGCCCCGAGAGGAGTGGCAGCAATGTCTCCCAAGTCGAAGAAACGCTCGGGAACAATGGCCTTGGCTCGAGGATGAGCGCCAAGGGATGAGGGATGAGATGACAAACCCGGAGTGGAACCACGACCCCTCGGAGCGCGAGAAGATGATGCACCCTTAGATGCGGATGCCGTGGTGGTGCGTGCACGCTTTGAAGCCATTTCCTACACAAGCACCCCAGTACACAAATCAACAATGAAAGCAAATTGACAAAAAGAACAATAGCAGGGTCATTGAGGCATTTAATCAAACACTTGATGTGCAGAAACAAGACACATGCTATTGACAACAAGGTAGCAATGGTGAGCACCCAAACACATCACAAAACAGTCCCAATAGTAGAGAAGCAATAACAAGAAGTAGAGATAGCCAATTCGTCCACCAATTTCAAGGAATTGAATGGAAATACTAACCAACATAACAAATAAAACAAAACAGATATTTCAAAGAAAAATGGAAACTAACCATGCAATCCAACAATACCAAGAGAGGAAGGAGAAAAAGATGAATATAGGGAGAGGTCGATTTCACTTACTTGAGTAAGAACAGATCGAGTAAACACCAAAAACTAATACTGCGTAAGTTGAGCAAGAAGCAACCACCAAAGAAGAAGAACAAAAACAACCAAGAAGAGAGAAGAGGGATATCTCCTGAGACGAGCAAGTGAACCAAAAAGGGAACTGCTTGTAGTGTGCCAAAGAGAGAACACGATTGATATAACAGTTGGCCTTTGGTTTAACAAAAATTTGAATTTAAACAGCAAATGGGCCGGACTGTATCAGGGACGTTCGTACGTCCTAAAGACGTACGAACGTCGGGACTCAAAAAAGACATCTGTCAGACCCTATGTTCGTACGTTCTAATAACGTTCGTACGTTGGAAAAAGATCTGCCCACCTCAACGGTCGAACGTCATCACAGCGTTCGTACGACCCCTTTTTTTTTTTTTTTTTTTTTTTGAAAAAGAAGAAGAACCAACCTAACAGCTAGATAATAAACCACATAACCCCAAAAACAAATATTGAGAGACATCACAAGAAAACACTTCTACTTATCATACGTATTCCAATTACAACCGAATATAGTTTAAACAACCCTCAACCACACGAGAATGCAAAATCGAAGAACGACATCATACACCAAGGCATGGTACTTACTTAGACGATGCAAGCATGTAGATGAAACAGATAGACCAATACCAACCTCCAGAAACAAACTAAAAACATGATCATTGAGAATATTGAAAGTCACTTGCAACTAGCCCAATATGAAACTGAACCAGATCACAACACGACAAAGAAACCACACACTATTGTTTTTCTTCTTGTCTTTCAACTAGACAAATGCGAAAGCCACTATTCATTTTTTTTTTTTTTTTTTTTTTTTGTAAAAACATTGAAACAGATGCCATTCCCGTGTGGGAGTATGTAATATCTCCATCTTTTACCAGAACACGAGGGTAGGGTGTAGCCTACATCTTTTCGGCAAAACACACTCAAGAAGTGCAATACCATGATAACGTGCAACACAAGAACTAACATCTCTTGAGTGCATCCGTCAGAGCATGACCCTCACAGCCCCAACGGGTTCTTAGCCAAATGAGTATGCTCTCAAGACATTCAAATGGCTGGGGATTTTGTGAGTCATTGACCACTTACAAGAGGGAAATACATATAAAGGAAGACGATGATCATGAATGGAAACCATAGAAGAGTGGAGATATATAGGTATGTAAAACGACAATCCAACTACATGTAGATGCACCATGTAAGAAACTACCAAGACGAAGAGAGTATGATGTAACCCTACAACTATGCATGACACAAAAACAGTTGAGGACGCCAAACTAGAAACATCTGTAAAATGGAATCCACACAATAGAGAAAGTAGTATGTCCTCAATACCAACAACAATAATAAATAACTGAACCTAAACATCCTAAACACAGACAGTTCCAATGAACACATTAGGTATATGAATGCGGAAGAGGTGTAGTGACAATGAAGCAGTTGTCAGATGAGCGACTACCAGTTAACACCAAGATATGATTGGAATCAAAAACATCACACCTATTATCCTCAAACACAACCTTAAATTTAGCATCACATAACTGACTAATACTCAATAGATTGGACTTAAGACCCTTAACAAAAAGAAGCTCATGACTATTGAGCGAATCAACCTCAGAAAAGTTACCTTTACCTTCAACCGGAAGCATTTTACCATTACCAAACCTAACCTTACCTCCATAACCAAGAGTCAGGTTATCAATCAGAGTCTTATCACCTGTCATATGACGTGAACAACCGCTGTCAAGATACCATGATGAAGGCAATGGTTCAACCAAACGAGCCATGTGAGACACCATTTTCCTGGATGCATCCATACTCCTATCCCAGAAATGTGGTGGTGGAGTAGGCATGGGTGTTGCTTGAGGACGGTTTCCATAAGGAAAAGTTCTGGGTAAACCCCACGGAGCATAGCCATTCCACATGTATGGAGCCTGCATGGAGAAGGTGGAAGACTTGTTCCAATATGAGTTACCTGCAAAAGAAGGATGATGAGCAGGATACAAATTATTCCAACAAAAGGCAGAAGTGTGACCCATGCGACCACATGTTAGACATTTAAAGCCTTTGTGTCTAGAGTTCTTTTTCCGAACATGCTTTACATGAGTAACCTTGGGTGGTGATACCACACTAGACACCTGCACAGGAGCAGGAATAGCGACACTTGTTGGTCGCACAAAGGTAGTGCGGGAAGTGCTAGCAGTAGCAAGGGAAACAGATGTGTCATAACCTAAACCAGATTTATCTGAATGGGATTTACCGATTCCCAACAGAGAGTTTAGATTAGCACTTGCTTTACCAAACCCAACCAATTGTTTGTTAGCAGCAAACAACTCAGCCTTTACTTTCTCATGCTCCAGTACAAGGGATCGATACCGTGTTTCCAGATCATTATTCAGCTTTTCCAGAGTGACAATACGCACTTGGAAATCCTCCTTTTCCTTCACAGATTCTTCCTTTAACATGTTGGAATCACCTGTAAGATTGCATATATCCTGTCCAAGACTATCTACCTGATCCTGCAAGATAGTGTTAGTTTTTTCAAGCAACTTTACTTGTTGCATGGAAAACTTATACATATCACATAGTTCAGTAGTAGTAGCATGAACACCAGAATCAGAAACAATAATATCAGCAGAAGAGGATACAATACCTCATGGATGTTCATCCAGGGATGCACTGAAGACCACATAATTGGAGACAACATTTGAGAGATTCCCATCATCATCTTCATCTGAATCATCCCATGTTACTGTGAGGTTCGCTTTGGAATTATCACCAGGTTTGCGATCCACCTTCTTGTCACATTCATTTGCAAAGTGTCCATAATCACGACACTTGTAACATTGGACATCGTAACGATCAACTCGAGCTCTTCTCCCATCCACAGAGAACCGCTCAAAACCACGACTTCTAGGAGCATTTGAGGAATCAGGAAATCGCTTTCGAGGATCTCGATTCTGTTGATATTTCAGAATCTTCTGAAAGCTACGTGACGGAAACGCATAGTTATCATCCACATCCTGTTCTTCATCATCAAAAGGTCCTGTGGAAGGTTCTTTAGACGATGTAGCTTTGAATGCTACAGATTTGTTCTTCAAAGGTTCTTCCAAAGTGAGAAACTACAAATAGTGCTAGTATAACAAATATGAATTCAAACAAGCAAACAAACAATACGCGGAAAGTAAATAACACACAGAAATTTTTAACGTGGTAAAACCCAAACAGGGAAACGTCCACGGTTGTCCTCGCGACAACAAAATAATCCACTAGATGAAAAGAGATGTACAAACCTATCAACTACCTGCACTCACTGCGAGTTGATACTCCTGGTTATCTCTAACACCTTGACTTCACCAGAGCACCTTGATGTACGCACAAGACACTCGACTTCTTGATGAACACACAAGAAGACTCGAAGCCGAAATCACAATAACTCTTAAAGATCACAAAGATATGAATTGAGAAAAGGGGGAAGAAAGGGAATTGAGTTCAATAGCCACAAACAATTTCAATATCACAAACCTAACCAAAACACATGAACAAGAAGAAGGATGGACGGCCAAAGAACTGTCTTGTTCTATAGAAGAGAAACCCTATTTATACTTAGGGTTGAAAACCTAGGAAAATGGGCCGAAACAGTGCAAACCGACTTTGGACGTTCGTACGTCGATATGACGTTCGAACGTTGCCACACAAAAATAAGCCTGCTGCCTAACATGACGTACGAACGCTCTAACTCGGTACGTACGTCTCCATACGAAAACACGTCTGCTGCCTACTTGGACGTACGAACGTCCTAACTGAGTACGTACGTCCTGACCAAAAGATGTTTGCTGCTTCAGTGAACGTACGTACGTCCTAACTCGGTACGTACGTCCAGAACCCAATAACTTTTCCTGGACAGACCTAAGAGACACAAGGACACGAGACGACCATGCGTACATCTTGATTTTCCTAACAATGAATTCAAGGCGAGATAACCAAAGACACTTTGTCACAAAATTGATGTCAAACCACTTCGTGCCGGTTTCAATCTCCCCCTTTGACATTGATTTTGTGACAAAAACCTATGACTCTAATAGCACTTATAAAACGTGCTTACAATCCCAAACCATGGCATTTATAAAACATGCCTACAAAAACACTCGAAATAGAAACACATAACAAGTCACCAATTCTTGTTATCCAGCTTTAGGAAGATGCTTTAACCATCAGAGATCGAACGGAAGCAATCAAGGATTCAACAGAAGTTCCTTCGAGCAACTCCCCCATACTTCATGAGCTCCAAACTTCACGAGCAACTCCCCCATACGTGTAGCATACCTGAAACATGACCCAAAAATAACCTAACAACAAGAAGACGATTGTTAGTAATTAGAGTCATAAATCTCCCCCTTTTTGTCACAATAAGTGAACAAAATAAACAAATAACCAAAAAAAAAATCAAAACCAAACAAAGAATACAAAACATATAAAAATATAAAACTAATCCAACTTGTTAAAAGTTCAGAAAGGCAACTAATAACCAAACAGAGAAATCCATAAACAGAAAAGCCAAAACGACAAAAATAGAGAGCTCGAATTAACGAATTCGAAAGACCCTTTCCCAATGACCTAGAGGAAGCTTGGAGAAGTAAGCTTCCGCACGAGCCGAAGGTCTATTCCACCGAGCAATCACATGATCATCATAATCCTCCAGCCATTCACTCGTACAAAACAACTCCTCAATTCTGCTGTCCAAGCCACAGTCGGTAAGTGGAGCAGCAAGTCCCGGAACCTTCGGATAACCAACCAACTCCAAGATATGATTTTGAAGATGTGCCGGTAATCTCTCCCAATGATTGACACGAACCAAACAAGGATTAAGAAAAGGTCGATGAATATAGTCATATCCATGAGGAACGCGACATAAACGACAAACCTTAGCATTGTTTTTGTACTCCATCACCATGAACGACACATAACCAACAGTCGGAACAAAAATTCCATGAAGTTCATATTCTGCCATAGAAAATTCTGAAGAACAAAGAGAGAACTAGCAAGAGATAAGAAGACACAATAGGAGTGAAAGAGAAAAAGGACTCCCTATTTATAAGAAAAATAGGAGTAAACATATCATGGGCCCAAAAAGGAAGGGCCATTACCTCAGAAAAATTTACTGCAAAACAAGGAAACCAACTTGAACTAACATGAAAATAGCAATATCCAAGAACATGTACAATACTAAAAAAAATAGAAACAAACCAATATAGCAGTTAAATACAAAAATGTGAAGAAGAAACCATAAAACCAACTACTCGGATTCCGAGGCACTATCACTCGGTTCACCATCACCCTCGTCCTCACTCTCTGAGTCATCACCATCACTCTCACCAGGAACAGGAGGCACCTCTTCCGGAAACGGAGGCAAGTCTGTGGGAGTGAAGTCCAGCTGTAGATGACGCATCTGAGCAACATTCATCGCATGAATATCACTGATCATGACATCATGACGAGAGAGAATGACCCCAAAACGATCCAACCGAGCATCCATATGGTCCTGATGACGGCGGAGAGAGGAAACCCGAGCATCAATGGCTGCAACAGCCCGATTTCCCCTAGCAGAGGCTGGGATGGGGCGTCCAGAGGTCAAAGCCCGATCAAAATCATCATTGCGAACAAGCGCCCTGCCCCCCCAAATGAGGTGATGCGTCAGACGCGCACCCACGGACTCGAAGGCCAACTTTCGAGACTGACAGCCCTTTTTGATAGCGTTGACCCATTCGTGGCCAACAAACTTTGGAGGGCTCACCCCCATATATTGTCCCTGAAAACCCAAGTGCTTGAGTATAGTCATTATAAAGCTAGGGAAAGGAAGAGTACCCTTAGCTGCATCGATCTGAAGCATTCGAGTGTAGATGACCTCAGAGAGATGAAGATGGTGCACCGACATACAGACCACCAATTTGACCATGTCATCGGTCATGATAATCTTGTTGCCCTTGGAGGGGTAGATGTTGGAATGGGCAACCATGTGCAAGAGGATGGCGCTGTAGTGCTTGGCATGATACCTTTCCGTGACACCATCAATAAACATCTGCTGAACCTGATTGACAAAGTCAATTTGAATTGTATCCGGAACGGGCCATCTGACAGAAACAACATCTTCAGGAATAAAGTCACCATCAATACCCAACGCCTCGCGTATCACCTTAGGAGAAATGGTGTATCGCCGACCTTCAATCAAGACCGAAAAACTCGATCGATTTTGCGAGGGTGTCTTTGTCTCATAGAAGGCTATCGTATGCTCAACCGAGTACTTGGTGATTGGTTGAGCCACCCTTAGCCAATTCCGAGTCTCAAAGAAGAGTGATATGTTGCCAAGTTGAGAAGTCCCAAGAGGAGTAGCAGCGATGTCTGCCAAGTCAAAGAATCTCTCAGGAACAATGGCTTTTGCCCGAGGATGAGCACCAAGAGATGTGAAGTGAGGCGACAAGACCGGAGTGGAACCTCTACCCCTAGAAGCGCGAGAAGAGGATGCCGCGTTGGAGGGAGTGGTGCGTGCGCGCTTGGAGGCCATTGTCTACACAATCACAACAGCAAACAAACCAAAAATGTAAGAAACAATGACAAAAAAAAAACAGCAAGGTCATTGAGACATTTAATCAAACACTTGATGTGCAGAAACAATACACATGCTATCCACAACAATGAAGTAATCGCAAGCATCCAAACACACAGTAAAACAGAAAGGAACAATAGAGACCAAGAACAAACCACATCACAAGGTCATTACCAACTAAAATGGAGGCAAGAGCGAGTATAAAAACACCAAGTCCCATGAAGGCAACAAACAAGCATACAACCTTAACTAACAATATAAGAGAAAGCAAACCCAACTAATCAACAAGACATGACAATGGAGAAGAGGGAGAGATCAATAAAACTTACAAGAGATGGTGATTGAGTATGACGAACGAATCTCCCGACCAACACACCGGACCAAAACAATGAGAAGAGAAGATGAACAAATTGCAAACAAGACGAGAGAGAAGAGAATCGCCTAAGACAATGAGGAAAAACTAACCAAAAACTAACTGCTTGTAGTGTACCAAGGAGGGAAACACGATTTATATAACAGTAGGCTTTGTGTTTAAAAAAAAATTTGGTTTTTAAACAGCAATGGGCCGAACTGTAACAGAGACGTTCGTACGTTCTATGAACGTTCGTACGTCGAGCCCAAAAACCAAAGATCTGACTAAGAACACATTCGAACGTCTTAGGAACGTTCGTACGTTTCAAAAAGATCTGTCCCCCCAAACGTACGAACGTCATGAGGACGTACGTACGAACCCTTTTTTTTTTTTTTTTTTTTTTTGTTTGTTTGTTTGTTAAAAGAAAATTTGAAGAACCACCCTAACAGCTAGAGAATGAACCAAAGAACAACCAAGAACAAATATTGAGAGACATCACAAGAAAAACACTTCAACTTATCATACGAATTCCAATTACAACCGAATATAGTTTAAACAAACCTCAACCACAAGAGAATGCAAAATCGAAGAATGACATCATACGCCATGACATGGTAGTTACTAGAATGATGCAAGTATGTAGAAGAACCTGATAGACCAATACCAACCTCCGAAAAACAAACTAAAGACATGATCATTGAGAATATAGAAAGTCACTTGCAACTAGCCCAAAATGAAACTGAACCAGATCACAATACAACAAGGAAAACACACACTATTGTTTTTCTTCTTGTCTTTCAACTAGACAAATGCGAAAGCCACTATTCATTTTTTTTTTTTTTTTTTTTTTTGTAAAAACATTGAAACAGATGCCATTCCCGTGTGGGAGTATGTAATATCTCCATCTTTTACCAGAACACGAGGGTAGGGTGTAGCCTACATCTTTTCGGCAAAACACACTCAAGAAGTGCAATACCATGATAACGTGCAACACAAGAACTAACATCTCTTGAGTGCATCCGTCAGAGCATGACCCTCACAGCCCCAACGGGTTCTTAGCCAAATGAGTATGCTCTCAAGACATTCAAATGGCTGGGGATTTTGTGAGTCATTGACCACTTACAAGAGGTGAGAGAATAAAGAAAATAAAAACAACGATCATGAAAAAGCAACCATGGAAGACTGGAGTTATACATGTTTTGAAAATGTCAAGCCAACCACATTGAAATGCATCATGCAAGAAACTACCAATACGAAGAGAGTATAATGTAACCCTACAACTATGCATGACACAAGACAGTTGAGAACGCCAAACTAGAAACATCTGTAAAATGAAATCCACACAATAGAGAATGTAGTATGTCCTCAATACCAACAACAACAATAAATGACCAAACCTAAACATCCTAAACACAGACAGTTCCAATGAACACATTAGACATATGAATGCAGAAGAGGTGTAGTGACAATGAAGCAGTTATCAGATGAGCGACTACCAGATAACACCAAGATATGATTGGAATCAAAAACATCACACCTATTATCCTCAAACACAACCTTAAATTTAGCATCACACAACTGACTAATACTCAATAGATTGGACCTAAGACCCTTAACAAAAAGAAGCTCATGACTATTGAGCGATTCAACCTCAGAAAAGTTACCTTTACCTTCAACCGGAAGCAATTTACCATTACCAAACCTAACCTTACTTCCATAACCAAGAGTCAGGTTATCAATCAGAGTCTTATCACCTGTCATATGACGCGAACAACCGCTGTCAAGATACCATGATGAAGGCAATGGTTCAACCAAACGAGCCATGTGAGACACCATTTTCCTGGATGCATCCATACTCCTATCCCAGAAATGTGGTGGTGGAGTAGGCATGGGTGTTGCTTGAGGACGGTTTCCATAAGGAGAAGTTCTGGGTAAACCCCACGGAGCATAGCCATTCCACATGTATGGAGCCTGCATGGAGAAGGTGGAAGACTTGTTCCAATATGAGTTACCTGCAAAAGAAGGATGATGAGCAGGATACAAATTATTCCAACAAAAGGCAGAAGTGTGACCCATGCGACCACATGTTAGACATTTAAAGCCTTTGTGTCTAGAGTTCTTTTTCCGAACATGCTTCACATGAGTAACCTTGGGTGGTGATACCACACTAGACACCTGCACAGGAGCAGGAATAGCGACACTTGTTGGTTGCACAAAGGTAGTGCGGGAAGTGCTAGCAGTAGCAAGGGGAACAGAGGTGTCATAACCTAAACCAGATTTATCTGAATGGGATTTACCGATTCCCAACAGAGAGTTTAGATTAGCACTTGCTTTACCAAACCCAACCAATTGTTTGTTAGCAGCAAACAACTCAGCCTTTACTCTCTCATGCTCCAGTACAAGGGATCGATACCGTGTTTCCAGATCATTATTCAGTTTTTCCAGAGTGACAATACGCACTTGGAAATCCTCCTTTTCCTTCACAAATTCTTCCTTCAACATGTTGGAATCACCTGTAAGATTGCATATATCCTGTCCAAGACTCTCTACCTGATCCTGCAAGACGATGTTAGTTTTTTCAAGCAACTTTACTTGTTGCATAGAAAACTTATACATGTCACATAATTCACTAGTAGTAGCATGAACACCAGAATCAGAAACATTAATATCAGCAGAAGAGGATACAATACCTCCTGGATGTTCATCCAGGGATGCACTGAAGACCACATAATTTGAGACAACATTTGAGAGATTCCCATCATCATCTTCATCTGAATCATCCCATGTTACTGTGAGATTCGCTTTGGAATTATCACCAGGTTTGCGATCGACCTTCTTATCACATTCATTTGCAAAGTGTCCATAATCACGACACTTGTAACATTGGAGATCTTTACGATCAACTCGAGCTCTTCTCCCATCCACAGAGAACCGCTCAAAACCACGACTTCTAGGAGCATTTGAGGAATCAGGAAATCGCTTTCGAGGATCTCGATTCTGTTGATATTTCAGAATCTTCTGAAAGCTACGTGACAGGAACGCATTGTTATCATCCACATCCTGTTCTTCATCATCAGAAGGTCCTGTGGAAGGTTCTTTAGACGATGTAGCTTTGAATGCTACAGATTTGTTCTTCAAAGGTTCTTCCAAAGCCTGTTCCATCTCACATGTCCTTAGTTTCCCAGCAAGTGTCTCGATGGACATGTTCTTAATCACATTGCTCTCAGTGATGGCATCCTTACGTGAACGAAACCGAGGAGGCAAAGCACGCAATATCTTACGTACCACCTGTGTGTCAGTATATGCATGACCAATAGCCGCACTGCAGTTGATGATGTCTTGGAGACGAATAAAGAAATCATCAAAGGTCTCAGAATTATCCATCCGTAGATTCTCAAACTGAGATGTTAATAGTTCCAGCTTACTTTCTTTGACTGTTTCGTCACCTTCATGTGTACAGATAAGCCTGTTCCATGCATCTTTAGCCTCTTCACAGCCCTGCACCCTACGAAACTCACTAGCATTTAATGCCATGAAAATAGCATTGAGTGCCTTGTTATAATTTGCCAACAACTTCTGTTCAGGCGTCCACTTTTCACGTGGCGTCAGTGATGTAACAGCAGTATCATCAGTACCTGTAGTAGTCAGAGGTTCTTTCCACCCTGTGACAACAGAAAGCCAGACTTCTTCTCCTAATGCTTGGAGATAAGCTCGCATACGTACTTTCCAATGACCAAAGTCCTTTCCACTGAATTGTGGAGGAAGACTTGAAGTAGCAGACTTGTGAGATTCCATAAAGCACTATTGATCGTTAGCGTGAGCCTTTACGCTCCTTAACCAGCCCCCAGCGACTGATACCAATTGAGAAACTACAAATAGTGCTAGTATAACAAATGTGAATTCAAACAAGCAAACAAACAATACGCGGAAAGTAAATAACACACAGAAATTTTTAACGTGGTAAAACCCAAACAGGGAAACGTCCACGGTTGTCCTCGCGACAACAAAATAATCCACTAGATGAAAAGAGATGTACAAACCTATCAACTACCTGCACTCACTGCGAGTTGATACTCCTGGTTATCTCTAACACCTTGACTTCACCAGAGCACCTTGATGTACGCACAAGACACTCGACTTCTTGATGAACACACAAGAAGACTCGAAGCCGAAATCACAATAACTCTTAAAGATCACAAAGATATGAATTGAGAAAAGGGGGAAGAAAGGGAATTGAGTTCAATAGCCACAAACAATTTCAATATCACAAACCTAACCAAAACACATGAACAAGAAGAAGGATGGACGGCCAAAGAACTGTCTTGTTCTATAGAAGAGAAACCCTATTTATACTTAGGGTTGAAAACCTAGGAAAATGGGCCGAAACAGTGCAAACCGACTTTGGACGTTCGTACGTCGATATGACGTTCGAACGTTGCCACACAAAAATAAGCCTGCTGCCTAACATGACGTACGAACGCTCTAACTCGGTACTACGTCTCCATACGAAAACACGTCTGCTGCCTACTTGGACGTACGAACGTCCTAACTGAGTACGTACGTCCTGACCAAAGGATGTTTGCTGCTTCAGTGAACGTACGTACGTCCTAACTCGGTACGTACGTCTAGAACCCAATAACTTTTCCTGGACAGACCTAAGAGACACAAGGACACGAGACGACCATGCGTACATCTTGATTTTCCTAACAATGAATTCAAGGCGAGATAACCAAAGACACTTTGTCACAAAATTGATGTCAAACCACTTCGTGCCGGTTTCACAAAGCCTGTTCCATCTCACATGTCCTTAGTTTCCCAGCAAGTGTCTCGATGGACATGTTCTTAATCACATTGCTCTCAGTGATGGCATCCTTACGTGAACGAAACCGAGGAGGCAAAGCACGCAATATCTTACGTACCACTTGTGTGTCAGTATATGCATGACCAATAGCCGCACTGCAGTTGATGATGTCTTGGAGACGAATAAAGAAATCATCAAAGGTCTCAGAATTATCCATCCGTAGATTCTCAAACTGAGACGTTAACAGTTCCAGCTTACTTTCTTTGACTGTTTCGTCACCTTCATGTGTACAGATAAGCCTGTTCCATGCATCTTTAGCCTCTTCACAGCCTTGCACCCGACGAAACTCACTAGCATTTAATGCCATGAAAATAGCATTGAGTGCCTTGTTGTTATAATTTGCCAGCAATTTCTGTTCAGGCGTCCACTTTTCACGTGGCGTCAGTGATGTAACAGCAGTATCATCAGTACCTGTAGTAGTCAGAGGTTCTTTCCACCCTGTGACAACAGAAAGCCAGACTTCTTCTCCTAATGCTTGGAGATAAGCTCGCATACGTACTTTCCAATGACCAAAGTCCTTTCCACTGAATTGTGGAGGAAGACTTGAAGTAGCAGTCTTGTGAGATTCCATAAAGCACTATTGATCGTTAGCGTGAGCCTTTACGCTCCTTAACCAGCCCCCAGCGACTGATACCAATTGAGAAACTACAAATAGTGCTAGTATAACAATTGTAAATTCAAACAAACAATTAACCAATACGCAGAAAGTAAATAACACACAGAGATTTTTAACGTGGTAAAACCCAAACAGGGAAACGTCCACGGTTGTCCTCGTGACAACAAAATAATCCACTAGATGAAAAGAGATGTACAAACCTATCAACTACCTGCACTCACTGCGAGTTGATACTCCTGGTTATCTCTAACACCTTGACTTCACCAGAGCACCTTGATGTACGCACAAGACACTCGACTTCTTGATGAACACACAAGAAGACTCGAAGCCGAATTCACAATAACTCTTAAAGATCACAAAGATATGAATTGAGAAAAGGGGGAAGAAAGGGAATTGAGTTCAATAGCCACAAACAATTTCAATATCAAAAACCTAACCAAAACACATGAACTAGAAGAAGGATGGACGGCCAAAGAACTAACTTGTTCTATGGAAGAGAAACCCTATTTATACTTAGGGTTGGAAACCAAGGAAAATGGGCCGAAACAGTGCAAACCGACTTTGGACGTTCGTACGTCGATATGACGTTCGAACGTCGCCACACAAAAATAACCCTGCTGCCTACCATGACGTACGAACTCTCTAACTCGGTACGTATGTCTTCATACGAAACTCGTCTGCTGCCTACTTGGACGTACGAACGTTCTAACTGCGTACGTACGTCCTGACCAAAAGAAGTTCGCTGCTTCAGTGGACGTACGTACGTCCTAACTAGGTACGTACGTCCAGAACCCAATAACTTATCCTGGACAGAACTAAGAAACACGAAGGACACGAGACGACCATGCGTACATCTTGATTTTCCTAACAATGAATTCAAGGCGAGATAACCAAGGACACTTTGTCACAAAATTGATGTCAAACCACTTCGTGCTGGTTTCATGGGGGCCTAGGCAGCTGCCTAATTTGCTAAAGAATAGAGTTGCACCTGAGTTTATATATATAGCTTAAGTAAAAGTAATTTGCTGTGATGGTTCCTTCATAGTTTTTTTACTATTGAAACATAATTTTCATTAATTTTATGTCTTTTGGTTTAATATACGGGTTAAAACATAATTTTCATTAATTTATTTTTTTTAGTTTGTAACTTCTCTTAAATATATTAACAATAAATATTTAAAAAAGGAAAAAAAAACATGGGAATCACAAACGTTGCACGTGCAATTTATTTAATAATAATAATAAGTAGAGATAAGTAAAATAGAATCACAAATGTTGCACGTGCAATTTATTTAATAATACTAATAGGTAAAATAGATTTATTTTTTTGTTGTTGGTTCGTTTGATTGGTGGAATTTTGTTGGTGAAGAAAAATAGAGAGATGGAGTGGGTTAATGGAAAGTGTACGTATTCCTCTTCTTAATTAAGTAACCAACTATTCAATTTTATTGATCACTTAACTCGGTCATTAAACATGGTATGTTGTTAAAGTTTTGTGAACAAGTTTTGTGACGCCGACGTATGTCCTAACTAGGTACGTACGTCCTAACTAGGTACGTACGTCCCTGAATGAAAAAGTCTGCTGACCAACTCGACGTACGTACGCCCTAACTAGGTAGGTACGTCCCTGAAAGAAGAAAGTCTGCTGACCAACTTATGGTACGTACGTCCTAACTAGGTACATACGTCCAAACCTTAACAAGAGTTTAGTCCAACTCAAGGTACGTACGTCCTAATCAGGTACGTACGTCCTGTACCAAACAACAATCTGACAGTCATGATGAGAGAAGGGATACTCGGGACGACGCTCATACATCAAGGTATTCCTAATAATGAGATCAAGGTGAGATAACCACGGACACACGAAGTCACAAAATAATGTCAAACAACCGAATGTCGGTTTCACAGTTTTGTATAGAGAACAAGATTTTTTTTTTTTTGCAACATGCTCTGTTGTTACAGTCAAATAGAGAACAAGTTTATTTCATATTGAAGAACTTCAAATTACAGTTCATTTTGCACACACAAATTACCAGATAGAAACATAACATTTTGCACATTTTCCATCAATTCGAATCTTTATAGTTGAAGTAGTAGGTTTCTCTTCAATCTTCTCCTTCTCAGTCTTCATCTTCTCTTCCTTTTCCTTCTTCTTCTTCTTTGCTTCCTCAAACCATTCAAAACCACCACAAATTGGTTGGTTTGCACACTTAAAAAATCTGTCCCCTTTATTGCTTTCTTGACCACTTACGAAAAGCTTCATAGGATGTTATTTGCACCTCACACATTGGTAATTTTTCCAGGAGCAGTCATGCTTCCAATGATCGTTCTCGCCGCAAAAAAAAAACATCTTAAATCACCTGCAAAAAAAAAAAAAAAAAAATTCAAAATGATAACAGTTTCACAAATTAAAAACTCAAAATTGTAGTAACAAAACTAATCAATTGTTTCAAAACCTTCGAAGAACTTGAAGACGCCATTAATCACCTTCAATTTTGTGTTTTTGATTTGGGAAAAAAATTAGGTTTTTAAAGAGAGAAGATGATAACCCCAACGGCTATAGGATCGACGGCACAGATTACATCTCGAAATTAAAGATAGATCTATGGTTTAGATTGAAACAAGGCAATTTCAAAATTTTAAAAAATGAGGGTATTATTGTAAGTTCCCAATTTCAGAATTGATCAAATATTGTTGACTGTGGTCTTTAACTGAGTCAAACTGTTAAAAGGTGGGTCGACCAATTTTTTGCAAACATAGGTGGTATTGACAAATCAGGTGGTAAAAGTAGGGTGTATCAGCAAAATGGCCCTTTTTTATTGTGTCGTGGCATGTCTAATGTGTCGGGCATGTAATGGAGTTTGCTCTATTTTGGAATATTTAAATATATTTTTTTTCAAATAATTATGTACTTTGTGATAGGCTGGCTTGGCCAGTAATTCTATGCTGATAAATTAAACCCACAAATAAAACTTACAAACTAATGTGTCTGTTGATGTGGCATGGACACGTCAGCAGCTCTTGGCACCATGACGAAGACAACCAACCAACAATGTGAATTTCATGCTCTAGTTGGTTTATTTGTATGAGAATGCAATATAGTTGGAATTGTGTGTTTTCTTGAATCATTTACTTATACTTTCATGGTTAGAGTGTTAGACAATTTAATCATGTCATATCTAACAAGAAAATAAGCATATAAGTTATGCTTTTTCGTCAAAGAAAATTATAAGTCTTTGAACAAAGATGAAGATTGAAAAAGATTACAATAACGAAAAAACAAAGATGGAGATGAGATATTGGAGTAGACCTAATCATCAAAAATAAAGATACTGTTTTAGTTCAAAACACAAAATGTGTATTGCTGTTTTGGCAATAGGGTAAACCTTTGTATCACTACACTAGTGATACATCACTACCGAAAAGTATTATTTCATCATTTGAATAAATCTGATAATTATGTGACTTTATGTGTTTTGGAAAAGAATTTAAACAAAATATGTTGCCAATTTAGTGCTTGCGAAAAGATTAAGAATGTCAAAATTTCATATCCTTGGACAAATAGCAACTAAATATTCCACTGCTGCTCAATTCACAAATTTGCATGGAAAAGAATAAGGGAAATTTTGACTTAACCCCCCAAACAATGAACATCTTTTGATTAAACCCCCATATATTCAAAAAATTTGACTTTCCACCCCACCGTTTGATTCCGTTAGATTTTCCATCCAAACCTAATTTTAACTTCCCTAAATACCCCTCTTTCTATTATTAGTCAAAACCCCCTAATTAAAACCAGTTTTGTTAAAAGATGGAAAATTACCCTCTTTTTTTCTATCTTATCTTCTTCCCATCTTCTTCTTCTTTTTCCCATCTCATTCTTCTGCACATCACCTTCACCAAAAAAAGTAATTAGAATCTGAAATCGATCTCCTTCTTCATCACATCTCACGACTGTTTCTTCTTCTTCTCCACTTCTTCTTCTTCTCCATTTCTTTTTTTTCAAATCTTGAATTTGTCATTTGAAATTGAAGCAATCGCAAAATGAACAATGGGGAAGGTGGATCTAAGGTAAGGTTATAAGTGTATGAACAATGGGTACTCTTCTTCTTCTTCTTCTTCTTCTTCTTCTTTTTCTTCTTAGATTTAATTTTTCATTTCTATCAACTATTGATTCTGGTTCTGGGGGGTTATGTCAAATACATACAAATACAACGGGGATTTTCTATAAACTAATTATTGATTTTAATATTAATAAAAAGAGGGGTATTTAGGGAAATCAAAATTAGGTTTGGATGGAAAATCTAACGGAATCAAACGGTGGGGTGGAAAGTCAAATTTTTTGAATATATGGGGGTTTAATCAAAAGATGTCCATTGTTTGGGGGGTTAAGTCAAAATTTCCCAAAGAATAATCTATAGTAAGGATTTGCGCACCAACAACTGCCCCATGTGGTTGTGGTCATTGGAAGGGTACATATCATGGGAATCCTTCCAAAATTCAGAGCTGGGATTAGCTTTAAATTTGGGAATGATCCGTTCTGGAATGATATATGGGTTGGGAATACTTCCTTGGCAACACAGTTTCCCCTCTTCTTTACACTTGCAATTTTAAAAAATGCTAAAGCCTGTGATGTTTGGCTCAATGCTGATGATGATAATGGTACTCAGATATTGGGAACTGGAGCTGGTCATGTAGCTTCACAAGTCTATGTTTAAGTATGCTGGATGAGAATTACCTGGCAGCAGATACTTATTTTAAGATGATTTTCTATGTTTAACTAAGCAGACTTTGGTGAATAGAGGGATGAATATTTTCTACTTCTTGTGGTCTATGTGATATGATTCAGGAGTCAGCTTCTCATTTGTTTCTTCTTGTTTGAAGCTGTTACAGCTGTAGTCTCAAGAGGAGATTTTTCTGAAGCTATATGCAGTGGATACTAGCAGTTGGTTTGCTGTGTGGCTGTCAAGACTGGCAATGTGCTGATGGTGATGTGGTGTGGCTACCATATGTAGTCCCATGGGTTGTACGGAGAATTCCAAGGTTTTCAATGACACACCCCTGTTTTTTTTTTGATAGAATGACACACCCCTGTTGAATCCCCAAACAAGTGCAATATAATGGAATAAACAAACAGTAAATAAATCAACAAGAATTGTAAAGAACATAAAGAAATTTTTACGTGGTAAAACCCAAACTGGGAAACATCCACGGTTACCTCGATCGGTAACAAATCAATCCACTATGTTGTAAGAAATTACAAGCCTATCAAGTACTACTGCATACACCTGCTACTTGACAATACCGGCTATCTCTAACACCCTTGGATTTCACCGGCGAACCTTGATGAACACACAAAGATCTCGAAGTCTAGAAAGATAGATTGCTCCTTTAGTATCCCTTGATAGTCACACAGTCACACAAGGAGATCGCGAAGCCAATATGCACTCACAAAGGAATATGGATAATAATGGGAGAAGGAAGAATCAAGAAGAAGAAGAAGAATATAGAAGATGAAGATGATGTTTTTTCATTAACAAACAAACACTCTCAATGGAGGAAGAGACGGCTAGAGAGTTAGGTTTTCTAATGAGAGAAAACCTATTTATATGGACTCTAGAAATAAACACAAGTCCAAAGGACGAAACAACTTGCTGGAAGAATTTCGTTCGAACCTAAAGGTTTCGTCCGAACCAAATACCAGTTTTTTCATGAATAAAAGATCTGGAAGAATTTCGTCTGAACCAAAGTGTTACGTCCGAACCAAATCTTGACAGATTGAAAACTAAGAAACTAGAGACACAAGATGATAGAGAAAGGAATAAGGAATGAGACACGTACCAAGGTTCAACCTGTTAACAATGAAGTTCGGGCGAGATGGCCGATGACACAAACACGAAATGATGTCAAACCATGAAACCAAATGTCGGTTTCAATCTCCCTCTTTGACATTCATTTTGTGACAAAAACCTATGACTCTAAATGCACTTATAATATGTGCTTACAAAATCCAAAATAAACCCCACTAGCATTTATGGATCATGCTTACATCATTACACTTAACCCTTCACCAAACACGAAGAATAAACTTTCAAGAAACAATCTTCAAGAACACCAACATAAGCTTCAATTACAACCAAACAATCAAAAGAGATGAAGTAGACCATCAAACCCAAAACTTTCATCAATCAGAGGTAGTGCGGAAGCTTTAAGCCAGAAACCATATCAGAGAATCAACGGAAGCTTTACGAGCTACTCCCCCATAACTTATGAATTCCAACATTTAATTCTTTTTCTCCCCCACAAGTGTAGCACACCTGAAACACAACCCAAAATACACTAACGGGAAAAAGAAATGTGTTAGTTTTAGAGTCAAAACCATCTCCCCCTTTTTGTCACAAATGAAGCACAAGGTAGAAACAACTACCAAACACACTAACAAAAGGAAAAATGAAAAGAAAAAAACAAGAAGAATTCCATTAATAAATCGAAAACCCAACAAGAGAACGAGAGTGAACCACCAACACAAGAAGAAGATAATGAGAATTAGATCACAAGAGAAGAAGAAAAAGATTGACAATGATCATCAATACCAAAAAGATCGAGCGATGAACCCATGTAAGAAAATCACACAAGTTTAAAACGTAGAGAAAAAACAAGATAAACATGATCACAATAAGAGGAGAAAAGAGCTAACAAGAAAGAATTAGAAGAATATAGATAAGAAGATAAACAAGAGACTCGCTAATATATCACCTGAATCAATTAAACACAAGAAACACATATACTCCATCCAATCACACAAAAGCAAGAAGGATAACGCGATCAAGTAAATACCAACATCAAGAAGATAGGTCTCTTGATCAATCTACATCCATAATTGAGAATCCTGAATAAATAACTTCCATGACCAAGAAAATGTTGAAACCAAGAAAAAAAGACTAAGAAAAAAAAAAGTATGACTTCATAGAAAGAAGAATGATAGTAGAGAGAAAAAACAACAGACAAGAAAGAAGAAAAACTATGCAAGAAAAAACCTGAAATATGCTCTATGTCTATAACATAAACCTCTTACCATCACACTTACCCATTATCCAATAGTTGGAATGAAGAAGGTCACCGACACCTGAGTCATCTAACATGGGACATGCGAAATTAGCTTGACAAAAGAAAGATGATCGAGCAAGCATTCAATATCACCAAGCAAGGTAAAAATGATCAAAATATGCCGCCGTGTCTACCAAACAGACAATCTATAAACATCAACAGTTAATCCATGTAAACAGGAGAAATATAAGAATAATGTGCAATTGACAACTACAACTCCCATACAAATGCGCTGCAGATAGAGAAAAACTTCGTCAATATATGAATATAAGAACAAAAGAATAAGAGATCACACAGGAAAGTAAACAATGAGCAAAAAGCAAGAAAAAATGGCCAATTCTTAGAGACAAAGAAAAGACAAACACCAACTAGGAGGACCAAACAGTATAATATGACTGAAGCACAAAGCTGCAAACCAACTTTAGACATCTGTATCTACCAAAATGCTGACACCCTGAAGATGTTCCATACACCGTTGGAAAGCTGGGAGAGTTTTCTATCCAACCCAAAAGACGAATCTCCATTTCGATCAACCAACACAAAGATATGACTGATCATTGACAAACAGTTTCTTAAAATAGGAAGATCAAGAACTTTTTTTCCTGAACATGTTCGACACTTGACAAAATAGGTGGTGTAGCACATGAAAGAACAAATGGTAAGGAGTGAGGATTGAAGATCGAGTGTTGAGCTTGCTTGTCCATTCCCTGAAACTAAACACAAACTAAAAGCACAATCAATTGAATCATGTTAAGAAAACTTCAGAAGAACCATCAACACAAATAATGACTATAACTTTATGCATAAAAGCTAAACAACCAGAAAACCATGTAGAACCAGGTTCCACAAAAACAAGAGACGAACAAACAGAGAACAAGAAGAAGATGACAAAAAGAAAACATAGAATGACCTGAACCGAACGACATACAAGGAGACTGATAACAAAAGAAGTCGATGAAAAACATTACAAAAAAGTCTTAAACATTGACAAAATTCTAACCCATACAAAACCGGAACAATATATAAAGGCACGAAAAGTGAAGCATCCAAGTGAATTAAAATGCATCATAGACCAAACCTCGGTGTGTGTAAGAGAGATGAAATGCATGATAAAAGAGAAAGTGCACCACAATACCAAACCTTTGAGCACCTAGAACAGTGAATTATCAATAAAAGAGAGAAATATTAGTATATAATGAGCCTAAAACATAAGAACCAACTTAATATCCCTGTAACAAACAAGTTCCAAAATAGAAGAAATAATGGATACGGTACTATTCCAAACACAAACTCATGGCATGCACATTCACTCAACTTTCGCGCATGTGGTGGAAAGAAATCCACAACCTTAACTTTTCTCTTTGATTTTTATTTGAAAAGGTTTGAAAAGAAGACATGTCATTCCCGTGTGGGAGGGATTATTTACCTCCATCTTTTCACAATACACGAGGGTAGGGTGTAGCCTACATCTTTTTGGCAAACACACCCAAGAAGTACAATACCATGATAACGTGCAACACAATTAAGAACTAACATCTCTTGGGTTCATCCGTCAGAGCATGACCCTCACAACCCCAATGGGTTCCTAGCCAACTGATACTGCTCCCAAGACAGTCAAATGGCTGGGGATTTTACTAGTTATTGACTACTTACAAAAGGTATAACTTGAGGAAGATGAAGCCGAATAATAGAAGAAGTCAAAGAGACAATAACCAAACCAAGGATATTAGAAGCTCAATGAAAAAATAAGAACTTAGGAGATATTCATATTCTTTGAGCTCAAAGATAGATTTAAGTGATGCCCAAAAACTCCAATCATGCATGCAAACCGTGCATAGTACAGATGAACGAGGAAGAGTGCATGATACAAACTAATAACATACTCGGAAACCATATAAAAAAAATGTGCCCAAACATATTGAACAAAAATATAGAAAAGAAAAAAGAAAAAAAAAAAATCTGGAACGATTTCATTCAGACGAAACAGTCACGACCGGAGAAAATAACAGAAAGAAGAAAATGAAAACGATTGCAACAAACCACATTAAAAACCAAGATACAGACAAGATTCTAACCGAACAAAAGCACAAGACAATTCGAGGCAACAAAAACGAAGAAAGAGTTTACCCAAAAAGAAGAGTGAGCACCAAAAACCAAACACCATGAAGAAGGAAAGAGAGAAAAACACCAACCATGTAGCCTATGCAATAAAAAAAAACATAATACAAATAATACAAGGCTAGACACAAACCATAATCAACCCAAATGTTGAATACCGCCAGACTTTTGCAAGTGGAGATTGACTTTTAACCTGTCTTTTCTTACCCATACTTGTTTGATACCCGGCGTACTCATCTTAGGTGTAGAAACGATATGAGATTTTTCCTTACCAAGCTTTACAAGAGACTTGTCCTTAACTAACTCCACCTTAGTCTCCGACTTCCTTTTGTTGGAGTACCTATTTTTCTTAAACCTATGACAAAAAGCATTAAAATTCCAAGGTCTAGAAAACACACAAGTAGGAACATAAGAATCAACATGATTATAATTATAAGGAACACGAGAATAACACCTAACATGTTGATTATAATCCCAACAAAAACTAGCCAAATGACCATCTCTACCACAATAAGAACAATGAAAAATATTAGACTTACTCAAAGAATTCTTATAAGGAGATGTGGTACTAGAAGATGAAACATGTATGTCACCATTGTATTTGTGACATGGTGCCTTAACAAGACCGATACCTCCATTATGAGAACAATATGGCTTACGAGCAAAAACAACCTTACCATTAGCATTAGACTTAATCTTTTTGCCAAAAACATGCTGAAAAGTATTAATATTAAGTATAGTCTCAATAGGTGGGCTAGGCAAAAAAGCTGGCAAACTAGATTCTACAAATGTAGTCACATCAGATGGACTACTAGAATCTATAGTCGAGGGGTCAAATATAGCCTTATTAAAACCCTGCAATTTGAGTTGAGTAGATGCAAAATCTTTCTTGGTTACCTCAAACTCAACTAAAAGGGATTTATATCTCTTTTCACCTTCATAATTAGCCTTCTCCAAATCTGCAATTCTACACAGCAAGTCATGTTTTTCTTTTTTCAAATAATTGAGAAATAGAAATTGCATCATCTACAGCAGAAAGAATTTGTTTTTCAAGAGTCTCAACTTTATCCTGCAAAGTAAGATTAGCCTTTTCCAATTTTTCGATTTTGGATTCTTAAACTTCCCCTTGTAGTAACTAATCTTCTGCACAAGATCTGAGTATTTGTTCTAAAGAATCAATCATATTTTGCAAAACACCAGTATCTTCAAAACAAAATTTATTAGAATTATTAGAAAATCTATCTGCAGAGAAAGAAGATTTAGCTTTAGTCATTATCGTTGCATTTAAAGGATCTACGCGTGAGCCATTACAGTCCATAACAAGCGCCCTACGACTGATACCAATTGAAACCCCAAACAAGTGCAATATAATGGAATAAATAAACAGTAAATAAATCAACAAGAATTGTAAAGAACACAAAGAAGTTTTTACGTGGTAAAACCCAAACTGGGAAACATCTACGGTTACCTCGATCGGTAACAAATCAATCCACTATGTTGTAAGAGATTACAAGCCTATCAAGTACTACTGCATACACCTACTACTTGACAATACCGGCTATCTCTAACACCCTTGGATTTCACCGGAGAACCTTGATGAACACACAAAGATCTGAAGTCTACAAAGATAGATTGCTCCTTCCATATAAAAAAAATGGTTCCGATTATTAATTATTGTGAAATTAGATTAAGTTTTTTACTTAAAAATAAAAATACACCACAGATATGGTATTTATAATTAATAATTGCTTACGATGGTTACCTTGTTCTTCCTAACCAAGTAAGCTCTTTCATGGTGGCATTTTGACTAAGAAACAAATTGACATGCCCAATATCAAAAAACCAAAATGCATTTCAGATTTTTTTGCAAGATTGTGATCACGAAGAACCAAGTAGTGAAGCAAAGAAAAAAACTCTCACCAAAAAAAATAAAATAAAATGCGACAATAAAATAGTGTGTGAGCTTTGTGAAGAAAAAGACCATCAATCTCAAGTCTGTCCTTACTTTTGAAATCTATATACTATATAATAGTGGAGCCTAACAAGTGCTACATGGCGTGTTCTCAACAACTTCAGAATAGAACTTAAGCCCAACTTTAAGCCCAATTGAAGCCCAGTTGTAGTTAAAAAAGAAATCTACCTTTCATGTAAAAGAAAGATTTATAGAAACTTTAAAACCCTTTAGAACTTGATTCTAAATCTATTTTTCCTACTAAATTCTTTTTCTATTTAAAATCCTTAATTCATATATAAAAACCATACTAAATACAAAAAATATTAATTATAAATCTCTACAAATTTAGGTTAAGAAGGGTATTAAAAAAAACTCGGTTCAACAAATCACTTATAAAGTCATTATAAAATCTCTACAAATTTAGGTTGAGAAGGGCATTAAAAAATGTTCGGTGATTTTCCATTTTATTGAATAACACAAATCCCGGTGCGTAGCACGGGTTCAACAACTTGTTCACAATAGAATGCAAGCTGCTAAAATCTAGCAAAGAATGAGTCCTATATCCCATTTAGCCCACCCTCCTTATGAATTAGTCCTGTTTGACTTTGGCTTTAATGATTAGTCCCATTTTTTAATATTATTTAATTTTAGATCTTTTTTTTTGACAAGAGTTATTAACTAATCCTTGACTCAATTTATCCCACTAAAATTTTTAAAATTTATATTTTTAAATGGCAATACTACCCTTTTAAATCATTTTTAACCATTTCTTCAATTAATTATGCAATTCTAAAAAGTTGATAACTATATAACTATGCAATTCCAAAAAATTGCTAATCATTGACACTTGCAATTCAAAAAAATTACTACTTGAATTGGGTAACTAATTTAAGTCCACTAGGGTTAACTACACCCATACATAGGTTATATTTAATTATTGACATGTGGTGTTTTGTGATTGGGTGTTTATAAATTAGTTGGGTAATTAATTCAAATCCACTAGGGTTAATTACACCCATACATAGGTTTTATAGTTTTTATTAAAACATACAAATTTTCTTTGCAATTCTAAAACATTGCTAACTTTATGTGCAATTCTAAAAATTTGTTAATGGCTTATTTATATGTGCAATTGTAAGAATAGCTAACTTTTTATTATGTAATTCTAAAAAATTGTAATAGCAATTCCACTAAATTGCAATATCACTAATATGCGGTTTCAATTTTTGATAGCAATTCTTGACAGCAATTCCACTTGTTACACTACCACTAACTTGGCAGTTTCCAATTCTAATAGCAATTTCAAACTTTAAATACTAGTAGTAGAGGGTATCATTGTAAACTAACTTTTGGTCAAAAAAACAGGACTAATAATTAATGTGCTAGTTTGACGGGACTAATTGATAATGTCGATTGTAATTTGGGATGGCTAATTTAATCACTGCTAAAATATGGTACAATGGTTGTGCTTGATTGCCTGGAAAAAAGAAGGAAACTGTATTTTGCAAAGTTTTTCTAATTTGCACGGTGCTTGGTGTGGCAATATTTGTGGTCCCTACCGTAAAATTTTATACGAAACCGTAAACCACGTTAGCAATTATTCCGAACAACGGAATCTTGTGGAAACTTGTGATCCCCGTTGTCTCTCTCCACTCTTTGGTCTGAACTTATGGTCCCATGCTTTAATCTGTCTCCACGTGTTGGTTTCCAACTTAGTTACTATGTTTAATCAAGCACCCACTACTGAAATAAAGGGAGATTTTTTATAAACTTTTGTTTAGTAATTTTTCACATCTTGTATTTACACAACTTTTCCCTGTAAACAAACACAGCCAATATGTAATGCAATTCAATTAATGAAATACGTAATTCTGCAACTACCATACAAAGTAATTCAAATCACAAATAATATACTGATCAGTATACTATTCTGTAACTACTAATTCTAAGCAATTCATATTATAAACAAAAATTTCATTAAGATCGAAAAGGTAGCATGATCCCAATATAGCCAGAGTGTTATAAAATTCTATAACCAAATGTAACAAGTGACTAAACCAATGTAACCAGATCACAAAAGTACACATTATGTCCAACTACATGCCTGACTCAACATTTCAAGAACACGTACTGCTAGAATGAAACACCAACATCTAATCTTCCTATCACCAAAATCTGTGGACGGGTCGACATCTTGCACAATCCCCCTAGCAACAACCTGTAGAGGCCAGCGACAACCACCACGTATATCACATTCCTTACCAATGTGGATACAGTCCATCTGTAAGTTAAAGATATTAATTAGCATATCATTTTTGTGAAATTTTTGACATTTTAGAGAGTTTAGAACCTGAAGGTTTACTTTCAAATATTGAAAACTTACTGTAGCAGAGTGTCTAGAAGCTAAGTATGGGAAGATGGTGATGAAATATCTGGTTTAAATGTTCTCCCTTGCATAGCAAACAATGTTCTGATCTCACTCATGTTTGCATCCATTTTGGCCTCCATGATCTCGACCCTCTTCTCCAGCGCAGAATTTCTCTCTATCAACGCTGCGTTCTTTTTTAACACGGGCTCCATCATTTGAATTTGTGTTTTACAGACTCCAGGTCCCATGCCTCGAAATCGACCTTTTCCATCTCTTCCAACAGTCTACACTAATGAAACCATTTAACATTTAAAAAAAAATGAAATATATATATATATCTTGTGTTTATAACAAAGTTAAGTCTCCATACATTTGCAATTGCGTCATTAATTGATGTCGCTAGAGATTCAGGGTGCTCAGAGATCTAGTTATCGATCGAATCCTATAAGCACAACGCAAGTAAAAATTGTCGGTAAGAATTCGGAAATTTTGAAATAAAAATCATAGCATAAAACTTTATTTGAATAAACCGTCATCTCAGGGCATTGTGGAGTTTTATCCTTCTTGGTGTGAAGGGCCTTGTATGAATCTGCTCTTCCCACCTGGATGACAGGTATACCTCTCTCAACAGCTATCCTTCTTCGAATCACAGATGCTCAAGTCCTACAAGAACATGAAGGCAACTTTTGTTTCTTTCGATTTTCCACATTTTTTCCACTACTAGTCTACACATATTAAACATGAATGCATCTTTTACTATAGCCCCATCATGCCACAAATCATTCAACTCTTTAACCAATGGCTGCAAATAAACATCAATATCCTTCCCTGGTTGTCGTGGCCCTTCAATAAGCCCTGTGAGCATAGTAAATTGTGGTTTCATACACAACCATGGTGGAAGGTTGTAAGTTACACACATCAATGGCCATGAGCTGTATGAAGTACTTAATGAACTAAAGGGGTTGAAGCCATCGATGGCTAATCCCAACCGTACATTACGTGATTTAGCCGAAAAATCTGGGTATATAGTATCAACTTGTTTCCACGTTCCTGAATCAGTTGGATGTGACATCTTGCCAGGCTTAGACTTTCCCGTGGAATGCCAACACATTGCTTTCGCCACCCAATCAACACTATACAATATCTTTAATCTATTTGTAAGTGGAAAATAACGGAAAACCTTTGCGGGGACAAGTAGGACACTTAGATTCTGATTTATATTCTTCCCAATATAAGATGCAATCATTTCTACATGCATGAATCTTCTCATAAGTTTGTCCTAAGTCAGTGATTATTTTATCTGCGCAATAGGTGTTCTCGGGTAACTTATTACCACGTGGAAGTACAGCTTCAAGTAATTGAAGCAATTCCGTAAAACTGTTTTCAGTCCACCCATGTGTGATTTTCAAATTAAACAATTTGATAATAAACCTAAGAACACTAAACTCTGCGGATCCATCATATAATTCACTCATAGCTTCACGCAAATTTGCAATGAAGTTTATATCCTCGATACTTCAACCTCTCTTTGATCACGTTCAAGAAGTGTGTCCAAGTTGTTAGGACTACAACTTTCAGCAACAATATTAATAGGCATCATCCATGTTTATCTCATAGTTATTTTCAGGAATATTTGATCTATTAAGATTGCGAGCCTCTATTATTTTCTCACCATGCACAGACCACACTTTATGTGTAGTATCAAACCCATATTTATAACAATGCACTGTGACTTCATCATGTGTCTTTGCCACACCCTGGTTTTGACATTTCCCACATAGACATGGTATGACTGTTTTATTACGATGGTGTATCTTTGTAAACTCCACAAAATCCTTAATTCCATCAATGAAAAACTTATCAGGAAAACTCAAATGAATCCAACTCTTATCTATTGAGCATGAGGCTTCCATTAGTGTATCAAACATATAACAAAGAAAAGTTCATGAGAAAAGAAAGAATTATTTAAACTAGAAGTTATTAAAATGAATATGGAATCCAGATAACCCTAAAAATACATGGTATATTGAATCAAAAGAATAGTCATTTCAAATAAAAGAAAGAAAAAGGCTGTCACTAATTTTTGAAGTCATTGCATCAAATAAGTAGTTGCTAAGGAAAAATTGAACAAAAAGTGGCAGACAATATCACTACAGTCTCATCATTAAGGAAAACAAGAAAGAAATTAAAAAAAAAAAAAAAAACTGTAAGCAAAAAATATTAACCATAAAGATCATGAAATAAGGTGTGGGATTTCTGTAACTAAGGTGTCCAATTGTGCTGGTCTTGCTTATCAATATCATAATACACAAGGCACACACGTATAAAATGAAGGCTGCCATCACATGTCATAAGGTATAATGAAAAACAGTTGAGCCTAAACCATTTAAACATTTGAACAAAAGTGGCAAACACTATCAACAAACAGTTGAGCCTAAACCATTTAAACAATATTAATTTGTTGAGGAGTTCAAAGTTGACATGTCCAGCCATGCATCTGTATGCGACACCGAGCCTAAACCATAAAGCCAATCCATCTGCTATCAAATCATCTGGTACCGCAGTACCCCAGTCATGCATCTGTATGCGACACCGAGCAATACTCTCCGCAGACTCATATGGTTGGTGACATAGCACCACTGAGTGTACTTCTCTATGCGACACCGAGCAATACTCTCCGTACACCCCAGGGACGTCTCCCCAAATTCAGACTGTTCAAAACAGTCTCTGGCTCAAAAAGCCCTTTCACACAAATCCATCCATACATTCAATTAAATGCATCTTAACTATCATTACGCATAAATTTCAAAATATATGATCTCACATTTGGCATGAAAATTATACATGCATAATATCACCAATAATCTAATAATTCATTGCAGCGTCAATTAGGAGTTATGACAGTCAATATCATGTTAGAATCAAATCAACACACTAACATGCTTTCCTATCAATTTTTCAACAATAACCGAATAATGATATCAATTTCATGAAATCAAAATCAAACAAATTCAATTAATACGCATAACCGAAATTGTAGTATAACAATAGCATACTCTTACACCCACTAACCTCATCTATCTCCTAAAAACAAGAAAAAATATCAAATCATGCAACTTACCTCCCTTCGTGACGAAAACACTATAACAACGAGCTATTAACACGAAATTCATAAAATCGGAGATCCCAAGTATCAAATCCTTAACTTATAAGAAGTTCTTCTTCTTCTGATAGATTTATGCAACTTTCTTTATCAAAATTGAAGTATATAGTGTGAACTCTACCAAAAGGTTATTTTCTTTTGATCTATATCAACAAAAGGTTATAAGCATATATATACTAAAGTAAGTCGGTTTTAATTTCCTTCCTAACTAAGCTAAGTTATTAGCAAACAACATAAGTCGGTTCATTTCAATCCTATCTGGTGTGAACATACCAACTGATTTGGTTTTGAGTGTGAACATGCTTTGGACTGCCACCTAAGCATATCATATAACATGAAATTCAACATACTAAGAACTAACTAGCAAGCAGGTCACTGTACAAGGTATTACAGATTGTGTGGAGCTTATTTGGGTTACAATACTCTCCACGTAAGTACTCAACAATAACACAAAGAACATGTCATCCACTTTCATGCCTTCTACTTGGTACAGTCTGTTTCTAACATGTTTATCTTTTGCTTGTTAGATTGTCAAATGAGAAATCAGAAGCAAGAACCTCTGAAACATCATTGGAAGTGAACTCTAGTACCCTATCAATTAGCTCTGAGGTATTTTGCGAAATATATTTTACAGTAACATCTGGTTTTGTTTGTGTTTTGACATTAGCAGATACTCTACTGAATTTTATTTGCTAACATACTCGATTCTATGAAATTGACTCCTACTAGAAAGAGTGAGTGACTTCCTCAATCTGTGCATAGATTGTTACGAGTTGATGCGGAAGTGGTGGAAATATCGTATGCAGCCTGACATACTGCTTATGGTTCATTGCTGGCTTTCCATCGAAACTTTAATGTGTAAGTAAGTCCTGTTTGATCCTATTTAAGAATCATTGCCGTGGTTCTTCAAATCATAAATGTTGTAACATATGTCAATATAAGTTACTCTGTAGATTATATTCATTCGAAAATTTGCATTTACTTTGTATAAAACCACCCTCTCCATGATTCAATGAAACAGTGGAGAAAATATAGAGCTCGACAAACTCTTACTTTCATCTTTTTTTTTCTTTTCCTTTTTCTTTAATTTTAATTTTTTTCATTATATTCCAAGACCTGAAAGCTACTTCACAAGGTCCGAAGGTGTTACATCTGAAACTAGGCCAGTAAGCCGTACAATGAACAATCCCCGAAGGCTAATCCACCATGGAGAGATCCTCCTAATATTACATGAGTAAAATTCCTCTAACCATGGACAGGGATGTCTTTACCGACAGTGTTACCAGTTTTTGCCACTCTTACTTTCAACAATTATATTGCTCTCTTTTGATGCATTAATATGTATCCAAATCTCTATTCAGAATATATACTCGTATTTTTACTTTCAATAAAAATGATGATTGACTAAGAGTAGCGCGCTGTATAGGATATTTTAGTTCAGCTCGTTGTTAATCCTAAATATACACTATATATCTACATCACCTCAAGTTTATCTAGATCATTTTTAGTAAGATTGGTCCAAAAAAACCTAGTGGTCCTAGAAAGAAAAATGACGAGATAATTACTGTCTACGTCGTCCCATAGCCTATTAATAGAGCTCCTTTTGCAGTCTTAGATTATGGTACAAAGTAGGTTTTACTGATCTAGGCATCAAATTTTGGAACGTGGCTTCTTGTGCATCTTGGCATGGCATCCCAAACATTGTATTAGTCAAAGTAGCACTCTATATCTTTCCTGGTTAGGGAAGTTACCTAACCTAACCTGTTATCCATAATAAAGCCTAAAACTATCAATGAATTAAACACCAAGTTGAGGAATGAGTGATCTGTCGGTAGACATGCCGCTAGATTCCTGCAATTATCTGATGTAGTCTGAAGAATATATATTTTCAGCTGTCATTTTTTAAGCTCACTAAAAACTGTCTTGCACATTCGCAAATCCTCAATGTGATAACGATCACATGGAACTAGATTTTGTGCTGACATTCGGTATTCCTTGCTGGAACTAGATTTTGTGCTGAACTTTGAAGCATACTGACAAAACCCATTCTCTATATTCTTGTGTTATTCTGAGGAAGTAGCAGTGTTCTACGGTGGTAATGGTATTTCTTATAATTGTTCAATGGTTAGTTTTCGTTTAACCTAGGCAGTGTGATGGGTGTTTTGATGCTTCCTCTTTTTTCTTCTTCTTCTTCCCCTATCAACTCCTCCATTTCTTTACAATCAAAGATATATAGCACTTCAAGGTTTTGAAGCAGCTGCAGCAACCTAGATGACGAGAAGACATTCTTGAGATGATGACAATCACGGATTTTCATCTCCTTCAAGCAGAAGGAGCTGCTAGGAGTTGGAATCCCCTTAAAAAGTGTGTACAATTTGGGGCATTCAAAAATTTCTATCCTTTCCAGACGTTGTAGCCAAGAAGTAGAATGAATGTTGTTACACTCATCATCTTCGAAAGACCACGGCCATATACACCCAATGTTCATCAGGTGAGTAATATAATTGAACTGATGCTCCATAATAGCAGTGTGGTCCAATGGCTAGAAAAAACATTTCAACCCATTAAATTTGGCAGATCTAACAATTTGTACAATCATATTGTTAGAACTTATTGGCAAAACCAAATCAATACAAAAGATATCAGCCAACTCAGTTGCATAAACATGGGGTGAGTTTAAATCTGGGTAACAATGAAAACGCAATAGAATCCCCAGACAAATTGAACCTAATAATAATGAAAACGCATAAATTGTTCATCAACAACTTTCAATAAGCAAAATAGCTGAGTGCAACTTCAAAAGAGCCCCAGAGAATATATGAAAAAGTACAGTCCATAGATCTTCTGCAGCATCATAAGAAACCACTGGGAAAGAACTGCACTAATAATGTACTGTAACAACCAGTATGATGTACCACCCCTTCATATGAACTTATTAACTAGCTCAACTTTATGCACTGTTTTGCTCTTCAACGGTATGTCCAGGGTTTGCAATAAGCTCAAAGGTATGCCCTTTTGTGTTATGCTGATTGACAAAATCTGAATGCTTCGAGGGAGTATTATAACACTCTTCACACAAATCGAAACCTATCCATACCTCAGTGCCAACAACACGTTCCTCATGACATTCCTTGCATTTGTATCGCCTTCCGACTATTGGCTTCATCTGTAGAGGTCAATTTAGGTGGTAAGAGAAGACTAAAGGATAAAGCTACAAAGAGGAAAGTACTGCATGTCTTAAAACTTTACACAAACTTCGGCTTGCTGAATGCAGTTACAGAAAAGCTACAAAGAGGAAAGTATTGCATGTCCGACACACTATGACGCTAATGCTAGATATTTCATATTGCTTATTACCGACATTTTCTTATCGTAGAACAATACTTTAACAAATCTAGGTATATAATCCTTGTTTAGCAAAACCCCAAAAACAAAAATTAAAAACAAGCTAGCCAGACAAGAACATACAATCTATTATCAGAACAAAATTATCAATCACAGACCATTAGCGGCTTGTCTGGATAAAAGTCCCCTGAATTTTACTTGAATTTTAAAGAATAGCATCCCAATATGAAAATGCAAGGAGGTTACCTGACAATTATCACATCCAATTCCAGAATGTACATTTCCTGCACATGAGACAATAGATTGCTTTGTTAATGACAGTGGCATGATGTCTTCGGAAAAATTCAAAACCAACGGAATGGCAGACAGTGTCACCTCATAAGTCATAAGACATTTTTTGTTTGTAGAGAAACTGACAAGGTGCAGTGTTGATAGAATGGGTAGGGGTAGTCTAACAGTCCAACTCTATGTGTGATGCATATATGTAATATGTATGCATCTATATATCAATGTTTTAAATTATACGGAACTTAGCCCCTTTGCCACTTCATCCTCTGGTAGGGATGTCGACAAAATGCGTTATATGTCAAATATTTTGAATGTGGTAATCGGATCAACAGTATTGTTTATATGTTTAATCTACTCTTCAATTTTAGTTTATCTTTTGGGAATATCGTGATGAACAACACTATTTTTGGGTTCAGACACAGTGGCAGCAATCGGGGTTTAATTAGCTTCAATTTTGAAATATAGTTGACCAAAACATTGCACTTGCTTTTAATTAGCTTCAATTTGGAAATTGTTTTTGAATGAAATATATCTCCATTAAAGTCGAAACTTAATTAATCGTTGGGCAATGCGGTTTTCTATTTCGTTTTAGTAAAAACCAGATGACATATATAAATAGGCATACTTGAAGAAGTAACCAACGAATTACTTAACAAAAGAACAAATAATTTAATTAATGCAATTGATTGAATTAACCATTCAATCAACGAATTACCAACGAATTTACTCTAGTGAATGGTCAATTGATTTCAACGTTGTAGTGGAAACTTATATATAACATAACGTTTGTGTATTTGGTTGTGATTTGTGATAACGCTTTAGTTAACTAGTTGAACTGAAACCAATGCTCAAACACTTGCATTGTGTAGTTTGCCGATAATAACGAACTGAGTGCAGTAGTAGCACATACCGCACCAACAGACGCTCTTATGGTCAGCGCGTCGCGCGTGCAAAAATGTGAACAAAATGTTGACAGCTTTTTTGGTTAGAGTTGAAAAGAAAATCCACACAACACAATGTAGACAGGTTTTTGATTCTTGAAATAATAACTAGAAATTGGCAAATCTTTTATAGAGTTTATATTCATATCGATTTTGTTATTTGAAGAAATTATTACTAGAAATAAAATTTATAGTTCGTTTTAATAGACAAAACAAATTTAAGCATTTTTGACGAGTGAAAAGGTGAAAGCTTTTTGATTCATTCTACATACCTCCTTCTCCTTCTTCTTCTTCTTTTTCTACGAACAAATCAAAATAGAATTGAAGTAATTAATCAAAATATACTACAATAAAAAGAAAACAGAAAAAAATTTGAACACATTTGGAATGATAAATCAATCCATACATACCTTGAACTTCTATGAAGATGGGTTGAAGGATATTTTGGGGATATGAAGGATCCCATTCCAGTGAATCCCACCATTTTCTGGTTCCTTTAATTTTTTTCAGAGATGCTGGTGGTTGTATCGATTGATCTTCTCCCTTAAATTGAGGGAGCTTCTTTAATTCAGAACAATTGTCTACCCAAACTTCTTCGAGAGAGTCACAAATCATCACGCCCCTCCAAATGCTCTTCAATTTTGGTAGATTCCTAAACACCAATTTTTTAATCTTAGGGAATTGAACTGCGATGGGTGTTTCAACGTTTCTTCTATTTTCTTCTTCTTCTTCTTCACCAAACAACTCCTCCAATTCATCACATTGACCGACCCATATCTCTTCAAGGTTTTGGAGCAGCTGCGACAACCTAGATGATGATAAGACATTCTTGAGATGATGACAATTAGAGATGTACAACTCCTTCAAGCAGAAGAAGGGAGGAGGAATTGGAATTCCCTTAAAAAGCGTGTACAATTTGGGGCAATACCAGATTTCTATTCTTTCCAAGCATTGTAGCCAACAAGTAGAGATGTACGACGACCACCACCATATACACTCTATTTTGTTACACCTGTCGATTGTAAATGCTACAAGCTCTCTTGCATCCTTTATTAACCATCCCAACTCATTTAACTTTGTCAAATCATTGAACCAATTTATATCAACACGTTTAGTGTTTTGGGGGAAAAAATGGGCATTTTGAGCACTACCTTCGTCTGAGTAAGATAATTGAACTGTTGCCCTTGGAGGAAGACCTAGATGATATTCACCGTAATTGTACTGTCCTCCAACTGCTAGATAAAAACATTTCAACCCATTAAATTTGGATGATCCAACATAGCTTGCATAATCAGACAAACAATGAAAACTGGTGTTAAGATTCTCCAACTCTTCCAAGCTGAGCAATTCATTTGCAAAAGATTCACCGCTTCCAACGTCATACAATTTATCCACTTCTATGCCACCAAGGTACAACTCTTGCAATGCAGACAACTTTGATATTAATCCTAGTGGAATTTTCTTCCTCAATCTTACACAATGGAGGTTAAGGCAATTAAGTTTGCCCAACATTTCCATACCTTCAGGAAGTTCTTCAATGGCAGTATTATTAAGTTTCAACCTTCTCAACAGCACGAGTTTAGCTAGTGAAGGAACTTTCTTCAACTTCTTACACCAACTTAAACGTAAATCATGTAGATTCACCAATTCAGAGATAGAATCTGGCAACGATTCTAAATGATGATTTGGTTTGTACGAATCACATTGCAAATCAAGTACCCTGAGGCACTGCATATGGATAAAGAAATCGTGTGTTATACTGCTTATGAAAGGATTGCCTCCCAGAAATAAGGTAGAGAGATTCGGGCATCTTGGACTGATTGAAACCTCTGATATCCTATTCTTCATAAAAGAAGCCCTCTCAAGAACTTCTTCCCATGCCACTTCATTTGGTAATACTTCCAATAGTGAACCAGCTTTGACCATGAAATGCTTGCTTATGATACGAAGTGCCATGTCCCTGATCAGATCGTGCATTTTTACACCATCAGACATTTCGTCGTAGTTTTTATCATAGGTTTCAACACTTTCAAGCAAGCAATGGTCTTTTAGTTTTTTCAATATAAATTGGCCTTCAAGAAGCTCATCCGGTCTACTTCTTCCCTCGACCATACCATCCATGATCCAAAAGTCAACCAATTCCCTTGCTAAAATTTCGTAATCCTCAGGATACAATGCACAACATAAGAAGGATTTTTTTAGTTTTTCATTGGGCAACCGGTCATAACTGAATTTTAAACATTCAAAGACAATGTCTTCGCTATCTATGATTCGGTTGCTAAAATTCCTCAAATCATTCAAAGCAATTGTCCAATCCCTAAGGTCACCATTTCCTCTCATAGCTGCAGCTACTGTGATTACCGCCAGTGGCAAACCAGAACATTCCTTAGCGACCAACTTTGCAGTCGACATTACTTCAGGAGTAAGCTCATCAACTTTATCTAAAAACAACTCCCAAGCTTCTTCTTCAGTTAGAGTTTCAACCTTAACATTGGCTGCACGACATCCCATCTTATTGCAAACTTCTTTCTTCCTAGTAGTTATTAATACTTTGCACCCATTGTCTGTAGTGGGTTCAGGTATACCTATCTTGCCTAGAGGAAATTCTTGCCACATGTCATCCAAAATATATAGGATCCTTTTCCTCCGTTTCAACGCCTCATGTAACTTTCCCATCCTTTCTATTTCATCTTGTTCATTTGATAAATCTAAGTCAACCTTTTTCGCAATATCAATTTGTAATCCAGGAATATCCCTAGCTTTTGATAGAGTGACCCAAATAATCTTATCAAACTGATTAGACTTTTCTAGGATTCGATTATTTATAGCCATTGCCATCTTGGTTTTACCAATTCCACCCATTCCGTACACTCCAACCACTCTACTTTCGCCATCCACTAGAAGTTCCCAAACCTTCTCTAAAGATTTTTGAGCCGTAGTTTCCCCAACCAATTTTTGTGCAGGTAGTTCCACTCCAATCTTTGGTACTTGTGATGTGAGAGTGTCCTTTAATAATTCACTACCTGTGAGAGTAAGTGTATTCCCCTCCATGATCAACTCTGAGATACGTTGTCCTAAATTAAAATTTGAACAACATTTAGGTAACAGTCCCTTTAAGCAGCTTGTTGCAATTTTAACCTCTTCTTCAATGCGATCTGTGTCATCCAAAACATGTTGGAGATTTTGTAGCCAATTGTCCACAACATGTTTAGGAACTTCTCCTCGGTCGATCTTTGTCGTGTGTAACTTGTCATTTACATCACCTTTCAAAGAATTCAACTCTTTCTTTATCTTCATCAGCTTCTTAATTTCTTTTTTTACATTTACCATGTGCTTGCATCGTACAAAAATGGGGGTACTTACACAATTTTGTTGAAAGAAACAACTCAGGAGAGTACCAACTACACCAATAATTTCTGCCATCCCTGCAAATACACAAAATACAAGTTTAAGTTAACTAATGAATGTTAGAATAAGAACCCGACCAGTTTAATTTAACTAATCCACAACACTTTGCAATTTCATATTTCATGCAGAAGTTGATGCAAAACATCTTGACTAAGTCAATTTGAATGATAGTTTCATATTTCATACTTTGAGCTAGTATTGGTTTAGAATTCCTTGTCTAAGATGAACTTTTCTAAGTTCTATTTTTGCTATTTATGTGTTTTTATAGTAGTCTAGATGAGTCTTTGAGTTCTTCTATGTTTAAGAATACTTGGACATGTATTAGGAGCTTTAGTCAATTTCTACATTAGTTATCAAGAGTTCTATCAAAAAAAAAAAAAAACATTAGTTATCAAGAGTTATCTACATCATGAGCTCTAAAAACAAAATTTGTATTCAAATTATTTATTCAACTAGTATTGAAGTTATTTCTTATCGATTTTCTTTCAAGTTTATAGTGTTAGATTCAATTATATATCACGCTTCCTTCTACGTCAATTGGTATCAGATTCAAGAGGAATTCTTGAATGGATGGCTATTAACGAAGAAGCTAACCGTTCCCATGACGACAATAGTGGAAACTTCGTCACCCAAGAAGATTTGCATCGAAGATTTATTGAATTTGATGCAAAACATCCAACTAACTTTGCTTCTTTTGAGGCTCAAATTGCATCTTTGTGAAACCTTATTTTGGAGAATAAAAAAGGGAAGAGGAAATTCGGAGAACTACCACAAGATGTTGCTACTCTCCATTGCATCACCCATAGTGCTACTTCCAACAACCAGATTCTTCAAGGTACATACATGAACACCCCCACCAGTACTGTAAAACCTTTTTTTTTAAATTTCATTTAAGTTTAATTTGAAGTTATAAATAATTGAGTGCAAATCCCTAGATCAAGGGTTTATTAATAATTAGTATATATTTGAGGGACTATGGTTTAATAAACCAAAACTTGGAGAAAACATCCCACGAACAGATCTTGTTTGCCTGTAGTTCAGAATCAAGACCATAGTGGGATCACAATCTCAAATCGACCAGGTTCATTGGATGAACCATCTTAGGTTAGATTATTAGTTATATATCTGATTAGAAGTTGTTAGCAAAAAAAAAATAAAAAATAAAAAAAATAGAGAGAGAGAGAGAGAGATAGAGGGCGGCGCTGCGATCAGAGTTGCTGGAAGCAGAGTTGTATATATATATCACATAGGTAATTATTGATTGTCGGTCCTAATTTTGATATGAACTTGTTGACGAAACATAATGGAGTTGTGGTGAACACGGATATTAATTTTATTTGGCTATACATATGAATGATTGTAATGGCTATTAGAACAAAATTTATAAAAGGGATATTTTTGAAATGGAAGAATTTATAAGTAAATGCCTTGGAATGGCTTGATACCATGAATGGTATATATTCGATTTGGAAAAAAATAGAAAGGAATACGAAATAGACTTAAAATTTAATTATATTGTTTGACAAGGGTTGTGTGATTGTTTGATTAGTTTAGTTATTTTGGTAGTAGCCCAAACATTAGTACATTTGCCGTACCTGTAGAATTAGGTTAAGGAAATTGGATATCGCCTTAAACGGTTTAGCCTGCGGGTTGACTCTTGGAATATATTTTTAGGTATTTCCTAGACGGCTTAGCCCACGGAACTGACTCTACAGACCTTCATAGTTTTCGGGATTGGTCTGGGCGCCACATTAGAAAACTCAAGGGAGCTCTTAGAGATCATAAGTTAAGCATACGACGAGGCTAGCCAAATCTTGCAGGTGAGCACCACTTGGGTTTTGGTTTCCGCGTAGAGGTTCTTAACCATCGTCAAGGCACACTGGTGCAGTGTGGGTATGGCAAATGTGTGGAGTCCATCCTGTGGAAGGTGTACTAGTGATTGGACATAGATTGTGGTTTGTGTGATTGTTAAACCCGAGCACCGGCTAGAGGCCATGATGTGTTGATTCACTATTGGTATAATTCTAATTCTTATTAGTTTCTTAGCACTTGCTATTAATTAATACTATGAATGAAATGTATACTTGTGTTGTGAAACTGAGATAACTATGATAACATGGAGGAACCGTAGAATTTCATGTAATGGAAATTAATAATAATAATTGCGATGACGTTTTAGTTGATGGAAACCTATGAAAGTTGAAAGGATTAATAGTTTGAATGAACAATATATATTTTCTGTTATTATATGAGTATTATATGACTAATAATGTGTATGTGATTTAGCTTATTTTAATGAAGTCAATTATATTTGTCTACAAGGTATTAACTGTGTTTTTGCAGGTGGATAGGTCAACTAAATTATTTTGTCCAGGTGGACAAACCTATCTTTATAGACAGTTGGAGCTTAAGGTAATGTCATTTTTAGTATCGATTAAATGACTATGTAAATAGATATGTTGGGATTTATTATGGAATTAAACATATGATTACTGCTTGGATGAAAAGTTTAATATGATTGAAATGCTCGAGAAGAATATGGTTTTTGTGTATGATTATGGTTTTAGCCATAGGTGAAAATATCAGTAAAGGGCGGATATCCGATCCTCAAAAAAACGGAAAATTCCGCGGATATCCGACCTCATGTGTCGGATTATAAAGGTTTGGCAAATTCAAAAAAACCGGAAAATATCGCGGATATTCGCGAATATTCGCGAAAAATTCGGCAAATTGGGAGGTTTTCTGCACTTTCCGTGATTTTTTGAATTTTTCGATATATAAACATATAATTAAAAGAAAAACATACTTTACAAATTAAACACACGACAAATCATACAAGGAAGCTAAGACGGAAGTATTACACAAGATAGTTTTACTCGTTCGTGAAAAAATCGTAAATATCGGGCGGATATTCATAGAAATTTTATATGTTTACAATACAAGAACTAAACACAAACAACCTCATTACAACTCAACCCATAGTTTTATTTTAATAATCAAAATAAAAGACATGCTAACCCCAGAATGATAGACGCCCCTTGTCAAACCGATGAGCTTCGAGTCGCATACGTGTGGGGACGAACTCAGTACAATAATATTCCCATGACATTGTTTGCTCGTACGACCTTGGATACCAATTATTCATTACACAAAAACAAACCTTGGATACAAACAGTATACTGGTTTGCCAAAAGTGAGAGAGAACTTCACTTTGGCATGGGCGTGCTTTTTTTTCGTTTCTTTCTGATATATTGCTCTTGGAGGGCCATCAAGTTCGTCGCGAAAGTTTCCAAACGTCTAGGGCCTTTTGGACCTTTTTTTGATAATCTCATCGAAAATTCTACTTCGGGGGGATTAAAAATAAATGTGTTAATTTTAAAATTGAAAATTTCCAAAATTTCGATAAATATCGGTTTTTGCCGATTTATGCCGCGAATATCCGATTTATGCCGACCGGCATGGGGTGTTTTAATATCCGAATATATTCCGTGTGCCGTACCGTGCCGATCTCTGGAAAAACGGAAAATATCGCGAATATCCGCCCGGCACGCACGATATTTTCACCTATGGTTTTAGCATGGATGAATCGTCTTTTAACGTTTATTATGTCTTTAATCGTATGTTCGAACTTTAAATCCATTATGTTATTTTGTGGGAATAGATTTCTCCCTTGTTTACTCATACCAATTTTTATGTTGACCCATGTTGCTTTGTTTTGCACGGGAGTGTGTTCCATTTGGAATCCAGGCAGGAGAGGTTAGAGGTATGGAGCTGTGACAGACCGCTTGTTGGGACTAGTAGAGATCCTTAGATGTTTCCTTGATGTATTTGATTTGGACGTTGTATTTATGTAACTTATTGATGTAAGTCATTTTGTATAATTGGCCAAAAAGATATGTACTTCTATCGCTTGAATTTTTCCTTCACTATATTTTATTCTTGGTTTTTGTTGGATTTAGTTTTTCTTTTTAGAAATTGTTGCGGCCTGGGTTTATATTTTTTTAATTCGGGTCGTGACAAGTACCAACTTCCCTTTTGTTACCAACCAACTTCAATCAGAATCCCAATCCACCCACCACCTTGAATCTCAACACAATCTCTCAACACCTTTCCACCAACCCTATTACTACTCCACTCCACCACCACGGATAAGAGCATTCCCAATGGAGGGTGGATTTTGGAGGTGGGGTGGATAAATCCACCTTGTAGACAAAAAGAGCTTCCCAAGGGGAGGTGGATTTCGGAGGTGGGCTGCCCACAGGTGGATTTGAAGGTGGATAAATCCACCTTCAAATCCACCTGTGGGTGGTAGAACCGGACGGCATGTTACATGCCGTCCGTTTGTTTTTTTAAGTTTTAAGTAGTGTTTTAAAATGTTTGGACTCTCGAACGGCATGTTACATGCCGTCCGTTTGTTTTTTTAAGTTTTAAGTAGTGTTTTAAAATTTTTGGACTCTCGGACGGCATGTGACATGCCGTCTCCCTATTTTTTTGCAAAAAAAATGGGACGGCATGTGACATGCCGTCCGGATTTTTAAAAAAATCCACTTTCTATACCAAAGAGTCCACTCTGCGTTGGGAAACTACCACCCAAGTGCAAATACACCTCTCTCTTTGAGGTGGATTTTGCCTAGGTGGACCTACGTGGCGCCTACGTGGAGGTGGATTTATCCACCCTCCATTGGGAATGCTCTAACATAAGCTGCCAATTTCAATACTTCACCATCATATTCATGTATACACCACCACCTCCGACTATGTGATTCCAGCAAACACCACTTTCCCGACAATATTGTGCCCTATGAAGAACCTACCCATAACACTTTCAACACGTCTCAATTCGACTTACACCAACCAGTTTTGCCTTATCATCCACACCAGCAAAACGAACCATACTAAAACCCACAAGTTGCCCTTCCACCACACTTCCCACATGGTCACAAACTACATAATCCTATGCATGATTTTCCTAGACCTTTTAATGACCCTTACTATGATTTTAACCCTGGTTTTAGTAATTTTCGACGTCCACAAGAAGGATATTAGAGTACGCCTATTGAATACCGCGCCAAGGCTAATTTGTCTCAATTCAATGGCTTGTTTCATATTGAAGACTTCCTTGGCTGGTTGCATGAGTAGATGCAGATTAAGGATTTTGAAATGGGGTAGGCTAAGAACTAAGAGGGAAAAGAATAAAATAAACAATAAAAAATGAAAGCAAGAAAAATTTAATTAAAATTGTTAAAAATAAACAAGATTAGTGGAGAAAGAGTAGAGATTTTTTTGGCTTTGTGGGAGCGTAGATAATGGGTAGAAATACATAAATTTGTTATGGAACCCCTAAATTTTTAAACAAAATGATTTTTATTTGTTTAATTTTTTTAATTAAAATAAGAAAAATTGTGAAACCTTGGAGATCAATTAGAATGCTTCATGTGAGATAAAAAGTGGGACTTGCTTGTATTATGTTATCATCTTTTATATAATATTATAAAGCGGTCTCATAAACACAACCATTAGATGTCTATTGAGACAACCATAACCATTGGATGTACATTAAATTATATAATCGATGTAATAATAGCCCTTAGATGTGGAAAAATGATCCTAACCTTTAGTTGTCTATTGATGATACAGGTGTATCCTATTAGGAGCTTAGTGATCCTCGAGATTGGTGTCTTGAGGATAGACATTTGCCACCATACAACTTGGTCGTCGCGAAGCGACGACACTGCGGGTCCAGGGCGTAGCGCCTGGCTGGGGTTCTGGGCAGCGCCCCGAAAGGTCTTTGGGATTCTGAAAAGTTCTAAAGACAGATTTTCTTATTCCGGGTGAATAGGAAATAGGTTTCCTTGTATGATTTGAAGTCGTCCAAAGTCTATAAAAAGGTGTTTTGGCCAAGGCCAAAACATAAGAGAGGCAGCTAGGGCTTAGCTTGTCTAGAGAGTATTGTGAGGCAGAAATTCTTGTAATCTTCATAATATTCAATAAAGAAGATAGTTTTCTTCGAGATCTTGTGTTTTGTTTATCTTATTTACTGTTATTGTTTAATTCCGCACTCAATAGTATATTTACCTAGTAATTTGTATCAATTGAGATAATCGTAGCCGTAGGATTAACATTATTTAAGTAATTTTTATTTAATGTACCAAATATAACCTATAATGTAGTAAGTAATAACTCCACAAATTAATTATTATATAATAACATTATTATACTTTGCTTAGAATATGGGTTTAAATTAAGGAATGTTTATTCTTAACATCAAAAATATAATATAGACATTTAAATGGAAACGGATGCTTCTATTCATGTTATATATTTTCTTTGTTCCATCTCTCCCACCCACCAAAACCAGTCCACTTTCACACAGACGTTTTCAGGTAATATGTTAGTGATACAAAATGCTAAAAAGTCTTTCAATTGTTGTCAATTCCTTCTTCATTAGCAGTATTTTTTTTTTTCTTTCTTCTTTTTGGGGCAGGTAAAAAGTTCTGCTTGCAATGGCTACTATAAAATTTTTTTTTTTTGCTTCCAATTACAAATAATTTTTACTTTTATTTTTTTCGTAGTTTCATATGATGTAGGATCTAAAAGTTTAAGACAAAAATATAATGTATTCCAGGGACTGTCAGTGTATAGGAGTAAGGTTGTGATTTATTGATTCTTACATTTCGCTTTTTAGGTGAATTTTCTTCCATTCACAACTGAATTTATTGACACATGTCCTTGATTTCTAAAAAATAAGAAGAAAACAGGAGAAACTTTTGTGTATACATCGGCAGACAAGCTATATATCGATGCAAACCAATCCGAGTATGTGAACTTATATCCTACTGAGTTCTTGAACTCATTTAATCCTCATGGATTCCCACCATTCTCTCTCATGGTCAAATCAGGTTCAAGGCTTATACTATTAAAAGATCTTGCCCCTATAGATGGGATGCGCATTGGAGCTCGATTGATGGTGACACAATGTGCGAATCAATACATTCAAGCGAAATTTCTTACTGAAGATAAACCAAGTGAAATAGTGGTCTACCACGAGTAACATTAACTTCATCGTTTTCCAATATTCCGTTCCAAATTACAAGGACACAATTTCCTATTATGCTTGATGGTGGTGATGAGCAAATCGACGATTGCAATTGAGATTTCTTTGTGCAGTTTTTTTCAAAAGTTTATTTTGCTCAGAACTATATACGTATGTGACATAGTAGTTTTTTGCCACCATTTCATTAAGATGAGTTTTTTTTTTTTTTTTTTTTTTTTTCTTTGTAGATTTGCGGGAATAGATTCGTTACTTATTCTGAAAAGTATATAGTTGTTCTATCAAATTAATTTGGAGACTGTATAGTTTTGGGTAGGACAATAACCTTGAGTATATTGGTTGTTCCATTAATTTCTATATCAATTTTGTTGTTTTATTGGTTGTAAATCTCTTTGTATATTTAACATGCACCTTAGTAATCTTTTTGCGGGAATGGTCACTGGCCACTCTCTTCCCTTAATCTATTATCATTAGCTATATATATTATCTTTAGATTCAACAAACATGACATATGGATATATAGTTATGCACCTTAGTAATCATTTTGCAGGAATAATGGTCAGAAATCACTCTCTTCCCTTTGTCTATTATCAATAGCTATATTATCTTTTTTTTTTTTGGGGGGGGGGGGGGGGGGGGGGGGGTTGAAGATATTGCTATATTATCTTTCTCCTCAATTTCTTTTCAACATACAACTTCACCTCTTTTATCCATAACGGAAGAAGGAAACAACGGTTGGGTTGCTAAAGTACAAACGAACACATAATAAAGTGTTCTATTGGTAGTGATGAAGTATGACCATTGGATTCAACTTTTATTAATTGTTACGTCTAATGTCTTTTTCACTTTTTCAACTTCCTACATTTGATTTGTATAAGATGTATATTTTTACATAAAAAGTTGTACTTGATGCAATAGAGGAAAATGTTGTACAAAATTATACACTATCTATATTTTTTTATTAGATCCATTGCAAATGATCAAATTAAACAACTATGATGTCAAACAATTCAAACTTAAAAATGGGGTGTGATCTCAATAAATTTATCGGTTAGATTCAACTTAACCTTCAAAGTAACTTGACTTTGCAACTTCTTTAAACTTCAGATGTTGCAACTGAAAAAACACTTAATAAATTGTTTCAAAGGTATTAAAATATTTGTATACCTCTCACTACAAACACTTATATAATAGTTTTCTGAACAATTTTTTTTGCACAGTTCTATCAAAATTTTAAAACTATATCAAGGAATAGCCCCCCCCCCCCCCCCCCAATAAAATCATTATTATCTTACAATAATTTATTTCAATATTTTTTAAAAACTAAATTAAATATTCGTGTACTTCTCACTATTAAATGTCTATGAAAACAATTGAATCGTCTATTACTGCATAAAAAATTAATATGACAACTATGGCTTTAAAAAAATAAAATACTATTGCATCACCTACTTTTATTACGAAAAATAAAATTCCATCTAATTGTATTTGTTTCAATAATTTTTAAAATAAAAATTAAAATAATCGTGCCATAGGCATGGGTTATCACTAGTATACATACAAACTACAATAGAACCTCTTTAAATTAATACTCGATTTATTAATAGAATTCTTTTGTCCCGATGTATGTACATTGTAAATAGCTAAATCAACACCCAGTAAGTTAATAATTTCTCTAAGTTAATAAAATTACATAGGTCCCACAGTTATTAATTTAAAGAGGTTCTACTGTAATTATGGATTTTTATAAAATTATGGTTAAATTATCAAAATTGACAACAACATTTACACAAAATTTCAATTATGACAATGTATTTCAAATTTAATACCAACGTTTGTTATCGTATCAACTCATAACAACCAACTTTAGCTCTAACGTTTTTTTTTTGTTACCCATTTGATGTGGGTGTTAAACTTGGTTGTCATGAATTGATATGATATGAAACGTTGGTGTTATATTTGAAATGCATTGTTATAATTGAAATTTTTCACAAACATTATTCTGAATTTCGATAATTTAACCAAAATTTTATAAAAATCAAATGTTGAGATATTGATTGCCATATATATATATATATATATATATATATATATAGATATACCTAAAATATGTAATTACTTTGGATATAATTTTTAGAGAAATACTAGCATCATTGTTCTGTGATGCTCTAAGCTCACGTAGTTTATAAAAACTTGCCATGTGGATATGTGTAGAAGGGGTAAGGCTCAGCCGGTTTGAGGCATATTGGTTGTGCTTGTTTGCACGAAAAAAAACCCTGAAAACTCAGATTTAGAAAACATTCCATATTTGCACGATGCTTGGTTGCATCAGATTAAATGGTCCCCACTCTAAAACTTTATCAAAAACTAATAAAACTGCTAAATTATTTGAAGGCTTTGAGATAGCCGGAAATGGTTGGAAAACGTCCGCTCATGCTTTATCTGCCCATTCTTTCCTCTGAATTATGGTCCCCGTGTTTTCTGGTCTCTCCACGTGTCTATTTACATTTTTATTCTTATACTTAACCAAGCACCCATAAAATAATAAATGCAATGTTTATGGAAAGTAAATTTTAAGTAATTTTGTGTTGGTCCTTTTCCCCAAATCTTCCGGGAAAACAAGCACATCCATTAGGTAGCTTTTAATTTGTTTTGAAAACCACCATTAACCACCATACTCTACAACTGCAACCACTGTCGCCAACCTCACCATCACTACATTTTTGCTATTCTTATTCTTCTTGTTCATTCTTGTTCCTATTGGAAATGTTTTTGAGTGGTCAAAACATTTGTATATGCATGAATGAGAAATTGAAGTCCCAAGTTAACTACTAGTCATGGCTAACTTGTGTTAGTAGATGAATGGGTATGTATTCACATACATTGTATTTGGCCCAACCCATCCCAATGGGTGTGTCTTTTCTCAATAGACACATACTTTTTGGACACTCATTCCCAATGGGTATATCTGTTCCCAATAGGTGTGTACATTGTATTGGGTCATGGTGTCTTTTCAATAGACATTGAAAAGACATGTGCCTTTTCAAAAAGGTGTCTTCCTACTATATAAGTGTATCTTGTGTTTGTCTTCAAATCATTTTTAAAAATCAAATTGGTTTTTCATCTTCTAGTATATGTGTCTTGGCATGAGAGAGTATAACAAAAAATTAGTTCGCCGTATTCTATGCGTTTGAAGTGCTGCTACGAAAGATAGATCATTGTATCCTGGGAGATAGTCCGCCATTGATAAACCGTCGGCACATTACGGGGCGAATAATGTCTTAAGGAAAGAGATTTTATCTCGACTCGATCTATTCCCTTTTATTTATTTTAAAACAGTAATATATCGGTGTATATTTTCCTACAGTTCCTTTCAATTCTTAATCTTTCTTCTTGTTTCTCTTTTTGTTGTGTATTGGCTCGCAATGCGCAGGATAATAGCTTATATTAAGTAAGGTCTATAGGATCATACCTTATGTTTGTTTCTAGAAACAATGTAGGTAGGAACCATAAGTACTTGGTATTCTAATTGGTAATTGGTATTGTTATTCAATTAGAATCTTTGTATGAATTAGGAACTCTTGGGTACTTGGTATTCTAATTGATAATTGGTATTGTTATTCAATTAGAATCCTTGTATGGATTAGGAACTCTTGGGTATTATATATACTCAACTAGTTGGCTATTGTAAAAGAGGGTGGTAAAGAAGAGAGAAAGTGAACCAAAGGTGAAAGCATTACTAGATAGGGAGAGACAAATTTATGAGGGTTTACATAATAAGGTTTCTCAGGTTCTAGTGTGTGAGAGAGAAAGAAACAAGGAATTATAGATTTGTAATTAGGTTGTTTTTTTTTTCTCTGATTAATAAAATCTTCTTGATCGGTTGCCGGGTGGAGTAGGCGGGTTTGCTGAACCACGTTAATATTGGTGTTATTGTGTGTGATTGTGTTTTTGGATTACTTTCTCTGTTATTTGCTATTATCTAGATTATCTGTATTACAACCAATCCTTGGGTTAAAGCTTTTATTGCACAACAAGTGGTATCAGAGCAAGGTTCTAGGTTGTAGGGATTTTCGAGATGGCGCAAAGGGTTTCAAATTCAAGTTTTGAAATTTGATGTAGAGAAGTTCGATAGAAAGATGAATTTTGGTTTGTGGAAAGTACAAGTCCAAGATCTCTTGGTACAATCCGGGTTACACAAAGCATTAAAGGGAAAACCGGCGGATATGTCAGATGATGTTTGGGAAGAATTTGATTTGAAGGCTACTAGTGCGATTAGATTGTGTTTAACGAAGGAGGTCTTGTCAAACGTTCTCACAGAAAGTTCTTCGGTAAAACTTTGGTTAAAGCTTGAAAGTTTGTATATGACTAAGTCGTTATCAAATCGATTGTACCGCAAGCAGCAACTTTACAGGTTGAGGATGACAGAAGGTACAACTATTAATGAACATCTCAGTGTCTTCAATAGCATGCTTTTTGAATTGGTTCATGTTGGAGTGAAGTTAGAGGATGAAGATAAAGCACACCTACTTCTGAACTCCATGCCCCAATCCTATAAGCATATTATCACCACGTTGCTCTATGGAAAGGAAACTTTGGAATTGGATGAGGTTGTCAGTGTTCTTTTATCTCATGAAATCAGAAATAAAGGCAGAGACGATGAATCTCATGGTGAGGGGTTTGGTGATTAATGGGGGATCACAGAAAGAATTTAACAAGAGTAACAAGGCTCACGTAGAATGTTGGAAGTGCGAAAAAACAGGGCACTTTAAACGGGATTGTGAGGAAAAAGGTGGAGCGGTTTCGGTAAATAGCTCCAGGTCAGGGAAAGGCAAGCATATTGCTAATTCTGGCGGACAGACTAATCAAGTGGAGTTTGATGATGAAGTACTCTTGGTGACTACTCAAGAAGAAAATTTACATCGGGAATGGGTACTTGATAGTGGTGCCACAAAACATGTTTGCTCACATAGGTCATGGTTCGACAAGTATGAAAGATGTGAGGGTGGCTGGATCTCGATGTGTGATGGCTCCAAGAAGTCGAAAGTTGGAGTCGGTAATATTCACATCAAGATGTATGACAGGAGGATACATACTCTTGAAGGTGTTCGACATGTGGTGAGTTTGCAAAGAGAACTAATTTCTCTGTTCAAGTTAGATTCGTTGGGTTACAAGTTCACTGTCAAAGGTGGAGTTGTAGAGGTTTGCAGAGATTCCAATGTGATCATGAAAGGAGTCGCGAGTAGTAGTGGCTTGTATATACTATTGGGTCAAACAATAGTTAGTCCTAAGGCAGTGTTTAAATCACAGGGTTCCGTTATGAACAAGGTGGCTGCAGAAGGAAGGAACTCAAGAAAGGGAAAGATAGTCAGCAAGTGGATTCCTGTGGGCAAGTTTGAGGATATCTCAAACTTGTCGACCAATCATAATTGATTGGGCACCCAAAAGGGTGGAGGCGGCAACATGGATCAAGAAGGTTTCACGGGCGCGGGTGGAGTCAATAATAACCAAGTTCATTGGCTCGCCAAGGTGGAGATTGTTGTGTATTGGCTCGCAATGCGCAGGATAATAGCTTATATTAAGTAAGGTCTATAGGATCATACCTTATGTTTGTTTCTAGAAACAATGTAGGTAGAAATTTTACTCCCATAAGTACTTGGTATTCTAATTGGTAATTGGTATTGTTATTCAACTAGATAGGGAGAGACAAATTTATGAGGGTTTTCATAATAGGGTTTCTCAGGTTCTAGTGTGTGAGAGAGAAAGAGACAAGGAATTATAGATTTGTAATTAGGTTGTTTCTTTTTTATCTGATTAATAAAATCTTCTTGATCGGTTGCCGGGTGGAGTAGGCGGGTTTGCCGAACCACGTTAATATTGGTGTTATTGTGTGTGATTGTGTTTTTCGATTACTTTCTCTGTTATTTGCTATTATCTAGATTATCGGTATTACAACCAATCTTGGGTTAAAGCTTCCGTTGCACAACACTTTTCTGGTTAGCTACATTTTTTTTCTACAAATCGAAATTGATTGATAAATCACAATTTCGATACCAACCACAAAATCTGAAAATGGCAAATCCTTAACCATTGAGTTTGATTCCTAAAAAAAGAGAAGATAATAAGGAGACAAATTAAGATGAAATTTGAAGAAAAAGAATGAGATGTATGTAAAAAAAAATTAAGAATTTTAGAAAAAGAAGAAGGAGAGGTTTAGCGCTTATGTAGTTGGTGGTGTTTGTAGAAATGATGATGTTGGTGGCGGTCATTCTGAAGTCCACCCTCAAGTAGTCAAGTTGACCCAAAGCAAGCAAGCTTGCCCTTCTTCACCTATCCATGATTTTCACTTTTTTCTTTTTATTTAAGATTTTATTTAACAAAATTAAAATACCTGCTGAAACCTTAGCCCTTCTTCACCTATCCATGTGCCAGGTTTTGGTGAATCGGTAAGCATGGAGAATCACAGTTCTTTTGATGCTAGTATTTATCTAATTTTTATATTGATATTATTATTATTATTTTGTAAAATGTGAAAAGCAAAGAACAAATAAATAAAACAAGAAAGTAAGTGGCAAAGTTGTTATGAAACAACAATCTGTTCGTATTAATCAAAATTTTATATAAATATTCATTTTTGAATCGGGTTTTGTTCGCAGTCAAAGTGTAATTGAACAATTGAATTCTTGTAGATGAATTACAGAAAAGTCAACGCCTGGGGTAAACCATTTGCCACCCCTATTTCTACCCTATAAACATATTTAAATTTCAACGAATGTGAAACTCTAGCTTACCTACTCCTTGCAGCACAAGTTCCTTTCTTTGCGAAGTTCGTACTTCCTAAACAGATAATCAAAATCAAACTTTAAAACCAACAAATATTATATAACCACAAAATATGTAAATTATATGACTAGCTGACCTTAGACTTCAATTCAGTTGCAACAAAGAATGAATGCTAAAAGATGAAGCTAGAATGTGTTTGTCTTCAATTATAAAGATGGCTAATGGTGAAAGAAAAAGAATGAGTTTGTCTTCAATTATAAAGATGACTGAGGAAAGGAACTCAGAAGGGTCTCACTATCTGACCAATGGATCTCATATACAATTTTTTAATTAACTCAAATTCAAAAATTAACATGATGTCAGGATTGTTCAATAAATTTTAGGCATAATTACAAGCGATTTATATAATATTAAATGGACAAGTGGATATTTCCTGATTATTTATTTGCAATCGAAAGTGATCGATCTCTCAGACTTTGGTGATTATATTCGATAAATTTTACGCATAATTACAACCGATTTATATAATATTAAATGGACAATTGGATATTTCCTGATTTTTTATTTGCAATCGAAAGTGATCGATCTCTCAGACTTTGGTGATTATATTCGATAAATTTTACGCATAATTACAACCGATTTATATAATATTAAATGGACAATTGGATATTTCCTGATTTTTTATTGTAAATTGAGAAGTCACTGGAAGACGCTCAAACAAGCGTAACATGTTCATGGTTGTTGGTGCAGAAAAAAATACGAATCTTAATAGTGATCATTCTTGTTACACCACATTTTTTTTTGGTTTTGGTAATTAAACTGGTTACAAATATTTGTTCACAATACTACTGCGTAGCACAAGTCAGCAATATCAGCAAAGATATCTAATTGTTAGGGACAAATACAATGCACCTCTTCTATAACTACCATTTATTATCGAGAAAAAAAATGTGTAGATGAGTTTTACAGGATTCAAATAACAAAATAATTTATGATAGCATTGCTTAGATCATCGTCGTCAATGGCCTATATTTTTGTCCAAGCAAAGATAAAATGCATTGTTTAGATCAACATCAGCATTATTTTACCTATATGGTTTAAGAATTCATATGTACGCACAATACTTTAAAAATTATGTTTGGTATAGACTTCTTATCCCCTTATATCATTATTGGCTTTGACTGGCCACTGGCCTACTGTCATGTTTTTTCTTCATGAGTTATTTGTTCTACCACTGCATGCAAACACAAAACTAGTCATCAAAACTGATCCTCAGCAGGAAACATGTTAAAATGAGACGTCATAACTGGCAAAATGGACACCAAGTTCCTAACACAGGACATCTACTACCTAAGAAATTAAACATTTTGAGAAGGGAGAACCTCTTCACTGCAAAGACACAATACTTGCTATGAATAATTTTCTCTATACTTTTTACATGCTGATGTTGAATCTCAAAATAAAGCTCAGCAGAAAACAGGGACTTATGTGAGGAGCTAGTGTCGTTCAGGATGAATGTATTGTCTCGGCCTGGACTTTGTCTATGTCAATGACCACCTGGCACACTGATGTTATTTCACCGTCGAGGCATTTCTGGTCAACACATGTATTGTCCTAGACTGCAATCAATTTCAGTGATTAATGACACATTTCTACAGGGGCTTACTATTACTGTCATTGCTGGTTGTTGGCATTTCCTGGGCTGTGAATACTAATTGTGTAGTGGCAAGCATATTGTAATGACAAGAAAGCAAGAAATACCAAAATAGTCTAATTGAAAAATTAAAAATGGTGTCAGCAACCCGACTCATTTCGATGACTTTTTCATGTTCATTATCTGGATGTTAGGTGACTATTAAAAAAGAAAAATCTGGATGTTAGGTAGTGTGGTTCTGTTTTGCAAATATAGATAAGAGTCACTTATTGATTAACTAAAGAGATTAAAGGAATAATCTTACAAGCCAACCAGAGACTTTTATTTATATATTGGTAAATGGCATATTACCAAACGCGTAACGTGTTCATGGGTTTTGGCATATAAAATAGATAATTTCACCACCTATTTCTATAGAGGAAGTATATGGTTGCATCAATTTAAAAGCCCCAAGTGTAAGATGATCTTTGGGATATTGTGTTTCACAATCAAATAATAAATATAATGCGAAAACGTAAATTGGACATACCTTTGTTCATTGCTTAAATTTGATTAACTCTACTTGAATGAGATTTTACCCATCTCTAAGAAATAGATTCTCTCTTATCTACTGTTATGTTTTGAATACACACTTAACATTTGACAATCATTATTAGCTGTTTATATTTTGAATACACACTTAACAATTGACAATCATTATTAGATACTCAGATGATCATTAGATTAATCATCTTTGGACAACACAAAGCCCTTATATAGGTATAATGCATTGGATATCATGTTTTGGGTTACCATGTCATTCTTGGTGTGTATCATGATATTTTTTTGATCTTTTGCACAATGCACGTCATGCTTACATGTTACTTTTGTGGGTATCACTCATGTTTTTATTGGTCCATTAAGAACATTATATCTTCACTTGAGGGTGTTTGGGTTGATTTTTTGTACCTTCTAATAATTTTTTTTTTTTTTTTGAGTGTTCGTTAGTGGTCAACGACTCACTAAATCCCCGTCCATATGCTTGACTTGAGAGCATTATCATTTGGTTTGAAAAATCGTTGGGGTTGTTAGTGAGAACCCAATATATGCAATATAACAATAATAAGGTAAACAATAAAGCAGTAAACAAATAAAGAACACACAATATTTTTAACGTGGTAAAACCCAATATGGGAAACGTCCACGGGTTGTCCTCACGACAACAAATAAATCCACTAGATGAAAAGAGATTGTATAAACCTATCAACTACCTACAATCACTGCGAGTTAACACTATCGGTTATCTAAAACAGATCACTTCATTCTCTGGATGAGAAACAAGAACTTGGCATGAAATTTCAGTAAATGGCGAAGAAGCAGCTGAGGCTCCTCTAGCAGTTGAGGAAGCATCTTCTAAAGAGTAAAACCCGATGGTTCGCAGTGGTGGAAAGAGACAGGTGTTTTGACAAGACCCAATGGTGTTGTCTGCCGGTGGACACTAACTAGGGGAGTCAATGCACACAAAAACATTGAATGGGAAGAGAAATTTGGGACGCTGATGATATTTCGACGGTCCGGTTGACTGCATTCGGATTACCAGGATCGTTAGTGATTTGTACCACTAAGTGTTCTGCCTCCGGCTATCCGCTTTCAGAGTGTTGCGAGCCCTGATCATGGCCCTCGCTCCCAAGAACTGATTCTTGATTCACGGGCTCTGTCGCCTCGACCGGAGACAGAGGAGAAAGATTCTCGGTCCGACTTTCAGTAACTTGGCTCATTCCATTGTTGGAACGAGTCGGGCGTCTCTTACTTCCAGCCATTGCTGCAGCAACTCCAGTATGACTGGATTGAGATTCCTTGCAAGGCTCTGGAACTGATGGGAGATTCAGCCCCACGGTGGGTGCCAAAGAGTGTGGGTGCAAAAATTTGATCCACAAACTTGAGATATGTATTGATTAATCGAACAGTAACAATGAAAGCCTTGTATAGACAGAGATGAGATGGGGGTATACAATGAGACTGGACCTGATGAGGATCAGGCTGCCTACATATCCAAGAAGATGAACTTAGAATCAAGTTTCTGCTTCCACTAAGCTCTAATGGAGTTGCTCAGTGAAAGACTCGTAGTTTAGGAGGCTAAGAACTCCTATATTTGTAGTAGACCGGAGGAGGCTGGTTCAACCACCCCTCCGGTTTTGACTCCATGAACTCAGGCAGTTCAACTGTGAAGATATTTTTCGTAGAGATAGCTTCCATGTTGCTGAGCGGTTATCCCCTTGGTTTGAATTCCCTTTGACCAGGATGACTGCCATATGGCATCCTCTGATAGGCTCTGGTTCAACCTGGGTCTTCCTTTATCTTCTCAAGCGGGCTAGAACAACGGGTTCTGTAAGCCTGGAATCTGGCTGGACTTATCCAGTTGGTTGGGACTTGGCTTTGACCAAGTCCAGAAGCAAAGAGTACTTGGGCTTGACTCCTCTGACCGGAGGCCCAATCTACATTGCATACACCCTGGCCAAGTCCTCTGGGCTTCTTTGCTAAGCCTTTGGATGAGCCTCTGTCGCTCCTGGACTTTACTGGGCCGAACCTAGCTTACTTGACTGAGGTGGGCCTGGTTGCTGTATGGGAGCCCACTGTTCAACTTCTTATACAGTAACCGGGGCTCCACCAATTGATCGTGGACTATCCGGTGGGTCAAGGTCCACAGAGTGTATGTGGACTCCTTGAGACCGAGTTGGGCCCTACCCGATAGCCCAGGCCTGGTTGGTTAATGCTCAGGTGCTCTCGGTTTAGCTTATTATACATCCATCGGTGACACTTGTCGGGTTTTTTATCTAGGGTACACACAGGGATGTTTACTGATTTTTACAAAATGGGGGCGACGCAGTATCAACAATCTATCAGGGTCTTTCATCCTGATAATGGTGGTGAATTTGTGAATGACCTCATGTCTGAATTTTGTCAGTTAATTGGAATTCGTCGTCAAACCTCCAATTCTGGTACCCCCAACAAAATGGTTTAACAGAACAAAAGAACATGCAGTTGTTGGAAGTTGTTTGTGCTTCCCTATTTGGCATGAATGTACATCGATCCTATTGGGGTGAAACAGTGAAATCAACAGCATATGTTATCAATCGTGCTCCCTCACGGGTAATTGAGCTCCAAAATTCTTATCAGAAACTTCATACACTTTTGGCCATCCCATCTATGCCTAACTTGAAGCCTCGGGTGTTTGGATGTACAGCTTATGTCCATATCCCAAAACCAGAACAAACTAAACTTGATCCTCGTGCGAAGAAGTGTATTTTTGTGGGTTATGTAGAGTTTCAGAAAGGGTATAGGTGTTATGATCCAATTACTGACAAAATGCATATATCTCTTGATGTCTCATTCCATGAATCATACCCGTATTACTCAGGGGGAATTTCTCAGTCTTCCCTTCAGGGGGGAAAGTGGCGGTGAAAGGAATCCTTGGTCTATTGACAACTTTGATGTCTTTGAAGAATTGGAACACTTGGAGGAACGATTTGAAGTTCCTGCAGCAGAAATTGATCCTGTAGCAGTAGAGAATAATCATCAGCAGACAATCAACCATTTGGTCCCAGCGATTAGACAAAAGCACATGATCAGGATGTATCTGAAATTGTAGCACACGACATTTCCCCTTCTACATGAACAACTAAAGATCTCGGTCAGAATGATCTGCCTCAGATACCTCTTCTAACCTTTAATGAGTCTGTTGGGTTAGAAAGTCTTGAACCTAGAAAATCACAAAGAGCTAGTAAGTGAAACCGGCACGAAGTGGTTTGACATCAATTTTGTGACAAAGTGTCCATGGTTATCTCGCCTTGAGTTCATTGTTAGGAAAACCAAGTTGTACGCACATCGTCCCGAGTCTGTGTTCTCGCGTCCATGTGTCAAAAATAAGTTTTGGGTTCTGGACGTACGTACCTAGTTAGGGCGTACGTACGTCATGTAAGGCAGCAAACATGTTTTGGTCAGGACGTACGTACCTAGTTAGGGCGTTCGTACGTCCAAGCAGGCAGCGAACTTTTTCAGTGTGGAGACGTACGAACGTTGTTTCAACGTACGTACGTCCAATATGGATTTTAGCAATTCCGGCCCATTTTGTGTGTGTTCTAACCCTAAGTATAAATAGGGTTTCTCTACCAAAGAACAAATTAGTTCTTTGGCCGTCCAATTCATCTCTTGTCTTGGAGTTTGTTTAGGTTGTGTGTTAGGTTGTTTTTGGTGATTGAACTCATCTTCTTCTTCCCCATTAATCTTCTTCTTCCTTCTTCCCCATTCATCTTCTTCTTCATTATTGTTTATATTGATTTAGCTTCGAGTCTTCTTGTGTGTTCATCAAGAAGTCGAGTATCCTTGTGTGTTCATCAAGGAACTCTGGTGTAAGCTTGTTTCAGAGTTCGGCTTCGAGTCTTCTTGTGTGTTCATCAAGAAGTCGAGTGTCTTGTGCGTACATCAAGGTGCTCTGGTGAAGTCAAGGTGTTAGAGATAACCAGTAGTGTCAACTCGCAGTGATTGCAGGTAGTTGATAGGTTTGTACATCTCTTTTCATCTAGTGGATTTATTTGTTGTCACGAGGACAACCGTGGACGTTTCCCATATTGGGTTTTACCACGTTAAAAATATCGTGTGTTCTTTTATTTGTTTATTGCTTTATTGTTTGCTTTACTATTGTTATATTGCACATATATTGGGTTCTCAATTGGTATCAGGAGCAAGGCGCTTGTTATGGAGCGTAATGGCTCACGCGTAGATCCTATGAGTGCAATAATGGTTCATGAGTCTGGTTATAATAATTTTATTGCTAAATCGTCTAAATCTACAAAACCAAAATCTGATTTTGAAAAGGATGATAATTTGTATGTTGTTAGCAATAGTGATTGGGCTCTTCTTTACAGACTTTCTGCAAAAGAATGTGAAAGATTACAAAAAGCTAATATTGATTTGCAGAAAAAGTTTAATAAAGCTAATTGTAATTTGTCTACTACTTCTAATAATTTTTGTTTTGAAGACAATGGTGTTTTGCAGAATAAGGTTGATTCTCTAGAACAACGACTCAGACATTGTGCAGAAGACTATATGCTTCAAGGGGAAGTTTATGAATCCAAAATTGAAAATTTGGAAAAGGCTAATCTTTCTTTGCAGGATAAAATTGAGACTCTTGAAAAACAAATTCTTTCTTCTGCAGATGATGCAATTTCTATTTCTCAATTATTTGACAAAGAAAAACTTGACCTGTTATGTAGAATTGCAGCTTTAGAGAACGCCAATCAGGAGGTCGATGAGAAATACAAATCTCTATTGGTGGAGTATGAGGTAACAAAGAACGATTTAACGTCTACTCAACTTCAATTGCAGGTTTTGGACAAAACTAAATTTGACTCTCCTATTGCTAATTCTACTAGACCATCAAGTGTGACTACTTCTGTAAAATCTAGTTTGCCTGCCCTTTTGCCTACCCCACCTATTGAGACTAGACTTAATACTAATACCTTTCTGCATGTTTCTAACAAAAAGTTTAAGTCTAAGGCTAATGGTACGGGTGTTTTTGCTGGTAAGACATCTTGTTCTCATAGTGGAGGTACAGATTTTGTTAAGGCACCATGTCACAAATACAATGGTGACATACATGTTTCATCTTCTACTACCACATCTCCTTATAAGAATTCCTTGAGTAAGTCTACTGTTTTTCATTGTTCTTATTGTGGTAGAGATGGTCATTTGGATATCTTTTGTTGGGATTTTAATCAACATGTTAAATTTTATTCCCGTGTTCCTTATAATTATAATCATGTTGATTCTTATGTTCCTTCTTGTGCGTTTTCTAGACCTTGGAATTCTAATGTTTATTGTCATAGGTTTAAGAAAAACAGGTACTCCAACAAAAGGAAGTCAAAGACTAAGGTGGAATTAGTTAAGGACAAGTGTATTGCAAAGCGTGTTAAAGGAAAAACTCATATCATTTCACCTCCCAAGGTGTGCACGCCTAGTGTTAAACAAGTATGGGTAAGAAAGGATAAGTTGAAGGTTTTTCTGGACTTGCAAAAGTCTGGTGGTGTCCCATATTTGGGATGATGTAGTTTGTTTCTAGTCTTGTGTTATTTGAATTGCATATTTCTCTAACCACATAGGCTATTTGGTTAGTGTTTCTATTTTTTATGCTTTGTTTGTTTAGCCTGCAGATCATGTTGCATGTCTGAATACATTGTTAATAAAAAAAAAAAAAAAAAAAAAAATGGTTGTTGGTTATTCCTTCTATTTTTTGTTTTATTTATCTATTCCATGTATGTGTTGTTGGATGCATCTTTTCTGAGATATTGGTTTAATTCAATTGTCTTAAATAAGTTGCAATATGTTGGGGTGTTTTTCTCTTTCTGAACTCTTCAGTATGTTTTGGTATGTATCATGCATTTTTCCTCGCTTGTTTGCACAGTGCACGGCATGTTTGCATGATGGGAGTTTTTGGAAACCACTTACATATTCTTTGAGCTCATAGAACTTCTCTATCTCTTGAGTATTTATGTTATCTTGAGCTATCTCTCCTCTGTTTTGGGTAATGTTCATCTTGTTGTTCGTGTTATTGAGCATTCTTATCTTCCTATTACAACTCTTGTTAGTGGTCAATGACTCACTTTATCCCCAGCCATTTGATTGTCTTTGAAGCAATATCAGTTGGCTAAGAACCCGTTGGGGTTGTGAGGGTCATGCTCTGACGGATGCACTCAAGAGATGTTAGTTCTTGTGTTGTACGTTATCATGGTGTTGCACTTCTTGAGTTTGTGTTTGTCAAAAAAATGTAGGCTACACCCTACCCTCGTGTAATTGAAAAGATGGAGGCAAAAATCCCTCCCACACGGGAATGACATTAGAGTGATGTAGACTAAACTCCACTACATGCGGCAAAATAAAAATCCAAGCGCATATTCATTGTTTTTTATGTAAGGCATACAAAGTTTATATTCCTTTGCCTTTTGGATATCTTGGTTTTTGTTTGAAAGTTCATATTTATATTCGTTTGTCTTCCACTCATATTGTTTGTTTCAAAGGGGATTGAAGTTTGTTTCTTCTAAGCTCACTTGCTAATCGTATGTCTCTTGTTGATGGTTCTATATTCTAGGTCTTCAAAGGGTGTGTTCTAGTGGTGAACTTTCTCTCTCTTTATGCATTGCATTGCATCTACACACACCGAGGTTTAGTTTATGATGCACTTCAATTCTCTTAATTGTTCAATCTTTTGTTTATCCCAACATATTGCCTCTTATTTTTGTACGGATTGGGATTGGCTACTGTTTTTGGAAGTTCATGATGTATTCCTCTTCACTTCTATGGTACATCGGTTCTTTTCCTTTTATCTTCTTATTATGGTTTGTGTTGTTAGTTATTCGGTTTGTTTTTCTGCTATTAAAGTTAGTCCTTAAGGTTAGTCTTCACATGGTTGGATATGGGTTGTTAGTTTTGTCGTTAAAATTGATTCTTAGATATGGTGCAGCCTCTATTTGCTATTGTTTGTGTTTGGTTCTTCATTATCCTAGTCTAACAAGTTTAGTGCGATTCTCATTGCTTGGTTGTTATCGTGTGCACACTTCATGATTTTGCACACCATGTGTTCGATAAAATGTTTACATGGGTATTCTCACATTTCTTGTGCTAGGTTCGCCATTTCTCTTACATTTGTTAGTTTGGTTAATGTTGTGTTTATGCAGGACATGCCTCCTAAGCGCGCTCGGACTACTCCCACCAAAGAAACACCCGGTTCCAAGGGTGCTTCGTCATCGGGCACACGTCCTCCTCGTGCTTAAAGGAGTAGAGGCGCCATTCCTTTGGATTCTTGTAGATGTTCTTGCTGAAAGTGTTTATGGCTTACTCTATTTTGGTTCTATTCCTTGGTAATTCTTTTCAGTCGGTGTTTCATTGACATACTAAGGTCAGATTGTTAGTATTATTTGGTTTTACACTTCATGCTTTCTATTTTTGTCATTGGATCACGTGTGTTTGATGTGATTTCTCAAGGTAATAGTTCTCAATTTGTCTTAAGAAGGCTACAAGGTATGCATAAGCATATTTTGGTGATGAAATCATGGTATTGGTGTATTCGGTTGTCATGATTTATATTGATTCATGTTTTCTCATAGGTTCTCATCATACTTTTCTATGTTGGGCTAATATTCTTGTATTACCTTGTTAGCTAGCTGGTGTTTGATTAAATGCTTATGAGACTTGCCTATCCTCTTATTGTTGCTTCTTGTGCCTGGTTGATCCTATTTTTTCCTGCAATAGGTTTGATTAGATGTGTTCTTGGTAGTCTTCTGCAATAATCCTCATGCAATGGTTTTGGGCTACCACTGTTCTACTTTGGGATGCATATGCTCAGTTTGGTCATCTATTGTTAGCAATTCTCTTCTATTGACTCTATAATCTTTCTGACAATGTATGGCATGTCATCGGAGTCTTACTGTTCTGGCAGAAAATTTACTCTGAAGTTGGATTGTTGCTTTGTGACTTGGTGACATCGATAATCCTTGCTCATTCTTCAGTTAAAGTTTTTTTTTTGAGCTTGATGATTGTGTATCTTGTTTGGCATATGTTGAACTAATTTTTGGGTTTCACTAGGGGTGGGCTTACAGGTTTATTCCTTTTATGTCTCTATTCCATTGTGTTTGGGATAATATTTTCTTATCCTTGTTTATAAGATTCTCTAATTTTTTTTTGTGGTTGGATGAGTTGTTTCAGGAACATGTACAGATTGGATTTCCCCATGGATTCTCAATGGATTTTCTTATACTTTACGTATCTTTTTCTGCAGATACTCATATTCCTGTAGTTTTGTCATGGGATATTGTTGGATGTGTCTAATATGCATGGTTTCCCTATTCTCTTTCATATCTCCTACTAACTATTGTTTATCTCTTCTTCTTTCTCTTTTCGCATATTCTTTTCTTGCACATTTCTCCCAGGTTTGACTATTTGGTTCTTGGTCTTTATTGTACCTTCCCAATTTCATCAGGTATGGTATTTCTTCCTTTTTTGTTTGTTTGCTCTTTTTCTCTAGATATCTTGCTACTATGAAGTCGTTTCTCTGGAATCTATCTCAGGTGGTTATGGTCGGTTGTTTAAAGTGATATTCTAGTGAATCATTTGTTCCGATTGTTGGTGTCCTGACTCTTTCTTCTATGTATAGGATTCTCTTGGTTTCTATCAGGGATTCATGTTATGTTTTCTTTTCTTCCCTCTGTTACCTATATAAGTATTCAGTGTCTTGTGTCTGTGTTGGTACTCTTTCTTCTTCATTTATATGCCTAGCTAGATCTCTCTCATGTTTTTTAGTTTTGTGTGTCATGGATTCCAGTTTATGGTATGGTTTTCTCTTTACTCTCTTCTACCTTTGTATGATTGGTTCTTTGTGTGTTTCAAATATCCTTATTTGGTTTGTTTGTTCTAGGTGCATCTTTCTCATATGCATTGCATTTAGGTGACGCTTTTGTTTAGGGGGAGAATTCTTTGTATTGACATCGTGTTAACAAGTGTTTATTTTATGACTTCCGTTGCATATCCTTTTTGTTGTTAACATGATTGTTCTCTTACTTTTCTTCTTTAATCTTATTTGTTATGGTTTGGTATTTATCTTTTCTCTTTCTTTTGTTACCTTGCTTCATTTGTGACAAAAAGGGGGAGATTTATGACTCTAATACTAACACCTTCTTCTTCCTTGTTAGTGTATTTTTGGGTTATGTTTCAGGTATGCTACACGTATGGGGGAGTGAACGTGTTGATGTTTAGAGGTTGTACAGTTTTGGGTCATGTTTCAGGTATACTACATGTATGGGGGAGTGAACATATATGATGGAGTGAAAGTGATGATGATCACTAAGTGTATGTACAGTTTTGGGTAACCTCGAGTATTAAACCTTGGAGTTCATGAAGTATGGGGGAGTTGTTCGAGGAACTTCTGTTGGCTATTTGATTGTTTCAGAATTTCTTGTTGCTTCTGTTCGGTCTCTGATGATTAAAGTGTCTTGCTCAAGCTGGAAGTCAAGAATTGGTGGCTTGGTATGTGTTCTACCTTGAGTGATTTTGTAGGCATGTTTTATAAATGCCATGGTTTGGGTTTGTAAGCACGTTTTATAAGTGCTATTAGAGTCATAGGTTTTTGTCACAAAATCAATGTCAAAGGGGGAGATTGAAACCGGCACGAAGTGGTTTGACATCAATTTTGTGACAAAGTGTCCATGGTTATCTCGCCTTGAGTTCATTGTTAGGAAAACCAAGTTGTACGCACATCGTCCCGAGTCTGTGTTCTCGCGTCCATGTGTCAAAAATAAGTTTTGGGTTCTGGACGTACGTACCTAGTTAGGGCGTACGTACGTCATGTAAGGCAGCAAACATGTTTTGGTCAGGACGTACGTACCTAGTTAGGGCGTTCGTACGTCCAAGCAGGCAGCGAACTTTTTCAGTGTGGAGACGTACGAACGTTGTTTCGACGTACGTACGTCCAATATGGATTTTAGCAATTCCGGCCCATTTTGTGTGTGTTCTAACCCTAAGTATAAATAGGGTTTCTCTACCAAAGAACAAATTAGTTCTTTGGCCGTCCAATTCATTTCTTGTCTTGGAGTTTGTTTAGGTTGTGTGTTAGGTTGTTTTTGGTGATTGAACTCATCTTCTTCTTCCCCATTAATCTTTTTCTTCCTTCTTCCCCATTCATCTTCTTCTTCATTATTGTTTATATTGATTTAGCTTCGAGTCTTCTTGTGTGTTCATCAAGAAGTCGAGTATCCTTGTGTGTTCATCAAGGAACTCTGGTGTAAGCTTGTTTCATAGTTCGGCTTCGAGTCTTCTTGTGTGTTCATCAAGAAGTCGAGTGTCTTGTGCGTACATCAAGGTGCTCTGGTGAAGTCAAGGTGTTAGAGATAACCAGTAGTGTCAACTCGCAGTGATTGCAGGTAGTTGATAGGTTTGTACATCTCTTTTCATCTAGTGGATTTATTTGTTGTCGCGAGGACAACCGTGGACGTTTCCCATATTGGGTTTTACCACGTTAAAAATATCGTGTGTTCTTTTATTTGTTTATTGCTTTATTGTTTGCTTTACTATTGTTATATTGCACATATATTGGGTTCTCAGTAAGAGAGTTCCTAAGAAACAATATGATTCAGACACTTAAGCCAATGTTGTTAAATATTCTATAGCTAACTTTATGTCTAACCATAGACTTTCTGAATCACATACACTTTAAATAATCAGCTAATATCAAGAAATTCTAATCATCAAATTAAAAATTCAAGAATTGTAACCATATGTATCCCGTCAAGTCATTCAATGAGCGTTGCTATTAACAGCCGGGTTTTTTGCTGTTCACCACCTAGTTCTGTTCACCACCATATAATTTTCTAATAGCAGCCAAGCCAAGAAAATCTGAAATACTTCCAGTAATTAATCGCCCATTGTTTGTTGAATATATTTCTACGCATCGATGGACATCAAGCGCTTAAATAGGAGAAAAGTTTCATCGCTATCTTTTTTATCGAATCACATTGGAAAATCGCTACCATATTGGCGACTCTTGTTTAATCAAATCGATCGATAGTTATCGACTTTTGTTGAATTATAATTTGTCGATTCGTAGCCACATAGTCGATATTCAATGATCAATTCGTTGTCATATAGTCGATATCGAGTGATCGATTCATTACCAAATCGTCGTTTGGTTTATAATAATTAGGTGATTTATAGAACATGTTAGGACTTCAATGGAAAAACAAAGTAAATTATCACTTATCAGGAATAAAACTTCAATGGCAGAACAAAGTAAATCACCAGGAGAAGAAGATTTATTACAAACCCTTGAGATTTCACAAGCAAAGAAAATTGGCTTAAGTTTTTTCCAGTATAAAGGGTACTGATGATGATTAATTCCTTTGAATGGTATGTTGAATGGCCAAATCTTCAAGACCCACTTTAAAGAAGATGAGTGAAGAAAAATTATAGTAGATGATTAATTCTTATTTCAAAGAAGAAAAATCAATACAAATTCTTATTCAAGGTTGTGGGAAGGTGAATGAAGTAAGTCTTTTTGGAGATCTTATATACACCTATTTTTATGAATTGAGAAATGATATTACACCCAATTTTACTTCACAAATTCTTTAATCCATTTAATGAGAGGAAATTGAAGAATTTATTTGATAATTAACAAGAGTGAGGAATTGTGATTTGTAAAAGAAGACTAAAGAATCAAGGTTGAGAATAGATTTTATAAGGTTGTGAATAGTGTTTTACTATGACAAAAAATATCTATTTTTACAGTGGTGAACAGCAAAAAACTCGGCTGTTAATAGCAGCGGTCCATTCAATCCCAACAAGATTTACTCAAATATCCAACATCTTTATCTTTTTGGTACCAACCACAAAGCAAACGAGAATCTATTTATGTTTTAGTATCACATTATCTGATCATATATTACAGACAATGACTCAAGAAACACACAATTCTCATTTAAATTTCATGATATTTGTCAAAATCATCACACAATTCTAATTTAAATTTCATGAATTTGACGAGTGATTTCACAGTAATATTTGTTGATGGGTGTCTCTCTAGGGTAGATCTTATATGTTATTTTCTTTGTTAATAAATTAAATTATACTTTCACTCAACGGACATTAGGAGGTCCATTTAGAGTCAGGTTTCGAACATTAATAATCAATTTTGCTATTTTCCTATGAAGGATATCAATAGAAATTTGATATCTATAAAATTATTCTTGTGTTTGCCCTCATACTATAGAACAACCAACAAAAAAAATTAAGGTCAAAAAGTGTTTAATACGATATCAAAATATAGAGTTGTCTAAAGCTGATGAACAACACAAAACTTTCTGAGTTAATTCAGCCTACATGCCTTCACTAAGCAAGGCACAATGATAGTTATAACTCAATATCATCACTCATACAAGAATCTATTTTACTAATCTAAAAAAACAGGAAAACATACAACAATGTTTAATAACATTTACTATGATAAAACATATAAGCAAAGTGTAAGAATAAAAGATAAATAAAAAAACATCAGATAGTTCCATTATTCCTATTTAAATGTAAGCTTCCCCAAGAGGTTCTCTATGTAAACAGGATCTCATTTCCACTCCATCTCAATTACTTGTACAATTTCATCTCTTGCAGATTTACATAAAAAAATAAAAAAATAATAAAAAACAAATACAAGCTCCCATATCAACATGTAACAATTCCATTAAACAAATAAACAATTATTTCAAAAAAGTTGAAAATAATTTATAATGTTAAACATTTGGGTAATTTCCTGGAAAAGGATAAGATTATAGTGGCATACCCCAAATAGGCACGGAAATGGGAAAATACCTATTAGGCACGGAGTTGTACTTTTTATAATTTTTCTTCCAATAATACTTTTTTTTTTTTTTACTTTTACTTTTATTTTTTTAAATGTTTATAAATTCTATAACTTTTGATTCATAAGTCGGATATGAACATTTTTTTATATGGTTGGAAAGATGTAAAGAAGATCTATTCAACAAGATCCCACATGACTATTAAATTTTAAATTTAAAAAAAGATAATTTCGTATTTTTTCGCAAGAAGGTATAAGCCAAAAATTGGAATGTAGAGGTCCATTTAATGTTTTACTATGGTTTATTATAACGAGGGGAAACATTTTGTTATATATAAACTATAGAGTAAAAGAAATATACTTGAGGTCCCAAAAATTCAGATAGAGGTCCCAAAATACGTAGTTGAGGTCCCTAAATAAAAACCAACTAAACAATCAAACACAGCAGATCCCCAAACCAAATATAAAGGTCATCAAAAGAAATAAATTAAAGAGATCAACACAAAACCACTGGAGATCTTCAAAGAAAATATAAAGGACATCTTACCGGTCCCTCTAAGACACTTTTAAGTTTCTCCACTTCAACATACGTTATCTTTGGTGCTTCACTTCGTAAACTCTCAAGCAACAAAGGGTAGTTGTAGTTCCTCTTGTGAAGCACCAAAGAGAACTTATGTTGAAGTAGAAAAACTTTTGAATGTGTTTGGAGAATTGGAGGGACTGCTAAGATGTCATTTATGTTTCCTAGGACCTCTAGTGGTTTTGTGTGGACCTCTTTTATTTATTTTTGTGACCTCTATATATTTAGTTTAGGGACCTCAAGTATGTATTTCTTTTATCCTCATTATAATGGACCATGTTATAGCAATAAATGAACCTTTACATTCTAATTTTTGACTTGTACATACTTGTGAAAAATTACGAAATTATGATTTTGTTGAATAGATCTTCTCGAGAGTTTTTCAACCATATAAGAAAATTTTTAATCTAATTTTTGAATCAAAAGTTATGGAATTTATAAATTTTAATAAAAAAATATATGGAAAAATGAGGAAAAGACAAAAAAAGGGTATTATAAGAAAGAAAATCTGAAAAGTACAACTCCATGCCTAATAGGGTATATTTGCCTATTTCCATGCCTGTTAGGGCATGCCACCATAATCTTGTGCTTTTTCAAGAAATTACCCTAAACATTTCAATTCAAGTAAGCAAAGAGAAAATAAACATCAGAAAAGTCCAGTATTCTCATATGAAAGAAAGTCACTTAGAATTGTGAGCAACCTCAGCACTCCGGCACTCCAATGAACAACAGTTCTCCGCCTTTTTTTTTTTTTTTTTATTTCATTTAGAATTGTGGTCGATCCCTCATTCCCTCATTCGCAACTTAATGAATAAGCCCTTCTATTACAAAAATTTATGTACTCAGATAGGTGGCTAAAAAGATAGGTTGTGGAAAGAACTGAGCTTCAGGGCCTGTACCCATTTCGTAAGAAAGAAAATAAGAGTCAAGGGGTACTTCGTCTTCCATAAACATAAGGCAAATACTGAATCTTTTCATACTTATCCCGATCTTGCTTTTTAGGCTTTCCGAATTCATCAAGGGGTTCTCTTTGTAAACAGGGTCTCAGATCTATTACATCATTTTCATCTTTCAATCCACTGCACACATAATATTTTAAAAACCTAATTAAAAAGTTAAATTTTTTTGTAAACTTAAAAAAGAGATTTAAGACTCAGGCAATAATAAGCTCCATCTATCATGAATTTTCTGAAGCAGAACTGACATTGGAGCTTTAATAACGATCATCATAGCCAAATCTCTTCTTCACAAACTTGGAAAAACAGGGTCTCCATGTAACAATCATCATTAATCTCAATTATTCGGACAATTGCATCTTTCATTTACATATAATCAAATTAAAAGTATACATATAATCAAATTAAAAGTACAATTTAATTATAAAAAAAAGAAAAAAAGAAATAGCCACCCGTCATAAAATATTACTGTGAAACCACCCAGTTCATGAGTTTGTCAAATTTCATTAAATTTGAATGAATTGTTTGTTTCTTGAGTCATTGTACTAACTACAAATGATATAAGTTCAGATAATGTAAAATAGTGACCAAAAAGATGTTGGCTATGAAAATAAAATGACAAAACTAGATAGATTCTACTTTGGTTTGTGTTTGTTATCACCAAAAAAAAGATGTTAGACATTAGAGTAAACCAACCACCAAGCAAATACATAAAGCATGAATAATCCATTTGTCTACCAACAAGAAAAACTATAAACTTCCACTATAGGCTGTGTTCTGTTTGGTGGAATTCAGATTCCAAGGATATCAATTCCAATCCGAGAATGGTAATACATCCGAGATATTTTTGCAAAAACAATTAATAAACCAGTATTTCATTAAATGCATTCTTCATTCAGAAATTTAAATTTAGGTTTGTATTATGAAATAAAAAAAAATGCAAAACATTATTTTGTTATGGCGTATTGGATATTGGGGTTTTAGTTGGATACAATACTGGGTTTTTCATTAACAAATTCACAATCCAACTTTTCAAAATAAAATCCAAAAATTAACTATAACATCAGTTCCAAATTAAAATAAACATTAATTTCTCGAGTTGAATAGAAACTAAAATATAGGATTTACAAATATCTCACATCCTGAATTCACAAGTGACAGGACAATAACCAGGAATGAAAGGGCAATAAACAGCTCCTGAAATCATGAACTCATTAAAGAAGATAACTGGTGCTACTAATTCAGATAATAAACCACAATTGTACCAAAAACTTGCATCATGTTCTTATCAACACAAACATAAAGCAGAAAATGCATTACTGTAAATCCATAATACAACAAACTAATAAAAGAACAATTAAGATTTTAATTGTTCTGATATATATAGTATTGTCATTTAACTCCCAATTCGTAGCGTACAAGAAATGAAGCTGATGAACAACACAAAACTCTCCGAGTCATTTCAGCCTACATGGCTTCACTAAGCAAAGCACAAGGATAGTTATAACTCAAACATCATTAATCATTGGGGGATTTAGAGATACCCCCAAAATAATAGGAACTCTTTGAGATACCCCCAGATTTAGAAACTCTTAGAGATACCCCCCATTTTCCCATTTGAAGTCGGTCAACCAAGTCGTTGATCATGGTCTGACCAGTCTTCATATTTTCTAGACAATTTTACCCTCCCACCATTTAAACCCACATCCTAGTCATTTTGCCCAGTCATCAATAATACCATGTCAGCAAACCCACTTACATCTACCACTTCTTATCCTAACCATTCAAAATAGATCTAGATCTAGATCTAATCCTATGGGTAAAATTAAATAACCGTTATGTGACCGTTACATCATCAAACTCCACCTTCTTCTTCCTCCTCTTTTCTTCTTCACCATCATCAAACTCCATCTCTCACTTTTTCTTCTTCACCATCATTTCTTTTCTTTCTTCCTTCTTCTTCATCAAACCATTCTTCTTTCACCTTCATTTTTCTTCCTTCTTCATTAACAAATCTAGCCATTATCGTCTCTCATTTATCACTCCATTACTAGATCTGGTGAAAGGATGACACCCCATAAACACTCCATTACTCGATCTAGAAGAACCAATAAAGACTTCAATTTTTAGTAGTTTTACTAGATCTACCTAGTTGAAACGTTGATATGAAGGTAAATTATAGTATTTAGTGGTTTTGTGTAGTTTGTACTATGTATTTTAGTATTTTTTGAGATTTGGTTCATCATCTTTCATCATCTTCCCCAAATTACCTTTCTCTGCAATTTGGGGGTATCTCAAATGAAACTTGTATTTTGGGGGGTATCTCTAATCAAAGTTTTGTTTGTTTTGAACAGATAATTTGTCAAATCTGTGACCAACTCGGACATTGTGGAGATGAGTGTCAATGGGTATATAGTCATTGCAAAAAGACAGATTGTGAATTATGAGATTGACAACTTCAAATACCCCAGAGAATCTAGCTAGAAAGTTTCTTAGATGTCACTTTTGCGGGAAGTTTAAATGGTTAGATGAAGCTATGGGGGATGAAGCTATGAGGGATGAAGCTATGACCTCTAGTTCAAGTGTTAAATATTGTTTCATTTGTGATGACTTGGATCACTGGAAGAAAGATTGCGAGTGGGTAGATTCTGAATGCAGAACTAAGGGATGCAAGGGTCGAAGGAATGTGAAGACTTCTGGCAAACAAGGTACTGTGGGGGACAAGTATTTGAAGTGTTATACATGTGAAAACTTTCAGTGGTTGCGTGAAGCCAAGAGGGAGAAGAAAAAAGCAACTGAAGACTTTCAAAATCATGTAAATGCTACTGTAACAGTGAAAATGGATTTCCAAGAATTTTGTGATCATTTTGCTGGCACTAGAATTAATAAGAAATGAATTTTTTGTGCATCTACTTTTTTGACTTTTTTGCATCTTATCACATGCTGACCATAACAAAAACAATAACACTATAATAGTGATCAGAAGAAAATGTATTCAATTCATAAAGTATCTTATCACATGCTGACCATAACAAAAGTGCACAAGTTCACACACTAAGATTGAGACATGTTCACAATAACAACAACAACAAAATATCAAAATATTGTTTAAATTCGTGACAACCAACAAGGTTCACACACCAAGAATCCAAAAGACATGTTCAAAACGACAACAAAACATCAAAATATTGTTTGAAGACATACTTTATGGGTGTATCCCATAGCCCCCGTGGTTGTATCCCATGCTGGTATTTCCTCGGCCTCTCGGAGCCCTCGCTTGACCTCTTACTCTGGTGACCCCTTCTAGTGGTGCTCCTTCCTCTCCCCCTTCCTCCTGCACTGTTGGCATTTCCTTCTGTTGAAGTAGCTCTGGTCCTTCCTCTCCCTCTTCCTCCTGCAGTGTTTGTCCTTCCTCCTTCATTTTCAGCACTAGTCCTTCCTCTCCCCCTTCCTCCTGCAATGTTTGTCCTTCCTCTCCCCCTTCCTCCTTCATTTTCAGCACTGGTCCTTCCTCTCCCCCTTTCTGCTGCAGTGTTTGTCCTTCCTCCTTCATTTTCAGCACTGGTCCTTCCTCTCCCCCTTCCTCCTGCAGTGTTTGTCCTTCCTCTCCCCCTTCCTCCTTCATTTTCAGCACTGGTCATTCCTCTCCCCCTTCCTGCTGCAGTGTTTGTCCTTCCTCCTTCATTTTCAGCACTGGTCCTTCCTATCCCCCTACTTATTGAAGCATTGGTCCTTGCTCCTCTGTCAGCTCTTGTGGTCCCTTGTTGGCTATTGTCTTGGGAAGTACCCTGGTGTCCACTAGCACTTGTCCCCCCATGTGACTTTCTTGTTGTCCTCTTTGCGATGCCCTAGCTTGTGCCCTACTTGGACCCTTACAAGTAGCCTTGTTGTGATCATATTCACCACATCTAATGCAATGCACTCTCCTCTTCTTTGCTCCTGAGCTTGATGATTCGTTTGGATCTTTTCTTCTATTCTTCTTTGGTCTTCCTGCTGGTCTTAGAAACTCCCATGGCAAACATTCATATGGTGGCTGCACACATATCACACACACAATCAAACTAGTAAGTAGTAGTGTTAGGAGCCGTAAAATTACTGCAATTATTAGATAGTCACTTACACTAGGCCAATCTTTGACCCTTGGAAGAGGTAGAACAAAGTTGGAGTAAGTCTTTTGATAGGTTCTGATAGTATGGTAGTCACTAACCATGCTGCAAGTTAGTTTACATAGTTAGTTCACATAGTTAGCAGTTGAAAAGTATAAAAAATGGGGGGTATCTCAAATGAAAGTAGTGAAAATGGGGGGTATCTCAAATGAAAGTAGTAAACATGGGGGGTATCTCAAATGAAAGTAAGGAATACCAAAAAAGACTAGAAGAAAAATTTCAAGTGAAGTTAGCAATTGTACCTGGTCACCCTTTTCAACAGAAAACTGCCCATCAGCTGCACCATGCCATGTATACTCACTTATTTTCTCTTCTAGCTTCTTATAGACTTTCCACACCCTTGGAACCACACCATTGATGTCCATGGTCTTTGCTTTAGCATTCCTTTTATATAGAAGACACATAACCATCTTGGTGTATTCAAAGACAAAAGCTGTAACTGGTTTGTCTCTTAACTCTGCAATCCAATTGTTGAAACTTTCACTAAAATTATTGGTTATGTGCTCACAGGTGGAATATGGTTCAAAGTATGCTTTACACCATGTCTTCACATTTCTTTTGACCAACCAGTCATATGCTTCTGCATCTTCAGTTTGTAGCTTAGCCATCCATTCTTTGTGATCAGCTTCTTTGTATGCCCTGGCAGCACCCCAGCATAACTCCTCAAATAACTTGCCTCCGGCATTATCCTTCTTGAAATTCTGGAACATATGCCTAAAGCAGAATCTGTGTGTAGAGTTTGGGAATAAAGCCTCGACAACCTCTTTCAACCCTTTTTGTTGATCTGACATGAATACCAACTTCTCTTCTCTTCTAGTCAACTGAGGTTCCATCATTTCTAGAAAATCAAACCAAGTGTCACCACATTCATTTCTACACAAGTAAATGGCAATGGGAAATAATCCATTGTTGCCATCTAGTGCAGTGATACTCAAGCACATACCCCCATATTTCCCCTTCAGAAAACAACCATCTAAGCCTAGAATAGGCCTACAACCTTCCCTAAAACCTTTCAAGCATGAAGCAAAACTAACACCCATACCTTTCATCCTTTGATCCTCACCTCTTTTGCATATAGCTAAACTGCCAGGATTTCTCTTCAACACTTGCATACAACATTCAGCTGCAATTCTGTAACTCTCTTCATAATTACCATGGAGTCTTTCCATTATTTTCTGCCTTGCATGCCATCCAATGAAGTATGTGATATTTTGTGCATACCTCCTCCAAATTGCTTTCACAAGTTCCCTTGCCTTGAAAACAATCACATGATCCCTGACATCATCCTCTAGCTTTGCTGCAACCCAGTTGGAATCAACCAAACTATTCTTGAACTCTTTATTACCAATACAACCAGCACTATGCTCATTATGTAAGGTTCTGATCTTACAAGTGTGCCTATCACCTCTCGTAGCTTTACTGACCCTAGCTACAAACTTCCATTGACATCCTTTATCCTCATTCACACAAACTGCTATAAATCTGTCGCCATCATTCTTCGGCATTTTCCAAATAAATTTCTTCTTGATTGCATAATCTCTTATGTACTCCCTGCAGGCAGCAATTGTTGGCCATGACATATTCACCTCTGGTTCTGGCAGATCATCAAAGTAGGGAGTTTGTTCACCCATATCATCAAAGTCATACAATTCTTCGGTTTCCTTTTCAAAGTCAGTATATCCTTCCAAATCTTCTTCTGTAGGTTCAAATCCAATGGATCCTTCTGAAGATGAATCATAGCTATGGTATGCCTCTTCAGCCTCAATATTATCAATTGGATCAAAATCAGGGTCAGAATCAGATTGGATATCCATAGGTGAAGCTGAAGGTGAAGGTGGAGCTGAAGTTGAAGGTGGAGCATGTGGAGGTGGGGGATGAGATTCAGATGGAGGTGGGGCATGGGATTCAGATGGAGGTGGGACATTGGATTCAGATGGAGGTGGGACATGGGATTCAGATGGAGGTGGGACATGAGAGCCAGAAGGAGGAAACATTGTATCCTTGACATTCATATCAGGCATTTCATCTAACTCCTCCTCAGAAAGTTGTTCATAGGTAGATTTCTTTCTTTTCCAAGCCTTGTTTCCTTGGAGCTGCTTGTTAAAATTCTTAGACTTGTTTTTTGTACCCTTCCTCTTTGGCCTAGCAAGTTTGGTCTTAGGAGCTTGGCTGGATGGTTGAGCTTCATTAATACCTGCATCCTGGGTAGGTTGAGATTGTTCCATGTCGACATCAGTGTTACATGGTGTACTAATGACTTCAGGAGCTTCTTCGGCTAATGGCTGCAGCTCTTCCAATTCATAAAACAAAGGCAAATTCCCTTCTTCATCCTGATCACCATACTTCCACCATTGAATACAATCATAATCTTCCATTAACTCCATCTTAATACCCCCTTCCAAATACATAGGAAATTTCTCCACATTGTAATTGAGCATGTTCCTCTCTTCCAAAGTTTTACATAACATTTCATCAATGTCCAACAAACACACACAATCTCCATCAACATTGGGAAAATCAACATATTGACCTCCTACATAATCTCGTGTCTTCCAATTGGCTCTTTCCATGCTTCTCTCATTCCATTTACCTCCAAAGTGAAGTCTTATGCAATTGAACCCTAGTGATGGACAAAAATTCAAGCATTTGCTGCATACAACATTGTTAAATGGTTTGTTAAGACATTGTTATTTGTTATCAACATAGAGTGAACATACAACATTGTTAAAGCAGTTGTTAAGACATTGTTATTGGTCATCAACATGGAGTGAGCATTCAGCATTTCACATTCAACAAACAATATTTTCATTTGAGATACCCCCCATTATTATATTTTCATTTGAGATACCCCCCAGTTACGTTTCAGCTATTTAAAACATAAACAGTAAAGTTATTGTCTTCAACGAAGTCATTGTTTTCCAACAATATCAAGAGAGCAGTGATGAACAAACCTCAAATAAACCCAAAAGCCCTCCGAATTTTGAAAAACCTAAGATCCCCATCCAAATCGACACAATATTCAATAAAACCTAAGTTCCCCATCCAAATCGATAAAATTTTGAAAAACCTAATAACCGCCATCGCAAAACAATACTCAACCACATTCAAAAATCAAAGAAGGTCTTGAAGAAAATGGACTTACAAGTATTCTCGACGCCGAATCCTAGCAGGATCATAGATTTCTTCGCTTTCTGCACTTGAATCCTGGTTGTTGAACATGGATTCATCACTAGAATCAGATGAATCGGAAGAATCAGAAGATACCCAAAAAAATCGTGATCGAGGAGCGGCCATTGTTGAAAATTAGAGTATAACAACAGAAGATCTAGAAGAATGGAAGAAAATGGGAGAGTTTTGAAGAAGAAAAGAGAAATTTTGGTTGAAAATCAAGGTATGTGATCAACCTTCACTTGTAGTGCACTTTCCCGCTGGTTTGTTCTGTTAATGGCGGAAAGAAGATAAGAAGTTAGGTTAGTTTTGATTTGAATTAGTTAGTTTGATAAGTTAGGTTAGATGTGATTAGATTAGATTTGGTTGGACGGTTGTGATTAGATCTAGATCTAGATCTATTTTGAATGGTTAGGATAAGAAGTGGTAGATGTAAGTGGGTTTGCTGACATGGCATTATTGATGACTGGGCAAAATGACTAGGATGTGGGTTTAAATGGTGGGAGGGTAAAATTGTCTAGAAAATATGAAGACTGGTCAGACCATGGTCAACGACTTGGTTGACCGGCTTCAAATGGGAAAATGGGGGGTATCTCTAAGAGTTTCTAAATCTGGGGGGTATCTCAAAGAGTTCCTATTATTTTGGGGGGTATCTCTAAATCCCCCTTAATCATTCGAGACTAAATACAATATTTCACATTCTATATGTTAAAAAATAGGCATAAAGATAAGATACATGATTAAGATTTATATTCATTTTGATAAATAGTAAAGCAATTATAAAGCATCAGATAGGTCCATTATTCTCACGTAAATGTATGCTTCCCCAAGGGGTTCTCCCTGCAAACAGGGTCTCAGTTCCACTTCAACTCAATAAGATAGACAATTTCATCTCTTGCAAATTTACAAACAAATCCAAGCACTCATATCAAAAGAAAATAAGCATCAGAAAGGCCCAGTATTATTCTCCATATGAAATGATAGTTTCACCAAGGGGTTCTCCCTATAAACAAGGTCTCAGATCTACTACACCTCAATTATATGGACAATATCATCATTTGCATCTTTCAATTCCACATCACTACACACAAATACAAAATTAATGAATTTTTTTTTATATAATTAAGAAAATTAAATAATATGATTTAAGGCTCAGACAACAATCAGCTCTATCTATCAAGAATTTTCTGAAGCAGAACTGGCATTGGAGCTTTAATAAAAATCATCATAGCCCAAAATCTATTAATAATCTAAATCAACAATTTAATCAAACCTAACAATAAAAAAAAATTCAATTTGTTTTACAGATAATTGGCTCATATCAAGAAATTCAACCATTAAAATCCTTTACTTCATAGATTACTCTCAGAAGCGCGGATAATATTTAATCATTGCAAAAAACCCAATCTTTATATTCAATTACAAACAGAACTAATTGATCAGAATAGAAAAACAATTGTGGAGAGAGTTTTTAGAGACAAAATCATTGAAAATAGAAAAAAAATAAAGTCCCCACTTGTAACCCCTCCTTTAATTTTTGCCTCCATGACTAAAAGAGGCTGCAGAGAGAAGAATAATGTTGGAAGTCGGACAAGAAAGGGAGTTTTATAGAGAGATAGAGAGTATTTGGAAATTGGAATACGAACCGAATTCCAATTTCTGTGTACATGTTTTTTTTTGTTTTTTTTTAAAGATAGTATTTTATTACATGGGTACTTAGTTATAACCTGGTGTTAGACCTTTTGACCTTAAGCACTTCTGACAAGCTTAAGGGCATGTCAGAATGCAGCCCCGATGCGGGCATTGTTAGATTACAAGGAACAAAGGCGCGGTAGGCAGTACCGCGCTGCATTCTTGTCAGGCGGCAAGGTAGATCATGCTGGTGCATTGATGATGGTTCGTTTGGCTAAGTGATTGGGAATACATGAGGCAGTGTGCTGGATATTGTCTTGAGTCCAGATGGCTTGGGAGCAGTTATGACGGTTACGGCAGTTATATAACCGCTCACACGTGGCAAGCATACGTTGGCTAGGCTTGACAAGTGTTGGGAGATGTTTGCTGGGCAAACAAGTGTGCAACACATCAGTAGGAAGTTGCCAACAGATCTGGGTAGGTACTGGCGGTTAGAGAACTGCCACACATGGCAAGAAGAGAGTGTTTGGTGGAACACTTGTAATAAGGCTAGGTGTGGGCTTGTCACACCATGACATGTGTATAGTTGCTGGTCTATAAAACCAGACTTGGTCTGATTTGGGAAGATAGACTTGAGTGAGTGTATTTCCCCAAGTGTAAAGAAATAACATGGCTGTGGCCTTGTAAACCAGTTCAGTAGTCTAAATTGCGTGTGTATTGCCTGAGACTAGAGGGAGTTCTAGTGGCATAACAGGGCAGAAAAACTTGTCAGAAATTAACCCTGTTACAGGTTGTATCAAAGCATAGGTTTCGAAGATGGCGGGTGGTAACAATCTGATGGCAGAACGGGTTACCTTTAATGGCACGTCTTGAAGCCATTGAAAGGAAGCAAACTGAGTTGTCGTCGCTGTTCCACAACTTGTCCCATGACATGGAGCAATTGGCACAGAATTCTTCTGATGAATTGAGTGTTTTGAAGCGGGCTTTGAATGGTGGAACTCATATGAATGTTCTCAAGAAAGTGCCCGAACCTAAGGCATTTTCTGGTGCTCGTGATGCGAAGGAACTTGAGAACTTTCTGTGGGATATGGAGCAATATTTTGCTGATGTTAGTACCCCAATCGAGCAACAAGTCACTCTGACCAGCATGTACTTGTCTGGTGATGCCAAATTATGGTGGCGATCTCGGGTAGATGATGATGCATCTGCTGGCAGACCCAAGATCGTGATGTGGGACGCACTGAAGAAGGAACTCAAGGAGCAGTTCCTGCCAAGCAATGCAGCGTGGTTGGCGAGGGAAGCCTTGCGAAAGTTGAAACAATCTGGTACAGTTCGGGAGTATGTGAAGGCGTTCACATCATTGATGCTCGACATCAAGAATATGTCCGAAGAAGACAAGTTTTTCAACTTCACAACTGGTCTCCAATCATGGGCTCAAGCAGAGTTGAGGAGGCAAGGTGTGAAAGACTTACCCTCGGCCATAGCAGCAGCGGATGCTTTCGTTGATTTCAAGACCATTTCTTCTACTTCCGGAGAGAGTAGTAGGAAATACAAGAAGGACAAAGGCAAGGAACCTGACAGCAAAAGAGAGCAGTACATGAAGTACAACAAGGAGGGGAAGACGCAGACCAAATAGGGTGAAAAGCCTAAGGATGGCCAAAACAAAGGCTGTTTCATATGTGATGGTCCGCATCGTGCTAGAGATTGCCCGAAGAAGGAAAAGCTGAATGCTTTAGTTGCTGATGGGGATAATGTTGTGGTGGAGTTACCTCGTTGCAATCCCCTTGTCCGTTTGAATGCAATTGTGGCAGAGACGC
>JALIGU010000420.1:17500-20000 GCA_023053565.1 Aquilegia eximia
CAAATGGATTGTTGACGAGAGGCTAATAGGCATTGTTTACACCCCCAGCCATCCCCCTCAAGGGAAATGCCACGGCTGGGGGGGCGACCGTCTGGATAATGCCCCCAGCGATCCCCTTGCTGCCCTCACGCATTCTAGCCTAGGCTAGAGGCGGTCGTCAGGCCTCAAGGAGACAGGTCGCAGCTGGGGCGCATGCCTCTCGACCATCAATCCGTTCGGCCGTCACCCGCATGCCTCGGCCAACCTGCACCGAGTGTTTGTTTTTGCGGGGCAACAGACAAAAGGATTGATGGGAGAGGCGGCCTGGTTTCCGCCCCCAGCCATCCCCCTCGCTGCCCTCGCTCGCACTAAGCCTTGGCCTTGGCTGGAACCAAGGACTCGGTTTAGAGGGGTACAGGCAACTAGGAGACAGGCCGCAGCTGGGTGCGGGGTGCCTCTCTGCCAACAATCCCCTTGGCTGTCGCTCGCTTGCCTCGGTCAACCAGCACCGAGTATTCGTTTTTGCGGGCGACGGACAAATGGATTGTTGACGAGAGGCTAATAGGCATTGTTTACACCCCCAGCCATCCCCCTCAAGGGAAATGCCACGGCTGGGGGGGGCGACCGTCTGGATAATGCCCCAGCGATCCCCTTGCTGCCCTCACGCATTCTAGCCTAGGCTAGAGGCGGTCGTCAGGCCTCAAGGAGACAGGTCGCAGCTGGGGCTCATGCCTCTCGACCATCAATCCGTTCGGCCGTCGCTCGCATGCCTCGGCCAACCTGCACCGAGTGTTCGTTTTTGCGGGCAACGTCCAAAAGGATTGATGGGAGAGGCGGCCTTGTTTCCGCCCCCAGCCATCCCCTTGCTGCCCTCGCTCGCACTAAGCCTTGGCCAACCAGCACCAAGGACTCGGTTTAGAGGGGTACAGGCAACTAGGAGACAGGCCGCAGCTGGGCGCGGGGTGCCTCTCTGCCAACAATCCCCTTGGCTGTCGCTCGCTTGCCTCGGTCAACCAGCACCGAGTATTCGTTTTTGCGGGCGACGGACAAATGGATCGTTGACGAGAGGCTAATAGGCATTGTTTACACCCCCAGCCATCCCCATCAAGGGAAATGCCACGGCTGGGGGGGCGACCGTCTGGATAATGCCCCCAGCGATCCCCTTGCTGCCCTCACGCATTCTAGCCTAGGCTAGAGGCGGTCGTCAGGCCTCAAGGAGACAGGTCGCAGCTGGGGGCAACTTTTCTTGTCGAGCCGACGTCAAGCGCTGCACTCCACCCACGCTCGCCGTCCCCTTGCTGCCATCGCCCACTAGCCTTGGCCAACCGGCACCAAGGACTCGATTTAGTTGACTTTGGGCATGGGGGCAGCCTTAGCCGGGTGGAGGAGCGAAATCCCAGCTCAAAACACGCAAAAAATTTGATTTTCTGATCAGGCAGAATTTTTCTGACGAGCCGCGGTCAGGTCGCCCACTAGCCTTGGCTAACAGGCACCAGGGGCTCTATTTATGCGACTTTAGGCAATGGGGCAGCCTTGGCTGGGCGGAGGAGCGAAATCCCAGCAGAAAATTTGATTTTTTTGTCGAGAAAAATTTTCTGACATGCCACCACCAGGTCGCCGGAAAAGTACTCCGGCGGCGGCGGTGGTGGGTGGTGGCGCCGGAGTCAAGGTCCACCGGGCATAAGGTCTCCCCCGCCCCCGAAGGTTTTTCCTCGATTGGCTTGGCTAGGCCTCCTGGTCACATTGGGGGGTTTTTGCCTTGCCAAGCCTTGCCATCTCCCAAACTACCTCCCCCCTATATATACAAACGTACTTTTGCTTGAAAAACAAAAGGGAACATTGAATTTTTCCCGCATAGGAGCAGCTTTTTCCCGCACAGGAGCAGCTTTTCCCGCATAGGAGCAGATTTTGCGCCCGAACTTCATTTTTCTCTCGGACAACCTCAACTTTCCCTCGGACAACTATTGATCAAACTCATTTTTATGCCCTCTAGTACGTGGGAAACCAACCCAGCACACCTTTCATCGAGCCAAATTGCCTGATGTGCGAGGGAGCACCCCCCTCCAGGCAGAAAACCCCGGACTTTGGAGGCTGAAGCTGCCCAATCTCATTTTTCCTCGGACCACATGCCTAATTATCATTTTTATGCCTACTTGTCCGAGGAAAATCAACCCAGCTGAACTTTTGCTCGAGCCATATTGCCCGATGTGCGGGGGAGCACCCCCACCGCCCGAGGAACTCCGCACTTCTCACGCCCGATGGCGCACCAGCTCATTTTTTTCCCGCACAAAGTCATTTTTCCTCGGACAAAAACCCACCAATCTCATTTTTCCTCGGACCAAATGCCAAATTATCATTTTTATGCCTACTTGTCCGAGGAAAATCCTCCCAGCTGAACTTTTTGTCGAGCCATATTGCCCGATGTGCGGGGGAGCACCCCCACCGCCCGAGGAACTCCGCACTTCTCACGCCCGATGGCGCACGAGCTCATTTTTTCCCCGCACAAAGTCATTTTTCCTCG
>JALIGU010000421.1:0-21926 GCA_023053565.1 Aquilegia eximia
TCGGATGAAGAGTCCGTCGACTGAGATACGGATCCCTTTGGTTTCGAAGTATAAGAATACCCCAACTCAGACAAATAGAATCTATGGAGTAAGTGATATTCTTACTTACTCCATAGGTTCTCTTTTGGAATGGTTTCTCTTTTAGAAAATCTACTAAGATCGCACACACTCCGATTTAACAAAAATGATTACCCATGGAATGGCTATTTATCTATTCCAAATTCTTGTATTTTCATTCAAATAGGGGGAAGTCTCCATGGAAAGACGGCGGTTCGATTGGTATATCATAAAATTTCAATTTATAATAGATCAAAACAAGCATTTTTATGATTCATACCCACACCTTACCCCCGATTTCGATCTTCGACTCGACTCACAGCCATCCTCATACGAGGAGGAGATGCGGGAGCTAGAAGATGAAATGCGGGAGCTAGAAGACGAAGAAGAAATGCGTCAGTGGGAAGAGGATGCGCTCCGAGAAATCGATGAAGAATTCCATCGGGAGAGAGAGGAAGAATTCCGTCGGGAGAGAGAGGAAAGATACAACCAGTTTGTGGAAGAGTTTAATCAGAGAATTTTAAACGAAATTTCCCAATCTATTGATGACAGCCAAATCTCTTCCGAAAAATCCAGATTTTCAACGGGACAAACAAGAGTTGAATGAGGCTTCGTGGAAAAAAACCATGGATGCATTGAGCGAACTCTTTTCACAAGGATCAAAATGAGGAGGATTTCACGTAAATCCGCGATTCCTCCTTTTTTTTTTGTTTTGGGGCGGGGCCATAATTCGTTCCATTTTGGACCATAATCATCTGAATTATGGCCAAAAATGGAATCTTTTATCTCCTTACCGGAGTAAAAAAGAAAATAGAAAAAATGGATAATCATCTGGTTAGGATTGATCTAAACCAGCCCATTTTATATACGATTTAGCATGCCAACTATTAAACAACTTATTAGAAACACAAGACAGCCAATAAAAAATGTAACAAAATCCCCCGCTCTTCGGGGATGTCCTCAGCGTCGAGGAACATGTACTAGGGTGTATGTGCGACTCGTTCAGATCATGAGCTGGAACAAACAAAAGAAAGGGATCTTTTTTTTCCAGTATCAATGACCAGTACCAATGAATAGGTTGGAAGAATTCCATTCCATATATAAAAAAAAAGCCCCCATTGTGTATGAAATTTATGGTTTCTATTGGTGCAAATCCAATCACCTCAATTGGAGATGAGAAGCAATTTCCCATTGGTAGCAAATGGTTATCCATTAAGCGGGGGAATAGTATTTAAGAAGCAAAAAAATGATGCTCTAACTCGTGCAAAAACGGACTAACAGGGTCAGCTACCTAGCCAACCTTTGTAATTAAATATCGTTACTGTATGGGTAGATCTCCTTGTGAAAAAGGCCCATTACTGGATAATTCATAGGTAGAGTCAAAGAATGTGAACTGTACAAGTTACTAATAACATTGATTAAATGAGGAAAAAGGCTCCGGTGTATAGAGAGGACCTCGCCGTTTAAGAAGCAACCATAGAAACGATGGAACCCGCTATTTATTTATCCATTTACCTTTTTTTTGATACTTTATATTATACTCAACTTTATTTATTTGTTTTGTTGATTAGTAGAGTATCAATAACTTTCTTATTCGGGGTTAAATGCCTGGAAAAAAATAGCGGTTGGGAAGGTCATAGCAGCAAAAGCCATTGGAATTTTTTTTTTATACACCGGAAGAATCCGTTTTGTTATTAATAGACCAGGATAAGGAATGACTGAAAGAAAATAAAGAAAATAAATCCATTAGTTATTCATCAAAGTTTCATTTGATTCAATGACCAGAATTAGACGAGGGTATATAGCGCGGAGACGTAGAACAAAAACGCGTTTATTTACATTAACTTTTGGAGGGTCTCATTCAAGACTTACTCGAACTACTATTCAACAGAAAATAAGAGCCTTGGTTTCTGCTCATCGGGATAGGGGTAGGCAAAAGAGAAATTTTCGTCGTTTGTGGATCACTCGGATAAATGCAGCAATTCGTGAGGTCGGGGTATCCTATAGTTATAGTAGATCCATATATGATCTGTACAAGGGGCGGTTGCTTCTTAATCGTAAAATACTTGCACAAATAGCCATATCAAATAGGAATTGCCTTTCCATGATTTCCAATAAGATAAGATCATGAAAATGAAATAAGGAGATTGGAAGGAATACACCGTAATGATTTAAAGGGGGGGGCCCGGAGAATGAGCTCCGGGAAGGTAGAGTAGAAATGAATAGGAAATATAGTCAAAATGAATGAACACGGTTCCATAAAAAAAGAAGAAAAATTTTTCGCTTTACGCCTTTTTTCTTACGACGTGACAATCCAATCTGGATTCTCCCATTTTTCGAACAAAAAACCAATCTGAGTTGGGGTTCGGATTGGGGTTTTTATTCAATTGCAATTCAGAAATAGGCCTATCTATTTCTTTTTATTTTATTTCTAGTTCGAGGATTTATTTTATTTCTAGTTCGAGGACCTGTAGTTCTAGGAGTCGACTCCGTTTTCGCAAATTGTTTCTCATTATTAAGAAAAGGTAACAAAGATAAAATACGAGCTTGTTTTATAGCAATAGTAATTAATCGTTGTTGTTTCAAAGTCAATCTATTCACTCGTCTAGATAATATTTTTCCTCGTTCACTAATAAATCTACTAATTAAACTCATGTTTCTGTAATCAATTCGATCCCCCGAACCAATTGGGGGCAAACGCCGACGAAAAGATCGCTTGGGTTTAAGAAAAAGTCGCTTGGATTTATCCATGGTTTATTCCTTATCTTAAAAAAAAAAATTCTGAATTTAATTGGGGATCCGGCCGAAATAGGATTTGGTTGTTTTATTTTGATAGTTTCTTTATTTATATAATAATTATTATGTTATGTAATTATTATGTTATGTAATTTATTGCTGTTCCTTGGAGGGGTTACACGCGTATTACATTAACGTTTTATTTATTTCGTTATCTCCCCATGAATTGTATGCTTGTAACAGTAGGGACAAAATTTTCTCAATTCCAATCGACTAGGCGTATTGTGTCGATTCTTTTGAGTAATATATCTGGAAATGCCCCGCGATTCTTTATTAATATTAATACCGTTTCGGACACAACTGTTACATTCCAAAATAACTCTTACTCTGACATCTTTACCTTTGGCCATGAACCCCCTTTTTGATTTTTGATTCCCTCAACTCTTCCATTTTCGATCCGAAACGAAGAAGAAAAAAAGAAGTTGCTGACTCGAAATCCAATTAATTCTTAACTATTTCATTGCAATCAATAGAGAAATAAAAAAAAAAATAAGTAATACAACGATTTCTAACTATCAATTAGTTCTCATACATATTGGTATTTCATTTAAGTATCTTGTATGCTTTTGTTGTCTTCGACCCTTATTTTTTCCATTTCTGCTCTCCCTCTATTAATTCAGCCTAAACCCGAGTTTTGTTGCGGGTGAATCTTCTTTGATTCTTTCTCTTTCCTTCTTTTTTTTTATCCTAAAAAAAAACGGACAGTGACAGAAAGAACAAAACAAAGAAAGGGGGGGTTTAGTCATAGATAATTTATTGTATCTCTAATCTTCTTCATCCCTAACTAGAATGAAAAAAAGGGGAATGTCAACGCATCGGGGAAGAAACGATTGATCTCTATCAATAGACCTGCCAACGACCCGAACCATAGAGTGGTTAACACAGGTGCCACGGATAGATATGTTTTTATATCTCGCATTGAAAATCCTCCTTTTTGTATTGTAATACATATATGATCAGATACGTATGGAGTTAAGGATCACTTGTATTTGTACGCGGAATCCCTAACGAAAATGGATATATGATATATATAGAACGCGGCAAATTACATTTTCCTTTTTTTACAACGGAAAAAGACGCCCACTTACTTTCGGAACATTACCGATAGAAATTTTTTATGTATATGTTAGGTTTAATATATAATTATTATATAATTTATTATATAATAGAATTATAATATATATATTTTACTTTTCATTTTATTATATGTTATATGAGACGAAAAAGAAGAAATGGCAAGAGAAATTTGCTATCAATGGAGGAAATAACGATGTGGAAAACAAGCCGGGGATTCTCTACAATGACACTGTAGGCCAATTGAAAGGGATGTAGCGCAGCTTGGTAGCGCGTTTGTTTTGGGTACAAAATGTCACGGGTTCAAATCCTGTCATCCCTATCTATTATTTCTTCTACGCGCAGTAATGAAAGATTCATTAAGATCAATGAAAATTGGACATACATAATCCTTTATGATACTATATGCATGTGCAAGATATGGTAGGGGTTACAAAAGCAATTCCTTTATTTATATTTACTTTAACGGTATTTTATATTGATTGTGATAAGATAAGAAAGCGCTCTTAGTTCAGTTCGGTAGAACGCGGGTCTCCAAAACCCGATGTCGTAGGTTCAAATCCTACAGAGCGTGATTCTGTTCTTCTTAGGTCGAATTACAATTACAATGAAATAACTTTACTAACTTGAGGGGCAATCCGAATTTGACCTCCGCCTTTCTTTAATACGCAGGAGGTCAATCAAAAAAAGAGATGGCTGTTATTTAAAAAGAGATGTTACTGAATCAAAGGTCCAACTGATCGCCGCGCCTGTATTGCAAATATGCAGTTACGAATAATCCAGCCAAAGTAATAGGAATTAGGCCTAACACGATTCCAAATAGTAAAACTTCAATCATTTCAATTTGTTTGTTTGAAAGGGTAGGTAAAAGGGGGAGGTAATATCTATCCCTAAATATTAATCCAAATCGCCCGTGAATCTCAATAACCAAGAATTTACAATTTACATGGAATGAGCTATGGACTACCTGGAATCTCGCAAAAACATTTCTTTTTATGAATTGTTTATTGAATCAATTTCAAATAAGTCGTATCTTGCTCAGACCAATAAATAGAGCTGAGGTTATAGTTAAAGCCGCCAGTAAAAAACCGAAATAACTAGTTATAGTAGGCATGAAGGAGCTAAGTGGGATACGTTCTATATTATACATATGCTTATGAAACACTTACCTAAGTTTCTATTTTTGCGAAATACAAGATTAAGAAAAAGACCCATTGAAAGTTTGTTTGGGATTGAATTTATCATTCATTTCATTATAGACGGACATATAGTGACAGAGAGCCACTCTTGAATTTGAATAAAATACGACTCAAAATAACTTTGTCATGGAACTTCATTTACAAAGAAAACTCCCCTTGAATCACTATGAAATAAAATTTTCCAATCATTTCGATTATTATTTGGCTTTTTTGTTTGGAACGAAGGACCTTATAACATCAGGCCCTTTTTATACTTTAACTCATTTATTAGTAGGTTCATTAATTGCTGCATAAAAAAAGAAATAAATAGATTCGATCGCATGATAGCTCACAAGAATAAAACCTTTATTGAGTAACCCATAGCGCGGATGCAACAATGTCTAATCCAACAATGCTTGCATTACAAATACTGGTTGTTATGTTTCTTTCATGAAATACTATCTCCTACTTGTATTGTAGTACTAACCAATTCTTTGAAATAAAGGGTTTTTTGCTCGAATCCTTTTGTTTTCTAAAAACATGCTCGATTTTTTTTTCGCATATAATTTATAATTAGAAAGAAAAAGAATAGGAATATAATAATCTATTTTATAAATTCTTTTTATAAATTATTGGAATCCAACTCACCTGTCAAACTCATCCTTTTTTGTTTGATCGTTAGTTTATAGTCCAAAGTTTGTAATGGAAATAAATCCTATACTACATACAATACAGGAATCTCGTTTTCATATTAACGGGCACATGTTTCTGTATAGATTAAGGAATAAGAAAGGAAGAAAATCATTATGTACCACTTCTTTTAGATACTGATTTAAATTGCGTTGCTGTGTCAGAAGAAGGATAGCTATACTGGTTGGGTATACTCTAAAGACGCCTTCGGTACACTATTGACGATCTCACAAAGATGAAGGATCCGTGGGCTTTCGTTTACTGATCCCCTCTTTCACGGAATCGATCCCCCTCTTTGACTGTACAAGAATATGTGGAGCTCAGCATGTCTGGAAGCACGGGAGAACGTTCTTTTGCTGATATTATCACCAGTATTCGATACTGGGTCATTCATAGCATTACTATACCTTCGCTATTCATTGCGGGTTGGTTATTCGTCAGCACGGGTTTAGCTTACGATGTGTTTGGAAGTCCTCGGCCAAACGAGTATTTTACGGAGAGCCGCCCAGGAATTCCATTAATAACTGGCCGTTTTGATTCTTTGGCGCAACTCGATGAATTTAGTAGATCCTTTTAGGACGGTCCCAATGACTATAGATCGAACCTATCCAATTTTTACAGTGAGATGGTTGGCTGTTCACGGACTAGCTGTACCTACCGTTTCTTTTTTGGGGTCAATATCCGCAATGCAGTTCATCCAACGATAAACCTAATCCGAATTATAGAGCTATGACACAATCAAACCCGAACGAACAAAGTGTTGAATTGAATCGTACCAGTCTTTACTGGGGGTTATTACTCATTTTTGTACTTGCTGTTTTATTTTCCAATTATTTCTTCAATTAATAGAAGAAAAGAGAATCCATTATCTTACCCCATTCGGAAGGATTTCATCTCATAATTATCCATGCCTGTTTATGTCTCTAGCACGACCACTTGATGAAATGTGGAGGGAAGCGGGGTAAATGGCCGATACTACTGGAAGGATTCCTCTTTGGCTTATAGGCACTGTAGCTGGTATTCTTGTGATCGGTTTACTAGGTGTTTTTTTTTATGGTTCATATTCTGGATTAGGCTCATCCCTGTAGTATTAGGCTCATCCCTGTAGTAATCGTATGAACTGTGTTGTAGACATTAAAGAGTAAGAATGGACCCTGCCCCCCGAATTTGAGGGGCAAGGTCCATTCTTACTCTTTAATGTCTTCCAACGCGACTTTTATTCATTACATAAACGTTCAAAAATTTTCTAGTCAACGTAGTCACACCAATTTTGATTGAAAAAAAAAAGAGGGGCTCGGGGTCAAATCAATAAAAAAAGATTCTTCGCAACCTACATGATAATATATTAATCATTCGCGATGGAATACAAGTAATTCCAAATCGTTTATAGTTTGAAGAAAAACAGTATAAACAAAGCAAGCAAAAGGCTTTTCATGATTTCTTATTATTTTTGACCATACATAATCGCATCGATCAACAAACAAGAAGTTTATGATTTTTATCAACGTAATGTTTCGAAATAGAAATAAATGGCTCTAGAAATTCATTTCGGACAATTGAACCTTCTCAAACTGTTTCTTTTTAAGAACCAAAAAGATTTGTGCCAGAATAACAGATGCCAAGAAGAAAAAAAGACCTTGGACACGTGATGGGTCTTGAAGTACTATTTCTGCATCTCCCTGACCAAATCCCCCCACATTGGGATTACTCGTTAATGGTTGATCAAGCTTGATGGATTCGCCCTCTGAAACAAGAAGTTCTGGGCCCGGAGGTATAATATCAACGACTAAGTGTCCATCCGATGCATCTGCTATGGTTATTTCATACCCCCCTTTTTCTTTACGTACTATTTTGCTTACTATACCCGATGCTGTAGCATTATAGACTGTATTGTTACTCTTGCTTCCATCGGGATAAATTTGACCCCTTCCCCTATTCCCGCCCACATATATAGGATATTTTAAGAAGTAAACGTCTTTTTGAGTAACGGGATCCGGAGACAAAATAGGAAAGGTGATTTCACTATATTTCTGACCAGGAACAGGACCTATCACAAGAATATTTTTTTTAGTAGGACGATAACTTTGAAAAGAAAGATTGCCCATCTTTTCTTTCATTTCCGGAGAAATACGATCGGGGGGGGCCAATTCGAATCCCTCAGGTAAAATAAGAACGGCCCCTACATTCAAAGACCCCCTTTTCCCATTAGAAAGAACTTGTTTCAGTTGGATATCATAAGGAATTCTAACAACTGCTTCAAATACAGTATCCGGAAGTACCGCTTGTGGAACCTCAATATCCACGGGCTTATTAGCTAAATGACAATTGGCGCATACAATACGCCCAGTTGCTTCTCGTGGATTTTCATAACTCTGTTGTGCAAAAATGGGATACGCATGGGAAATAGATGTCCGAGTTATTACATATATAAATATAATGATCGATACGGAAATGGATCGAGTCATCTGTTCCTTTATCCAAGAAAAGATATTTCTATTTTGCATGGTCCAATCATTGATCCCGAAAATTTCTACAATAAATGGGGTAGGTTGCTAGTAGAGTTCCCTATCCACGATTCTGCTATTTTACCGGAATTCAGGAGGAATTCCCTGGATGGGTAGTATAGAAACATAATGATTAGATTCCTATCATGGAATCATTCTTTAGTCATTCATTGAATGATAAATCACTACAAGTGACGGAGATACACGATTTAAATAACGGAAGATCCAATATTTAAAAATGGTATCTAGAATGACTGGAAAGGTGGAAACAAGGCCGGATATAATTTGATTATTATGATCAAATCCAAAATCCTTGTAGACAGAACCAATCAGTAGTTCCCAACCGTGAGGCGAGTGGAATCCGATACATAAATCCGTTAATAAAAGAATAGAAAAAGCTTTTATTGTGTCGCTTAAGTTATGGATAAATTCCCGAACCCAAGAATTAAGAATAATGAGTTCTTCATTACCCAGAATATAATAACCGCATAGAATAGCGAAACTTATTAGATTTGTCGAAAAGTCTAAAATGGTATGGATATGACCCTCGTTGTACATCTTGACCAATTGTATTGTTTCTTCGTGTATCCCTAGCTTTTGTATATGTGTATCCGGGTACTCCTTTATCATTTCGTCCAAAAGGAATAGTTCCTCGAATTCTATGAATTTTTCTATAACGCCCCTTTCTTGAATATTATTCAAAAAAACTTCAGATTGCCCGGCATTCCACCAATTAGTAACCAAGGATTCCATACTTTTATTAAATAAGAGAGAAATCCACCAGGGCAAAAAAACCATAGTAAGATAGAAAAGGGGGTTGAATGCTTTCTTTTTTGGCATTTTTTATTTGTGAATTGTTAATGAAATCGCCTCATTACTCGACTCTACCCAATACGCTATTTCCATGAAACATGAGTTCTATAACAAGGTATTGAATCCATAGACCGACCCCCCCTTTTTTAATTCATTGGTTAGTTCTTGGATCTGGAAACAATCTTTTTTTTTTCTTATTTCTTCATTCGAACCAATTCCATCCTCTTTTCGATGAATGCCCGAACGAATCATTTCAAGAAATTCATATTTTTTTTTTTCGGGGCCAAAGAAACCCCTTAGATCCATTATTTGGAAAAATTTCGCTGGCTACCCATAGCCTTGGAATCGCGGAGGGAAATTTCGGAAAAATATTGCTATGATGAAATAAAAAAGGAGTAGCAAAAAAAGAGAGAAATAAAATAAGAGGCATAGAATGGTTATAGTTATAAACGATCTAATATCTTTTTTTTGCTCCTTAAAAAGGAAAATAAAAGATAACAAAGAAACATCGATTGACAAAACAGAATTCCATTATATACAAGATATGATCCATCTATATCTAACATATCCATTCCAAAATATTGGGCCAAAAAAGAGGAATTCTAATTCTATATGTTCGGATATATGTGAGGAATCCATACTTCACTTAGTGTTACTAGTATGAAAAAAGTATTTTGGTGGACAAAAACAACTTCACTTTGTTTTCTGGTTGTTCCATATGCGTCTGCTTTTGCTCGAATGAGCGCTCTAAAAAAAAGGAAGTTGTTCTATAACAACAAATAGAAATCGAATTAACGAGTTCCTTACTCAATGCCGCAAAAGCATTCATTCTTCAATTCATTTCAAAATACTTCAATTGGTACGCGCAAAAAATAGGCCAATTCTGCAGCTTTTTGTTCAATTTCTCTTGGAGTCAAATTCTCATCAGTACGAGTCAAGGGAACGGCACCCCGACCTCTGATTTCCATATAAAGTACACGCCGAGGATAAATGCCTTCTTTAACCTCTATTCTAATCGACTGAATATCTTTCATAAGGAATTGAAGTAGGATTCGACGATTTCTTCCAGGGAATCCCCAGCGGAAAATACACACTATTCCTTTTTTTCGATCGAATCTATCATAACCACTCCCTACATTCCACGAAATTGTACACCACAAATAGGAGCTAATGAACAGACCCGCGATTCCATAGAAAGACATCACGATCCCTTGTGGAAAAAAAAGGATTTGCTGAGAAGGAAATAAGGCTATCAGATTCCTACCAAGGTAACTAGAAGTTCCAACCAATAAGAATCCTAGTGAACCTAAAAAAAGGATACAGGCCCAACAGAAATTGCTTGTTTTTCGAGACCCCGTTATAAGTTCTATCCATATACGTTCTGATCGCCAGTTCATACTAGATCCAGTTGTTTCATTTTATTGGAATTGAGAGAATAACCCAAATGCATTTGACTTTCTTTTTGTTCCCGAAGTAACTCCCATCAACTAGAACTATTATTATGATGTGAACCATTAGGAGTAATTCATCGAATCCGTTAGATATAAAAAAAAGAGCCCCTTCCTATGATCCCACTATGGATATCTACCTACATATAGATACCTTTACTTTCCATTTCATACATCTGCTGACCCATTTAAAAATGGATCGAATGCATTTATCTATATGATGTCATGTTTTCGCGTGCATAACAGCTCTTTCATTTGTGTTCGGAAGAAGACACACGTTGTACCCTATTCCACTAACTAAATAGGTATAGATATCGGTATTATGATCCAAGTACAGGTCTTGAAAAACAAAATGGATGGATGAGATTGGGTCCCATCAAATCTAGGCAATCTTGTTTTTTTGAACATGAAGAAATAGAGAAGCCATTGCAATGGCCGGAAATACTAGACCTACTAAAGGCACAAAAAAAGCGGGTAAGTTGAAAGTTGTCATAGAATAGAATGGATACCTCGATTTAATATTTGTACCTGTTATAAAGATATCTTATGATAAGTATATCTATTCTCAGTATATAATAATAGATATAGGTACAAGAAAGGTAGAACTAAATAAGCGTACCTATTCACCCTTATATATTTATTATATTATTATCGTTCGGCTTATACTTATCTTCTAATTCTAAATAAAGTTAAGACCAAAAAAGTTTCTTACAAGTTATCAAAGGATTCGTTAGAATCCGACCCAACAGGGATTCCGAGTAAATAAAAAATAGAAGTTAAGTTATCGGGGAATTCTAGTATAGAAAAGCAAAAATGCAAAATTCCTATTCCTTTTCTCTATTTTCTACATTTGAATTATTCAATACAAGTATTTAGTTTCTAGTAATAAAACAAAGTAAAAAAAAGAAACTAACTGAATTAACTACTTGATTTCAATTGAATTTTGATTCAAGGGAAAGAAACCGTGAAGTTGAAATAACTCACCCAGAACACCTTTTAAAGGATTACGTGGTACGATTGGGTCGAATAAGCCCTTATCGAATAAATACTCAGCTTCTTGTGAACCCTCCGGTACTTCCTTATTTAATGTTTGTTCAATTACTCTTTTACCCGCAAATGCAATGTAGGCATTAGGTTCGGCAATAATGATATCTCCTAACATACCAAAACTGGCGGTCACTCCACCGGTTGTAGGAGATGTAAGGATTGATACGTAGAATAACTTTTTATTTGATTGATAATTATATGAAGCTGAAGATATTTTAGCCATTTGCATCAAGCTCAAACTTCCTTCTTGCATGCGCGCTCCTCCGGAAGCACACACTATAATAAGAGGCAGAGATCTATTAGTAGCATATTCGATCAAACGGGTGATTTTCTCGCCTACTACGGATCCCATACTGCCCCCCATAAACTGAAAATCCATAATCCCAATTGCTATGGAAATACCGTTTAGTTGACCTACGCCTGTTTGAACAGCCTCAGTTAACCCCGTATTTTTTTGATAAGAATCAATACGATCTTTATAAGGGTCCTCCTCCGAATGAAATTCAATGGGATCTACGGAAGCCAAGCCCTCATCCATAGCATCCCAAGTGCCTGGATCCATCAAAAGTTCGATTCTTTCTGAACTGTGCATTTTCAAATGAAATTCACAATGTTCACAAACATTAAGTTTTAACCTCAAAAATCTCTTATAATTTAATTCATTACAATCTTCGCATAGAACCCAGAAACGCTTGTAGAAAGGACTTCCATTTGTCATATCATTATCACTTCCGTTTGTGATATCGAAATCACTTCCGTTTGTGATATCGAAATCACTTCCGTTTGTGATATCGAAATCACTTCCATTTGTCATATCGAGATCGTCACGATCATCAAGATCGTCACGACCATCATCGCTTCCATTTGTGATATCGAAATCACTTCCGTTTGTCATATCGAAATCACTTCCGTTTGTGATATCGAAATCACTTCCATTTGTCATATCGAGATCGTCACGATCATCATCGCTTCCATTTGTCATATCGAAATCACTTCCAATACTATTTACACTTTCATTACAAATGGAACTATAAATACAAATGGAACTATAAAAGTAACTATCAATATGGATTTCAGAACGAAGATAATTCGTAATGCAACTAGTAATGTGATTATTCCAACTAGATTGAGTATCATACATGTAACGATCATAGTAGTGATTGTCGCTCTTAGACCCATCATTCAGATAACTAGAAAAAAAACTTTTCAGTTCATTCAGAAAAGAACGATCATCTTCAATTTCAAAAATCATATTTTCAATATCAAAATATATGGAATAATTTTCACCATTACTATTATCCCTAACTAAAACATCAGAGATCAAATTCCGAATGTCGCTGACGCCGAATAAATGATCAACATTATTAGAGCTGTCACTATCAACCCCATTGGTATTTCCAATTCCAATGGGGCCAATACCTTCTAGCGATTTACTTAGCCCACGCCCGTGTTCTAATTCCTCCTTAGACAACATCCAATTGAACCGCCGTCTTTCCATGGAGACTTCCCCCTATTTGAATGAAAATACAAGAATTTGGAATAGATAAATAGCCATTCCATGGGTAATCATTTTTGTTAAATCGGAGTGTGTGCGATCTTAGTAGATTTTCTAAAAGAGAAACCATTCCAAAAGAGAACCTATGGAGTAAGTAAGAATATCACTTACTCCATAGATTCTATTTGTCTGAGTTGGGGTATTCTTATACTTCGAAACCAAAGGGATCCGTATCTCAGTCGACGGACTCTTCATCCGAAGAGTCGTCCAAATGGGATTTCGGAGTTCCCCAAGTATAAGTCCCCAGATAATTTTCAATGGTTTCACAGATAAAAAACAGTATGTCAGGCCATTCTCTGTTCCAGAGCTCCGGGTCGTCTTCGTTTAAGATAGGCACTGTAGTCACGTCTTGTAAATATTTCGTTAACCATTTAACGAAATATGGAAAATCTTGAAGGGGATTCGGATCCAACTCGGCGGACCCTTCATCCCAAGAGTTGTCTGAATGGTATTCCAAAGTCCCATTCTGTTTCCAAGTATTTAGATACGTGGAAATGGTTTGACATATCGTTAATAAAAGCTCTCTGTAAGACCGTTTGTACCGGAACTCCGGGTCCGCTTTGTTTACGACCGCCGCTGACCGTAAACAGAGCATTAACCATTTCATGAAATGGTAAAAATCTTGAAACCCATTTTCCGGATCTGGGCTAACTGGGCCATTGACTATGAAAGTCATTTTTTTGCCTCCTTTTTTTTTTAATGATAAGTCGAATCCTAGATGGGGAAGTAGTAAGAAGGTGGCACACCTTCTCAATCGAACAAAATGCGATTGTCGATGATTTCTTTTTTTATTCTATTCTACTTTTTTATTCTTTGTATGATAATAGATAACTGGGTATCCACCGTAAGCCTTTCCTCGAACCCCGCCGTTAACTTTAAGGCTATGCCATCCTAAGGTGCTGCTAAATGGAAGGATCTTATCAACGTCCATGAACATCTTTTTGTTTCCGAAGTAATTCCCATCAACTAGTGTGGTAAGTGATACTAGACTAAGGTTATATTTATATAGGGTCTATAATATATATTATATAGACCCTATATAACCTTAGTCAAGAGTTACCGAAATGAAATATAGTATTTCATAGTATTTGTATTTCATTTCAAATAGTAAAGACTCCCATTTTTACGTTGGGATTTGGAATACTCGAAGGATCGATTCTTTTTTTTTCGCCTTATCCCCTACCTTTCCGAATGAAACCAGAGGAATTCTTTTATCTTTATATTCTTTATTTATATTTATAATATATGCGCGGACCTATACGGGATGTACTCAGTAAAAAAAATGCGGATATGGTCGAATGGTAAAATTTCTCTTTGCCAAGGAGAAGACGCGGGTTCGATTCCCGCTATCCGCCTATCGTGAAGTAGAATAGGATAAAGGGTTTGGTAGAGTTTACTACATACTACAAGATAGTACTAGATCAAGTTGTTTCATTTTATTGTTTATTGAGAGAATAAAATAACCCAATTTGACTTTCTTTTTGTTCCCGAAGTAACTTGCACTATTATTATGACTACTTTTGGAAGACCCTGCGTTATATCACTAGATCTCGATTTTTCATCATATAGAAATGTAACTAATTTATTTCCTTCGTAAAGGATTTCCCCATAATGGCCATGCACGGTTGCTCCTGGAGTAGCCAAATAGGGCTTTGCGGATCTTATTACTAAAGAGTCAACATGAACAATTAGAACCTGCCCCGACTTTAGTTAGATAGGGCCCATATTTAGATATACATTTTCTTCACAAAAAAACTGTCCAAGGATTATTATTGTCGATGTGAACCATTAGGAGTAAGTGATATTCTTACTTACTCCCTAGATTCTCTTTGGCTGGGTTATTCTTTGAAACCAAGGGGATGGGGATCCCGTTTTACTTTTTCGTCAGAATCATCCGAATCGGGTGGGGGGTGCAGACGTCCGCTATAGCATCAACAATTCCATATTTTTGCGCTTCTTCTGGTGTCATAAAAAAAGGCTTTTTCAGGTCTCTGGATACAGCCCAGGGGGTTTGGCCCGTTTTTCGTACATAAGCCCGTACAATTTTTTGGTGGGCGTCCAAAAGCAGGCTCAATTCTAATCGACCATCTCTCGGTGCTAACTTAAAAAAGGAACTAAAAGGTTGGTACATCATTATCTTAGCGTGCTCGAATGCTAGACGTTTGGTAGCTGTTCCTCCGAGCAGGATGAAAGATCCGATTGAAACGGCAACTCCGATGCATATTGTATTTACATCTGGCTTCACAGTTTGCATAGTACCAACAAGGCCAAATCCGGGTAGTATCCATCCGCCGGGACAATTTAGATACAAAAAAATCTCTTTTTTCTTATTCTCTATATTGAGAAATACTATGAGACCAACAAGTTGGTTTGAGATCACCCTATCAATCTCTTGGCCTAAAAAAAGAAATCTTTGTCGATAAAGTCGGTTGTATACGTCAACCCAACTCGCCTCTTTAGCTTTAGGAATCAGAAAAGGTACTTTCGGAACACCAACAGGCATAAACTGCAAAAAAGAGGAGTTTCGTTCCGACATTTTACTTTGATGTGAAAACGTAATGACGTATTTTATCCCTAGATTAGAAAGTTCATAGAGTAAGACGAAATGAATCGAGGAAAATTATTACGAATGGGTCGGGCTGTTCGAACGATGAACAAGTATCTAGGCTTTCGCCCATAGAAAATGGGACCAATCCCCCCATTGCGTATTGGTACTTATCGGGTATAGAATAGATCTGCTTATCTTTGTTCCTACGAACAGAATTGTTCCATTATTACCAACGAAATGGAATTAAATAAATATTAACCCTTGCTCCGAAATAATCCACTGAAAGGGAGAGGTCCATAGCATAGTCTTTTCCAATGCGATAAAGTTACATAGTATCTATTTTTCTTTGATAAAGGGGTATTTCCATGGGTTTGCCTTGGTATCGTGTTCATACCGTCGTATTGAATGATCCCGGTCGGTTGCTTGCTGTACATATAATGCATACAGCTCTCGTTTCTGGTTGGGCCGGTTCAATGGCTCTATACGAATTAGCCGTTTTTGATCCCTCTGACCCCGTTCTTGATCCAATGTGGAGACAAGGTATGTTCGTTATACCCTTCATGACTCGTTTAGGAATAACCAATTCCTGGGGCGGTTGGAGTATCACAGGAGGGACTATAACGAATCCGGGTATTTGGAGTTACGAAGGTGTGGCCGGGGCACATATTGTGTTTTCCGGTTTGTGCTTCTTGGCAGCTATCTGGCATTGGGTATACTGGGATCTAGAAATATTCTGTGATGAACGTACAGGAAAACCTTCTTTGGATTTACCCAAGATCTTTGGAATTCATTTATTTCTTTCAGGGTTAGCTTGCTTTGGGTTTGGTGCATTTCATGTAACAGGCTTGTATGGTCCTGGAATATGGGTGTCCGATCCTTATGGGCTAACTGGAAAAGTACAATCTGTAAATCCTGCGTGGGGGGGTAGAGGGTTTTGATCCTTTTGTTCCGGGAGGAATAGCCTCTCATCATATTGCAGCAGGTACATTGGGCATATTAGCGGGCCTATTCCATCTTAGTGTACGTCCACCCCAACGTCTATACAAAGGATTGCGTATGGGTAATATTGAAACTGTCCTTTCCAGTAGTATCGCTGCTGTCTTTTTTGCAGCTTTTGTTGTTGCTGGAACTATGTGGTATGGCTCAGCAACTACCCCGATCGAATTATTTGGTCCCACTCGTTATCAGTGGGATCAAGGATACTTCCAGCAAGAAATATATCGAAGGGTTGGCGCCGGACTAGCCGAAAATCAGAGTTTATCAGAAGCTTGGTCTAAAATTCCCGAAAAATTAGCTTTTTATGATTACATTGGCAATAATCCAGCAAAGGGCGGATTGTTTAGAGCGGGTTCGATGGACAACGGGGATGGAATAGCTGTGGGGTGGTTAGGACATCCCATCTTTAGAGATAAAGAAGGGCGTGAGCTTTTTGTACGTCGTATGCCTACTTTTTTTGAAACATTTCCAGTCGTTTTGGTAGACGGAGACGGGATTGTAAGAGCCGATGTTCCTTTTAGAAGGGCAGAATCAAAGTATAGTGTTGAACAAGTAGGAGTAACGGTTGAGTTCTATGGTGGCGAACTCGATGGAGTCAGTTATAGTGATCCTGCTACTGTGAAAAAATATGCTAGACGTGCTCAATTGGGTGAAATTTTTGAATTAGATCGTGCTACTTTGAAATCCGATGGTGTTTTTCGTAGCAGTCCCAGGGGTTGGTTCACTTTTGGACATGCTTCGTTTGCTTTGCTCTTCTTTTTCGGACACATTTGGCATGGTGCTAGAACCTTGTTCAGAGATGTTTTTGCTGGTATTGACCCAGATTTGGATGCTCAAGTGGAGTTTGGAGCATTCCAAAAACTTGGAGATCCAACTACAAGGAGACAGGTAGTCTGATACAATACGTCTCTTGTATCTTTCGCCTCCATTGGATTGGATTTTTTTTTGATATAGAATACCAGAGAAATCTTGATTTGAATCACCGCCCCTTTCCTTGACTCTTGTCCTTTCTTAATCTGGGAGATGCTCCCAAATGAACAGGTGTGGAAGCTATAATTGTAAACCACGATCGAATTTATGGAAGCATTGGTTTATACATTTCTCTTAGTCTCGACTCTAGGAATCATTTTTTTCGCTATCTTTTTTCGAGAGCCGCCTAGGGTTCCAACTAAAAAGTAAAAAAGCAAAATGCTTTTTTTTTCATTATCTTACATTATCTAAGTTGAAGTAAAGTAAGGAGCCTCCCATATGGGAGGCTCCTTACTTTACTTCAACTAGTCCCCGTGTTCCTCGAATGGATCTCTTAGTTGTTGAGAGGGTTGCCCAAAAGCGGTATATAAGGCGTACCCGGTAAAACTGACAAGTAAACCAGATATAAAGATGGCGACTAGGGTTGCTGTTTCCATTATTATAAAATTGCAAGACCACAATGGATCTATGATAAGATCGTTTATTTACAACGGAATGGTATACAAAGTCAACCGATCTCAACCAATGCAATAGGATTTATGGCTACACAAACCGTTGAGGGGAGTTCTAGATCTGGTCCAAGACAAACTAATGTAGGGAATTTATTGAAACCATTGAATTCGGAATATGGGAAGGTTGCTCCTGGTTGGGGAACGACCCCTTTGATGGGGGTCGCAATGGCTCTATTTGCGGTATTCCTATCTATTATTTTGGAAATTTATAATTCTTCCGTTTTACTGGATGGAATTTCAATGAATTAGGTCCATAAAAATAATGAAGTCCTGGCTCTTTTCAATCCAAAAATGAAGCGCTTAGTACTTGGATTTGTAGGCCATTCTGGCAGTTCGACCGTGGAATTTCTTTTTTTTCTGTATTTCCGGAATATGAGTGTGTGACTTGTTACAATTGATCCTATTGATAGTACAGAGAATGGGTCTGTCATCTTGAGAAAGATGGGTTCTGCCTCGTCGGATATTCATTTTTGTATCCGGAGCACGCAATATAATATTATGATAATACAATAGATGGAATATATCAAGAAATGTTTGAACTATGATTCATACCTACGATTCAGACCTCGCGACTGGATTCAAAAACAATTTTAAAGATTTGTTTGATAATTATAAAATAAAAAAGAAATTGGAGGGTTTTTCTTCCTTAAATTTTTTTTATGTTTATTTTTGATCAACGGAGAAACAAAATAAAACGTTTCTTCGAATTTTTAGTCATTCCATCTATTAATCTATTAATTGAATAAGTGATGATCAAAGGGTTCTTACTCAGAGAATCTTTGAGCTTGGCTGGGGGCTTTATTCAATCATCGTGGTCTAGTATGAATCTGAGGTTTCAATCGATTCATAGGGTCTCAACAAGAGAATTCCTACCAATAAAAAACAAAAAGAAATCCGAATTAGACACAAATAAAGAAAAATAGGGACAAAGAAGATTCAAGAGGCCTGTAACTATCAACCAACATAAAGACGAATGAGCGGACTTGATATTTTGGCATTATCATCACAAAGAAGAGCTTAAGGGTTTTTCCCCTTCGTATATGCAGAGAAGATTTAATAGGGAGGCTAAGATAAGAATAATAAGAAGTTTAAAAAACTTTCTATTACATATCTGTTGCAACCAATAGGGGGGTATTTTTGCTTGAGCTGTACGAGATCAAATTTTCATATACAGTTCTTAGAGGGGGAGTTCCTTCGGGTTACCTATCTCAATAAAGTATATGATTGGTTCGAAGAGCGTCTCGAGATTCAGGCGATTGCAGATGATATAACTAGTAAATATGTTCCTCCTCATGTCAACATATTTTATTGTCTAGGGGGGATTACACTTACTTGTTTTTTAGTACAAGTAGCCACGGGGTTTGCCATGACTTTTTATTATCGTCCGACCGTTACCGAGGCCTTTGCCTCTGTTCAATACATAATGACTGAAGCCAACTTTGGTTGGTTAATCCGATCAGTTCATCGATGGTCGGCAAGTATGATGGTCCTAATGATGATCCTGCACGTATTTCGTGTGTATCTCACCGGCGGGTTTAAAAAACCTCGCGAATTAACTTGGGTTACGGGTGTGGTTCTGGCTGTATTAACCGCATCTTTTGGTGTAACCGGTTATTCCTTACCTTGGGACCAAATTGGTTATTGGGCAGTCAAAATTGTGACAGGCGTACCCGACGCTATTCCTGTAATAGGATCGCCCTTAGTCGAGTTATTACGCGGAAGTGCTAGTGTGGGCCAATCCACCTTGACTCGTTTTTATAGTTTACACACTTTTGTATTACCCCTCCTTACTGCCGTATTTATGTTAATGCACTTCCCAATGATTCGTAAGCAAGGCATTTCTGGTCCTTTATAGAGAAGACATATCATGGATTTTGGTAATCCAGCATATATAATTGGGGGGAGGGACCATAGTATTTCATTGCTACAAATATGGATTATTGAAAAGAATAAGACATGTGTTTGGATATTTCCCTTCAACTCCGCAATCCATATTGTATTATTTATTTGATTTATTTAATTTAATATGATACGAATAGTTGAAGTGATTCCCCGAAGAGAATATGGATTATGGGAGTGTGTGGCTTGAACTATTGATTGGCCCGTGCAGATATATTATTTTATCCGCCACATTGGAATTTACAACCAAACGTGTCTCTGTTCCAACCACCACGTAAACCCCATACAGAGGATAGGCCGGTTTGTTTGAGGAGAATTTTTTCTATGATCAGATCAGACCCGAGTCGTGCATGAACTGGCTCCGTAAGATCCAGTAAAATAAGTGATGTGGCATGATACAGATTACGTTCTCTATCTATTCCACTTACACTTACTTATTAATAGTATGGAAATGTATTCATTTCCGCTGCATTGATTCTGCCCTATCATACTATCGGAGTGAAACAAAGGATCTAAAGAAGAACAGAGGCTAGACTATATTAGTAACAAGTAAATCCATGTAAGACGACTCTATCCATTTTGGGGATAAACACCAATTGCAAGGCACGAGACGACCCAAAAAGCACTTGATCATGATCAAATTTGTAAGCCTACGTGGGTATTGAGCATTTACCTGTAATTGTAAAAACAGAATTTTTGCAATGGATAGTTGCAACTACGGAAAAGGGAATCCGGCAAATCTTTTCTTACATAGGGTTGTATGTGTGTTGATATGTGTTGATATGAATGACATATCGATTTTCTCTGGATCTATTTAATTACTGTGATTCTTGCTCGAGCTGGATGATGAAAAATTATCATGTCCGGTTCCTTCGGGGGATGGATCTATAAGAATTCACCTATCCCAATAACAAAGAAACCTGACTTGAATGATCCTGTATTAAGAGCTAAATTGGCGAAAGGGATGGGCCATAATTATTACGGCGAGCCCGCATGGCCCAACGATCTTTTATATATTTTTCCAGTAGTCATTCTGGGTACTATTGCATGTAACGTAGGGTTAGCGGTTTTAGAACCGTCAATGATTGGTGAACCGGCGGATCCGTTTGCAACTCCTTTGGAAATATTACCCGAATGGTACTTCTTTCCCGTATTTCAAATACTTCGTACAGTACCCAATAAATTATTGGGGGTTCTTTTAATGGTTTCAGTACCCGCAGGACTATTAACAGTACCCTTTTTGGAGAATGTTAATAAATTCCAAAACCCGTTTCGTCGTCCAGTAGCTACAACCGTCTTTTTGATTGGTACCGCAGTCGCCCTTTGGTTGGGTGTTGGAGCAACATTGCCCATTGATAAATCTCTAACTTTAGGTCTTTTTCAAATTGGATTTCACTGTGAAATAAAATACCACAACGTATGTATCTAGAGTCGCCGACTCTAGATACATCGATTCCACTTTCAATTTGATTCTGGATCTATTCTGCTGAATATACGGATCGTGTTGAAGATTCAAAACCAAAACCTATGTTCGTTTTCTTTATAAATTCAAACCAATAAAAAATGAAATCATTTCAAATAATTGAAAACGGATTGATTTTTAGGTAAATCCATTCCGAAACGCTCTTGTAGAATGCCCAATAAATGCTTTTCTAGAATGTCAAATAGCCGCATTTCATCTTCTATGCGAAAATGCTCCATTTTCATAAGATCTTCGTGACTTTTATTCAAAAGGTCTTCTAATGTATTTATATTGGACCTTTTGAGGCAATTATAGATCCTCGAAGGCAATTCTGATTGGTCAATATAAAAATATTTTAATTCGATTTCATCTTTGTTT